>CM019064.1:349238185-349731154 GCA_009667805.1 Leptobrachium leishanense
ACAGGTTGTTCCAGCTTCTGCCTTCAGGAATCTAATTTGCCTTTCAAATCTTTGAGTTTTATGCAGGTTTGTATTCTTGCTCCTCCATAAAGACTAACTTTTTTTTTATTTTGGTACAGGACTATGGAATCTGCAGTGTTTATATTAAGTATGGCTTTTCAATTATTCTCTTGGCGGGTGTCTGAGCTGCTATCATGACATATTGTGTAGTGGTATGACAGGAAGCGTCAGAGGTTGATACTGAATACATTTGACTTTGAGGAATGTGCAGTCTTTTGGCATCAATCTGTAGATCTCATTTTGTTTCCCAGAGAATAAAATGTGAAGGGTCTCGGCCTGTGTTTGCCTGGTTCGAGTACAGTGGTAGTTTATGGGAAGTGTTACATTCATTGCCATGGCGGCATTTCTTTTGTTCCAGAGTGTCTTTTCCTGTTGCTGTAATGTTACATTCCAGAAATACTTAAACACATGATTAATATAAACTGTCTGGGACTGTTTTATGTTAAATTAAAATTCTTACATGTGTGTTCTTTTATTTTTTTTCACCCTCTTATCCTGAAAAGGTAAGGTCAAGTATCCCTTTTTATAATGCTAGAAGACATTGCATGTAAAGTGCTGCCTTCTAATATGTTAGAAAGGCAAAAACTCCAGAATGGAAAATATTTGGAACAATGACTTAGAAACCCCCTATACCCTGCCATAGGTTTTTAAGTGTGGATAGCCATTATTCACATAAGGTTCTGATTGGTTTCCCAGATTCTTTCTCCTTTTGGAAATCCAAGAATGTTGGGTCTCTGCCTTCCTTCAGGTGATGGATCTGGTCAGAGGTTTTATGTTCTTCTGTCAGACGGAGTCTGTTATGTGATACTCCTTGTGCCCAGCTTTATGTATTTGTTTGCTCCGCAATCTAAATATTACCCTTGAGGTCAATCGGGAAGTTGGAAGTCATTTTTTTTTTTTTTTTACATGACCATTGAAAAGGTATGTAGCCCGTAGCCATAAGTATGAAAACTAACATGCGCTCCATAAATTTACATATTCAGGTTTGTGTTTTTCTCCCCACATCCATCCAATTATGCCATGGTTTCCTAGGCGCACAGGTGGCACTGACCATCAGAATGTGCCACATGCCGTTATTAATGCAGCAATATTGTTCCCATTTCAATTACGTGAACAATGATGCTGCACTAATGATTAGTTCTATGGGGGGTCAGCAACCCCCCCCCCCCATAGAACTAATCATTAGTGCAGCATCATTGTTCACGTAATTGAAATGGGAACAATATTGCTGCATTAATAAAACTTTTTATTATTTTCTTTTACCATGGTCATGTTTTTGGCATCATTAGAAAGGCCATGCTCTGGCCGTTCCAATGATACTAAACATTAACCCCTAGCTGCCACGGATCGGGAGATAGGGGGTTCAGTGGAACCCGTGGCAGGTAGGGATAACTCCCGAACTGACATCATCGTGTCCATGCGCGATGATGCCAGTAGGCAGGGGGAGATCCTGGAAGCTTGGCCAACATCCAAGATGTCCGTGCAGTAGAGTGCTACACTCTGCAGACTGAGACCCACCTCCTGTCCCGAAGGGCCAAGTGCATCATTAGCTACCACTGTACCGCCTGATTTCAAGCCTTCCTGTGGCAGCCAATGACTTACTAACATGGGCCGTTGCATAAGTGGGTATAGGGAGCCAGCGAGGCATCATATGCCAGCCCATGATGTTTAGCCCCCCCCTGCCTGGAGGACGGCATAGCACGCCATGATGGAGCCTGGAAAACATTGAGGCTGGGGGTAACTTTGGAATAGTAGTAATGCAGAGTTTTGGCTTTCACAATTTAATATTTCAAATTCCTCTGCCCTTATGGTCATGGAGCAGAAGGGGTTAAGGTCGTATACACTAACTTTGTACTGCCTTCAGGTGCTCATACTTCATATGCACGCCAAGGGGAATGACAAGAGCATGATGGATCAAAGTATTGTGTCAATCCCGGTGTCTCTAAATCTGCACTATCTAGATCAGAGGCTGTTTAATGCCATCTGCTAATGTATAGGGTTGCAACTGTTTATGAAAATAATCGATTAGTTGGCAAATTACTTTTTTTATTCGATAAATCGAAAGAAAAAATATTACAGGATCCAATATGTAAAAAAAAAAAAAAAAACACTTCTTTTGCAACTTAACCCTTTCGCTGCTGAGGCTTTTCCCGCCCCTGTGCTGAGGTCATTTTTACCGGTTTTGCTCATCATGTTTAAACGTGTTTTGAAGGCTTATTTTAGTATATGACCCAGACATATTATATATCGTTCTTTCCGTCAGACTCGGTAGATTCATAATGTCATTATTATATGTATACGTTATGTCATGTCTGTATATTATAACAAAAAATGCAATAAAATATGTATTTTCAATAATTTACAATGTGTAAAGTGTTTTTTTTTCACATTTTAACATGCGAGCAATTGCGGTTATATTTTGTATGGGGTGCGCTTGTTAAAAAATTAGAGATGGGGTCTCGTTACATTTTTTTTTGGGGAAAATTACACTATTTTTAACGCACCGCATACAAAAATCGTTAGTGCAGCATCATTGTTCATAATTTGAAATGGGAACAATATTTCTGCATTAACAAACCAAAAAAAAATAAAAAAAAAGTGTTTTTTTTTTTTATTTTTTTTTAATTATTTTTTTTTTTTTTTTTTTTTTTACAACATTTTTCACTTTCATGTTTGGTATCGTTGGAACGGCCATGCTCTGGCCGATCCAACCATACCAAAATTTAACCCCTAACTGCCACGGATCGGGAGATAGGGAGTTCCAATGAACTCCCTAAGTCCAGGACTGGCGTCATCGTGCTACGCACGATGACGCCAGTCCTCAGGGGGAGTTCCCGGAGGCTTGGCAGACATCCAAGATGTCGGCCAGCTCCGGGAAAGGATCGCGAACCAGCGCTTTTCAGCGCCGATTCGCGATCCAGCTCCCCAGGGGTTAATGCCAGGCATCATTTGGAAGGGCAGGCTGTGCCCTTCCAAATGATGCCTGGGTTAACCCCCGCAGAGCCGCCGATCGGGAGGGAGAGAGGTCCGAAGGACCCCCCCTCCCTTTCAGGCGCCTCCTCCGCACATGCGGGGGGGCGCCTGAATTAGGTGTCATCGCGCTGCCGCGATGACACCTAATTCCGGCGGCTGTTGTCCCTGATGCGCGGCTGACATCCAGGATGTCAGCCCGCACCGGGGGGGCCAGCGATCGGCCGAACGCTGACCCCAATGGGAGGACGCGCTCAGCGCGTCCTCAGCATACCAGCGGGAATGCTGAGGACGCGCTAAGTATTCTTTTTTTTTATTTATTTATTTTTTTTGCATTAAAATTTTATTTTCAAAAAGGACAAAAGTAGTATACAAAACATAACATAAGCTGGGGAGCTTGACATATAGCATAAGAAACAAAAAACAAGGAATAATCGTCATATCTTAAGCAATCACTTTACGTAACCGTACATTAATAGGTATGTCTCCAAGTGCCATGTAGAGTGCTTGTACTCGAATGAGAAATTAACTCCCATGTAATTAGCGACAGTTTCCCACCCCGCCCGCGAGGGGGGAGGGAGAGCCGTAACAAATACGTCCTCTGCGCCCCACAGTATTGGGGCATCACTCCCAGACCTATGAGGACCAGAAAGCGTGTGGATAGAGGCGAGGGTAACGCAAAATTAGGGGAGCATACAATGCGGACGACTAACAAAGACTAACTCCAAATAGCAAGAAACGGGAACAAACATATAGAAAACAAAACAAAACAACAACAAAAAAAAAAAAAAAAAAGAAGTAAGAGGGGAAAGGCCCAGTAGGGATAGAATTAAATGTAGCGGCATTGAGCAAAGTAGCCTGAGATACATGGAGGCGGAGAAACAAAGTGAAAATCAGAAAGAAGAAAGAAGACAAGCAGAGAGAGGGGAGAGAGGAGCCAGAAGAGAAGTGGGTAAAGGACATCTTCCCAGACCACCGTCAGGGACAGGCCATGATATGTCCCACTCCGATACGGGATGTCAAGCATACCCATCTGAGAAGCCCATCCGTCCGTATGTAAGAGTAACCTACCCGGAGTCGTGGGCCTCCTGAAGCCACTCCGTGCATTTAGAGGAAGACACAAACTCTGACCAGTAATACCAGGTTCGGTGGAATATTTCGTCCCACCTGTCTGTGGGATACAGTAGCTGTTCTGCCGACCGTATGAGCTCCATCCTTAATAGTACTTCGCGCAAAGAGGGGGTGAGATCAGATTTCCAGAGTAGGGGTGGTACTGACCTGGCCGCCAGTAACAGTCGTGGTAAGATAGATATACCATACAAGCCTTTTAAACGATCTATCTGGCCAAGCAAAAACAACCTAGGGTCCAGAGCCAATTCCAGGTTTGTCAAGTGACACGCCAGCTTCCGTATAGCTTCCCAGAACGGACGAATGCGTGAGCAAGACCACCACATATGTAGGTATGTGCCCCTATCCAAGTTACACCTCCAGCAGATATCAGTGGCTGAGGTACAGAAATGCGCCGTCTGCACTGGAGAGGTATACCACAGCGAAATCAATTTATAAGAGGACTCTCGGAATCTGGAAACCGGGGAGCCCGACGCAACAAAATAGAACGTCTTTGCCCAGTGTTTCTCGGGTAAATTGTCCCCTAACATGTCATCCCATCTTCCCACGAATGAGGGCAGATCGGCTGAAAAAGCTTGTAGCATGGAGTATAATGTGGAGAGGCTGCGTGTCAGAGTAATCCCCGACACACAATATTTTTCAAATTGAGTGAGCTGCCTCAGAAGACCTGATTTTATCAGGTAGAGAACATAAAAAGGAGCGCACTTGTGCACTTGTGCATAATTGAAAGACTCCGCAACCGTAGGCGCTGGAGCCCCCTCTCTCCCCCCCCCCCCCCAGCGGAATCCACTGCCCATCTGCGAATAGATGGTGCGCCCGGAGACATGATGAAGTAGTGAAGCGAAGACGTACCGAAGCACAAACCCCACTCGGGAGCGCTGGGTTGTGTGACAGGGGAAGAAGAGGCGAAGGAGAGGGCGAAAGTGCAAAAAGAGGGCAGGCCCGAAGCCAATATCTGAGTGTACATCCCACTGCGGGGGCCCGTCTGGAAGGCAGGGGCACATGTCTCTGGAGGAGCCACGGTAATGCCCAAAGGGGGGCACTCCGCACTCCTTCATGAACGGCCACAGCACTCTGTCAAAAGCCTTTTCGGCATCAGTTGACAACAGGAGGACCGGGCTCGACCCACGATGAGCCAGGCTAATAGCGTCAATTACACGGGTGGTAGCATCCCTAGCTTCCCTACCAGGTATAAAACCTACCTGATCCGGGTCTATCAGTAGGGGCAAGCAATCACGCAATCGGGTGGCCAAAATACGTGTCAGGAGCTTCAGATCACAATTCAACAGGGATATCGGGCGGTAACTGGCACAAAGTAACGGGTCCTTCCCCGGCTTGGGCAATAGTGAGATAGAGGCTGCTAAAGTGGCTCTCCACTTTCAATGCCGTGACTGATGGCGCACGTCTCCATCAGGCCAATGTGGAGCTAGGGTATCTCTAAAGCTTTTATAATATTCCGAAGGAAATCCATCCGGCTCAGGGCTTTTATTGTTCTTGGCCACCCTAATAGCCTCCTGAATCTCCTCCATCGTAATGGGGCGGCCCATTGCCTCAGATTCTGCTTCAGACAAGGTACGTGAAACCGTGCGGTCTAAGAATTGGCGGATCACTGATGCCTCCGGTGCCGACCCGTCATCCGATCGTATACTGTACAGGGCCTGAAAAAATTTGCGAAATTCGCAATACGAGCTGGGTGTGAAGTAATCTCAGAGGCCGAGATACGAATACGTGGAATATACGCCCTCTGGCGTCGGACCCTAAGCTGTTGTGCTAGGAGGCGGCCGGGTTTGTTCTCATGGAGCGCAAAGAAGGCCCTGGATTTAATGGCCTGCAGTTTAAGGTCAGCGTTAAGGTGGTCTGCCAAAGATTGGCGGGCTTGTAAGAGGCGTTGAAAAGCCTTGGCTGCTCCCGAGGCGATATGTTCGTCCTGGAGCCGCTGGACATCAGCGAGTAAAGTCTGGAGATGTGCTTTATTCCGTCTCTTAAGTGCCGTACCTCGGCTTATGAAGAACCCACGGATGCAAGCCTTATGGGCTTCCCAAATTGTGGGGAGGGGGACATCTGGCGTAACATTATCCTGAAAAAAGTTAGATAGTAGCGTTTGCGCATCCGAGAGAACCTGCGGGTCAGATAAAAGAGAGATATTGAGCCGCCAATTCCACTCTCTGGGCATACATAATGGAGATGAAATAGAGACAGAAACCGCCGCATGATCCGACCAGGTGCGAACCGTTATCCCTGAGTCTCGGACCAAAGGGAGTTCATGTGTAGACATGAAAAAATAGTCCAACCTGGAGTAAGAGGAGTGGGCTGCCGAATATAATGAGAAGTCCCGTTCCCGGCCATGAAACGCCCTCCAAACATCTACCAGCTGATATGAATCCAATAAGCGGCGCATCTGACGATGTACACTATCCGGAATAGATGATACTCCGCTCGAGGTATCTATGCGTGGGTCCAAAGGGACGTTAAAGTCCCCTGCCAAAACCAGGAGACCCTCTCGAAAGGCTGCAAGTTTACGAAGAATGCCCGAAAGGCAACGGCATTGCGATTTATTTGGTAAGTACACGGAAGCGAACGTGTAGGGCTCCCCAGCTATCGTGCCCTTAGTAAAAAGGTACCGCCCCTCCTCATCTCGGCACGTCTCAATTTCCACAAAAGGAACATCCGCCGCGAAGATGATAGCAGAGCCCCTAGATTTTCCACCAGCGTAATTACTATAAAAACCCAAAGGAAAATTACGATCAGCTAGGGTAAGGGTGGTGTCCCCGCGGAAATGTGTCTCCTGCATGAAAATCACCGAAGCTCGAAGAGCTCTCAGTTCTCGCAAAATCTGACGTCGCTTCTCAGGGGTATACAAGCCCCGCACATTATAAGAAAGCAAGTTGAGTGGTCTATCCCTGTATGTAGCCATTGGGAAGGGCAGCTAGAGGCGGAGAAAGCTAGAAAGGGAGGAAGAAAAGGGCAAAGGGGGCAAAGAAGGCGATGAAGAAAGGTAGAGAGGGGAGAGCAAGAGAGAAGAGAGGAGAAGCGCAGAAGAGGGGAGAGGAGAGCAAAAGAGAAGAAAAGGGAGAGGAAAGCAAAAGAAAAAAAGAGATGACAGAAAAGAGAAAAAAGAGAGAAAAGAGAAAAAAAAAAAAAAGGGGGGGGGGGATAGTAAATAAATTTTGCCAATGACTTGGATCAATCAAACAAAGCTGTCAGCAGAAAGGCACAGTGAAGCATGAAGATCCAGCCTATATTTCTGAAGGGCAAGCTCTTTGAATGCCCCTGCTACCGTGAAATCTCAAATACAGTCCTTGTACATTTAGACCTTAACCTCCCGCCGAGGTACCCCCCCATTCAGCCGCAAATAGAGAATAATGGGCATCTAAATCTGTTGCCCCCCACCCTGTCCTTGCGTCTTATGTGCAACGTGTGCTTTCCCGGTCCTGTCCCTCCCCTCCCCCTTTCTTTTTCCTGTTGTCTCCTCTTTCTTGTCCCCCCTTACCCCCCTTCTGACCCCCCCTCTATCTTTTACCGTCCCCCTTCCCATCTAAGCTCCCCCTCCCAGTCACCCGATTCTTTGTTTCTCTTTTTCTTCCTTCCTTTTTTTTTTTTCTCTTCCTCCTCCTCCCTCCTCCCCTCCCTCTCTCCCCTCTCCCCCCTCTCCCCCCTTCCCCCCTCCCCCTCCCTCTTCCCCCTTCCCTCTCCCTCCCCCCCCTCCCTCTCCCCCTTTCCCTCTTCCCCCCCTCCCCTCCCCCCCCTCCCCCCTCCCTCTCCCCCCTCCCTCTCCCCCACCACCCCCCCTCTACTGAAATCTGACGGGTAGCCGTGGGCGGCGTCCTTAGTGCAAGAAACGTCTGATAAACAAGGGTAAGACGCTGTATCTTCCGTATTAGAAACGAAAAAGAATTAGAAACGGTTTCAGGCGTCAGCCGCTACGGGGGTCGGAAAAACAATATGCAAGCATTGTACTTATTCTCCTTCCTTCAGGGCTGTATACACAATATAAGAACCAGCAAACAGTCCTCAGACATAGCGACGGAGCAGCAGATTATACAGACCGGCGCCATGTTTCGTGGTTCAGGCACGAAAGGCACTTGAAGGCCCAAAGGCAAACGAGGTGGATCCCCCCCCTCCTCCCCTTCTGCCAAACCCAACGTCCAGCATATAATTCAAGCAGTATGCCACATCTCAGGGATATGTGGGCGGTAGTCGTGCACAAGAGAGGGAGAGAGAAAAAAAAAAAGGTTATTTCAAAAGCTGAGGGCGCGAAAAACAATCCCGCATGGCCAAACGCCTGTGACCTCAACTAATATTTGCATACTGTCCAGCGATCAGTCCGAGGAAAACAATCCTGATATGACGGGCCACAGGGACGAACCTGGGTAGAGCAAATACGAAAAAAGTCTAGTATGAATAACCGCAGGAGAAAAATAAAAGGAAGAGAGAAATATGAATAAAAACATATAGGGAAGAATATTTCCATGCCCAAAGTCCGTGTCCCGGAAACATGTCATATGGGTTCAGGCCTCGTCACAGGTCTCCCGCAACTCGCCCTCGTGGGTGATAGGAATCATCGGCCAGGAGGGGATAACCTTCCCTGGGGCCTACAGGACCCCGTCTCCTTGCGTAACAGGTGCGACCAAATGTCGGCGCCGGCTCCGATCTCCGCGGCCTAGGCGCCATCTCCCTACCCTGGCCAGGGAGGGAAAACATTTCCCAGTCAGGCACCCTCACGTCCGGAAGGCCCAGAGCAGCAGTGAAATGCGGGACATCAGAGGGTGTGCGTATCAGTTGTACCACGTTATCCACACAGGCCGAGAACGGATATCCCCATCTTTAAGGGATCCGTGCTTCGGATAGAGCTTGGGTCACGGGCCGCAAAGCGCGCCTGGCTTTTAGTGTAGTGGGAGAGACATCGTTAAAAATCTCAATAGTACCTCCATCGTATGACCATGTGCGGCAGGCGCGTGCTTTCATATAGATCGCAGATTTTTCCCTGAAGGAAGCAAAGAAGCATATCAGGTCCCTCGGCGGCATCGTGGATGATGTGGGATGGGGCCGCAGCGCGCGGTGAGCGCGAGGTAAATCCGCCGCTGTCACCCTTTCTGAGCCCAGAAGGTGATTAAAGAGGCCCGGTAGATAGGGGTGCGCATCCGAACCCTCCTCTGGTACTCCGCGGATAAGGAGATTTTGCCTTCGCGACCTGTTGTCTAGGTCATCGATGCGGCGCCAGATCTCCGAGTGCTGCGGAGAGCCAGATATAGCCGCCTCAGGTGGTGCATTGGCCGCCTGTTCCAAGCGGGTTAGCCGCGTGTCTATTGTCGACACCTCCTCCCTCACCTCAGCGATGTCCTGCTGCAACTGCTCCCGCACCTCCGCCACCAGCGATTGAATGTCAGCCCGTGTGGGCATGTCCGCGAGCAGTCGCTCAATTCGTTGGGTGGCCGTGCCAAGGTCCGGGAGCGAATATTCTGTGGAGGAGGCCGAGGACGCCATGTCCAAAGAGTTGTCCCCTCCTTGCGTTGCCGGCGGCTGGGGTCCAAAATAAGAGTCCAATCGTCCCGCGGCCGATCTGTGTGGAGTCCCCGGGCGAGACTCAACAGGCGGAGGCCGTTTGCCACGACCCATACCGGGGTTTACCTTGCTAGATAAAGCGTATTATATGTGGGATTGTGAGGAGCTCAGACACTACGCAGCCATCTTGGTTGAGCAGCAGACCACGCCCCTCTGCAACTTAAGTATTCTACATAACTTTCATATGCAATTTGCATATCTTGCGTAACTTTTGCACACCTGTTATGCAAGTGTGGCCGGAGTGAAGTAGTGGATGCAGGGACCGCAGGTGGTAGTGAATTTGGGCAAGGGACAGGACCTGTGTGTGAGACAGAGTTTGGGGGAAGGTCCCGGACCAAAGGGTGGGATGGCGGCTCCGGACCAGAGAGCAGTAGAGGGTGGTGGCACAGGATGCCAAGTAAGAATAAAATGCCAGCGGTACAGTTTCTCCACCCAGTGGCAGTACTAATAGTTCTGCTACTATTGTAAACTAAAAAAAGAAATTGGTTATGTCTGACATGCCTACAACTAATTCGCACCAAGTAAAGCAATGGCACATCTTCAAAAAACCGCTCCTAAGATTATTAATATGTAACTCGGTCAGACTCTAAAGAGTGTGTGCTATACACAAGCCAATTAATCGCTGAGAATAGTTATCAATTAGGTGCTTCAAATATTGCATTTGCATTGTGCCCCCATGGTCATAGGCTGAACTGGAACGCAATAGTTTTCTTGGCCTTCTAGTCTCTGGCTCTTGCATTTTGGGATTTTTCTACAAAAATCTACACTGAAACGGTTGCCTGGCTGCTACATTCGGTAAGTCCTAGTTTTAAATGATTCAAGTGGTATCCTGAGGTTTTCCTTCGTCACCCCCCCCCCACCCCCTCTCAAAACAGGCCTACTGGGTACAAACTGTACCAGTTTCAGGTTACCGTCATCTGAGAGCCAAATACCGCAGGGCCATTATGACATTAGGCGTTATTCAAAATAACAATGTGAAGCTGTAAAATCCTGTGATAGGGACTGGAATTCTTCTTGATGGGACTGAGCAATTTATTTTACCAGGTTTTAAATCTGAAATTTTCCCCTACTAGTGCTCTTTTTACTTGTGTTTGCTTTGGGGCCCGCTAGTTATTGGTTTCTAGAGGTTTTTTTGCCCCTGGTTTCAACATTTTAGACTACTCAAAGTTGTTCATAAACCTTTTCTTATTCCTATGTTTCATAATTAAGGGGAAAAAGTACTAGCTTAAGGGGAGAAGTGGTTAAAATAGTTTGAGCTCCTCTAGCACCCATCCCGCATTTGATATGTCCCTGCTGTGAATAAACACTGACCAAAATGATGACCAGGCACCAGCAATACGTAGGGATACTGTGCATCAGGCGTGGGGAAACTTTTTTTTTTTTCTACCAAGGGCCATTTGGAGATTTAAGATCCATACAAAATTAACAACTTGAAGTTTAGCCAGCTATATTTAGGAAGACCTTTAACTCACCCCTTTTATTTGATGGCTGGAACTGCTTCTCTTTGAGGTTTCGTGATATTAGCTGGTACTGTTGCTACTCGCAATTTTCCAGGTTTGTGCCCTTCCACATTTAATTCATTTCAACCTCCCTCTCCCCATTTAATTTGTTTTGCCCCCACGGCCTGTTCTCCTGACCTCGGTGCGCAGCGAGTAGTAGAATAAGGGGGTGGGATTATCCCTTGTCCTACTCGCTGAAGTGCATCAGATCCTCCTTCACGGTGCCCCTGGAAGATGAGTGGCACAGCATGAAGGAAGATCCGACGCGCAGCAGTGAGAATTGGGGATAATCCCCGCCTTCTCATTCTACTACTCTCCGCAATGCCTAGGTCCAATAAAAGGGCCGTGGGAGAGGGAAGTTGCAACCCCTGCTGTGGTGCTCTAAGGGCTGGACCAATTGGTTCTGTGGGCCTTATATGGCCCGCGGGCTGGACGTTCCCTATCCCTGCTGTACAGCAACAGTAGCTTTTGTGGAATCTCACCTTGCTGGATCGGTTTCCTGCCACATCTTGTATGGCTTGAGTAAATGGGTTAATCTCTTTGGAGCAATGCTTCTGTTAGGAAGGATAGGACCTTCTGTGATGGGGTACATTGATGTTATGTAGGGCCGACACAACTAATCGATTTCTGACAACTATTTTCATTATCACTTAATCTGAGCTAAATGTTAAAGGAACACTCTAGGCTAAAAATCCCCCCCCCCTTTTTTTTTTTTCTACATTAAAATATACCTATTCCCTACCTAGTTGAGTGTATAATAATTATCTATCTCTATGAAAATCTTCAACTTGGCTAATGGTTTACGTGAGAAGCGCGCATCTCACGTAAGCCAGCCAATCAGCAGGCTTCCTCTTCTTTGATTAGTGTTGCGCGCAACACTTATCACAGCCGCAGACTATGCTGGTGGCTTGCTCCCGCCAGCTACTGCGGCGAGTTGGAGACGTCATCGCGCTGAAAGTGCGATGCCGTCTCCTACTCGGCAATAGTCAGCAGAAGCGGGAAATATGAATCCTGCTCTGACTGACAGCTGGGAGGGCGGAGTAAAGTCCTCCGCCTCTCTCAGCTGTTTCAGCCGATCAACTGAGCGGAGGGAGGGGGGGAAAGACAAGGGCATACTCTAGGCCAGGCCTCAAAATTTCCAGTCGCCTACTAGCATTTGGCGAGTGGAAATTACAGGAGGTCGAGTGGGAATGCAGATGCAGGCAGGATCGGGTTAGGTGGGGCAACTAGTGGCGAGTAATTCTTAAGGCCTGGCTAGTAGCTTGGGACTTGAAATTTTGAGCCCTGCTCTAGGCAACATGACCACCTAAGCTTTTTTTAGGTGGTCATGATGCCCTGAGTATCCCTTTAATCAGATGCTACTTCAGAGCTGATTGGAGAAGACTTGCCACTGCTTCACTTAGTGTGATTTAGTTCCAGGGTTATTTATTTTATAAAGTATTTTACCAGGTTGGATACATGGAGAGAAATCTCATTTTCCTAGGTTCAAGAACATTGTATTTTTTTTTGAGAGGATTTAACCAGGAAGGATACATTGAGATTTCTCTGGTTTTCAAGTATGTCCTGGGTGGCGAGTATGTACCGTTAGGTGTCTTGCCCAAGGACACTTACTGGAGAGGTTGCTCGTCGGGATCGAACCCATGTCTCCACAGGCTCTCTCCATGCAGAGCAGTGATGTTACCTCTACTCCACCCAGGCGGTACCTACTGAAAAATTCAAAGCAATAAATGCAAGATATTAAAAACAAAACACAAATCTACAGAGTAACACACATATGTAGGAAATATACTCCTTATGTTACATGTTTTACAGGTGCATTCTGTATCGCGGTATTATTCATTGAACTCTTAAGGGACTTTAGACTGGGGGAAGATTTGATGGCGTCTGGGAGGTTATTCCATATTTGCGGTGCTCTGTAGGAAAATGAGCAAACCATTTTCTTTTTGTATTGTGTTATTACAAGTTATGTCCTTGGTTAAAACTAATGGGGACTCTTAACAGGGAAAACCTGTGCTTCTGTGTTTCCCAGTAGCGTCCCAATTTTAGCATTCGGGTCTGGGGCAGGTGCTAGCTTGGCACCTTGCTAACCATACTCGCGTTAGCGCTTCTGGGAGGTTTTTTTCCCCTTCCAATCGATTTTTCTAAAATCTAGTTATTGCAGTCTTATTCATGGTATGTTCAGATTTTTTATTTAAATCCCATTGTTCCTAAATCAATTTTTTTTTTATCTTTTAAAGTGGATCTGAATTTGTCACTTTTTTTTTTTTAAATCTTTTTTGACAGAATCAAGTTATAATACAACAGTAATCGGAACAAAGACACTCACGTTCCCCCACAATTCTACAATCCCACCCAATGACACCCTCATGAACAATGAATACAGTCACAAAGAGATATTAAGCCAGCGGTGCCGAGTCAGAAAATTCTAGGAGCGCCTGCGGATGTCACATTTTTATTTCACAGTAGGGACCACATGCTGCATTCAAGTAGTGTTGGCTGCCCATTCACCGTCTGGAATAAAACCTATAGCAAGAACCTTCAAATATCATCCTTAATGCCAGTGTTTCCCAACCGTGGTCCTCAAGTACCCTCACAGGCCAGATTTTAAGGATTACCTTGGAGAAAAGTAGGCTGAATCCTGCAACCACTGAGCAGCAAATCATATCACCTATGCTTTGCTTCAGTTATCTCAAATTTGACCTGTTAGGGGTACTTGAACCAGGGTTGGGAACCACTGCTTAACGCCACTGGTCATGCTATGCTTCCCCAGCAGCAGGTGAGCCTGAACACCGAGAGATGGCATAACGAGCCCTGTGGCTCTCTGGCTACCCCCCCCCATCCCGCCTCACTTTCTTTGGGCCAATCACCGCAATCTGCTCCAGGCTCACTGCTTGCATTGTTGCACTCCCCAGGGAGATTAGGTCCACCTGACTCCCAGCACTGCACTGGGTGTTATTTTTGCTAAACCTTATTTTCCTATATTGACCACAAAGTGGATGCATCTCATCATGTGTTCCAACACAGAATGTAAACACAACAGTTTGCTCAGAATCTAGTCCTATTCTATCTGGGTTGTTGCTGTGTGTTGTTGCGATTTAAGACATTTTTGCGTGTTTTTTTATTTTTTTACAGCCCTACATTGCTGGAGATCAGGTTTGCAGTCAATCATGGCATTGCGTTTGTCGTTCAAGCGCTTACAGTCTTTTTTTCTCTGCATTGTTCTTATTCTCATTATGCAGTTTTCTGGTGGCCTGAACAGTTGAGTCCAATCACAGGAATCCACTAGTGTAGGTTTCCCCAGCCCTGCCATAGGGCAACACTTCCTCTGTTTAGACCTGTTTCTCCACTTAACATATGGGCCAGAGGTTTTTCATTAGGTATTTTTATTACCTCACGTCTGTGTACATGAACTTTTTTTCTCCAGGCGTTTTTCTTTGTTTCATCTTGTTTATTAATCCTTAGATCACGCACAAACCCTACACTAGGGTTACCTAAGGACCTTTGCAGGGGGGCTGATCACAAACATGACAGTATCTTTCAGGTTGAGAATTTGCGGTAGTCAACTGCGAAAAGCAGTCTGCTGGATGGCAGAGGTATTGCCATTGGCTTTTGTATTCTGAGAATTGAGACTGCATGTATTACTTGTATTATTTTAGAAGGCATAAAGACTATTGACAGGGCATAACGTCAACATGTTTTGCCGGTGTATGTGCCGTCATCAGGACAGGCCCCCCCCCCTGTAAAGGTAAGAGCAGCTAACCTGAGCAGCAGTATACTGGCGAAACATGTTAACGTTATGCACTGTCAATAGTCTTTATGCCTTCTAAAATAATTTCTACTCTGGCAATTAGGGATGCACCGATGCCGATGCTACAGTTTGCACGAGTACTTAGTATTCGTGCAAATGGCCCGATACACCCCCCCCCCGAAACCGGAAGCTGGGCTGGCTTGCTGGTATCCGCGGGGCTGGGGAAGCTGGCCGCATGCATGAAAAGCACGTGGCCAGCGTTCCCCTCCGGCGGCTGCAATACTCACCTGCTTCCGGATGTCCGGTCGCGCTGCTGTGGCACGATCACGTGGCTGCTGGCGCTTCTGTGACGCTGCCTCCAGCAGCCTCTCGGCTGGAGGCAGCATCACAGAATCGCCGGCGGCCACGTGATCGTGCCACAGCAGCGCGACTGGACCTCCGGAAGCAGGTGAGTATTGCAGCCGCCGGAGGGAACGCTGGCCGCGTGCTTTTCATGCACGCCGCCAGCTTCCCCAGCGTTCGATGGGACAAATCCGTGAGCTGGGTGCATTTTTGTGTGTGTGTATTTATATTATATTTTCTCGGGGTATATACATGTGAGCTGGGGGCATTTTTATGAGGTCTGTTCTTATTGGAAAGCGGTCATATGACAAAAGTATCGGTACTCTTATTTGGTCTTAAAATAGTGGTATCGGAGCATCCCTACTGGCAATGGTTTTGTCTCTTCCCTGTTATATGGAGTGTGGTGGCTTGTGCAATCCATTTATGAAGTCTGCTTGCAGTGTACCTATCAATTCTTTTCCTCTCCTTTCTTAGCTATAAATACAATCCCACAAAGTATTGTTTTCCTGCTTATTGAGGCGCTTTGATTACATTTGGGCACTGTTACAAGTTACACAGACTCGCATATACATATACATTTTTTCCTTGACAAATCCAGTGTACTCAGGGAACTGACTTTTAATATTGTGTTTCTTTGTTACACTTGTATGTGCTTTTTTTGATTCACTGGCTTATTCTCATTTTTTGTTGTACTGTTGCTCTTTTGCTTTGAGCCACCTGGCTGATATCTCCGCTTATGTAGTGAGGGCTTTTTTCTTGCTTATCGGATTAAAAGTCAAGTTTTATTCTTGTACTGCTTGTTCACCTAGGCATTGACATATAGCTCTCCATTTGAATTTACTGGTTACCCCCTTGTTGCATTAGGTGTCTTTTTATTTCTTTTTTCTTTCCTAATCCATATGACTGAGTGACTTACTATTTCATTTCTCCATTTTTTTTTTCTTTACCTTCCTTTTGTTAGATACCATAGACAGTGATACATGGTAGAACTATGTATTATTGTATCATTTCCCTTTTCATGTGCCAGATCACAAATTCCACCCTTTGTCTATTCTGTTTGTGCACCACTTGCGCATATTTCTGCTGGATCCTACTTTAAAAAAATAAATGTGTGTGTGTGTGTTTTTTCTTTATGCCGCCCTAAACCACCTACAGGTTTAAAGGGACACTACCACTTAAGCTGTAACTAGAATACTGCATTACAAATAAAACCAGATTATAAAACACATGCTACTGTTTTTTCTTTTTGAAGTTATTGCATATAAAAAGGGAAAAAAGTTTCTCCTTTTTCCAGTTTGTGGATTTTAACCACTTCGCTGCGGAGGACGCGCTGAGCGCGTCCTGCCGCAGGAAGGGTTGGCTGCGGAAGACGCGCTGAGCGCGTCCTCCCGAAGCAGCCTGCTATCAGCCGGATTCCGGCCGATCGCTGTGCCCCCCGGTGCGGGCTCTTGGATGTCAATCCGGGACCGCCGCAGGCACAATAGATGTCGTCGCGGCGGCGCAATGACATCTATTTCAGGCGCCCCCCCCTGCGTGTGCGGAGGAGGCGCCTGAAAGGGGGGGGAGGTCCTTCGGACCTCTCCCTCCCAATCGCGGGGGTCCTGAGCTTAATGCCAGGCACCGTTTGGAAGGGCACAGCCTGCCCTTCCAAATGGTACCTGGCATTAACCCCATGGGGGCCGGATCACGAATCGGCGCCGAAAAGCGCCGGTTCGTGATCCTTTCCCGGAGCTTCTGAGGACTGGCGTCGTCGTGCATAGCACGATGACGCTAGTCCTGGAGTTAACCCCTAGCTGCCACCAATGGTGGAGATAGGGGGTTCATTGAACCCCCTATCTCCCGATCTGTGGCAGCTAGGGGTTAATGTTTGATATCGTTGTTTTGTTAATGCAGCAATATTGTTCCCATTTAACTTATAATGTGAACAATGATGCTGCACTAACGATTTTTGTATGGGGTGCGTTTGTTAAAAATAGTGCAATTTTCCCCCAAAAAAATGTAACGAGACCCCATTTCTAATTTTTTTAACAAGCGCACCCCATACAAAATATAACCGCAAACGATCGCATGTTAAAATGTGAAAAAAAAAAACCACTTTACACGTTGTAAATTTTTGAAAATTCTAATTTTATTGCATATTTTGTTATAATATACAGACTGGACATAACGTATACATATAATAATGACATATTATGAATCTTCCGAGTCTGCCGGAAAGAACGATCTACAATATGTCTGGGTCATATAATAAAATTAAGGCTTCAAAACGCGGTTAAACATGATGAGCGAAACCGGTAAAAATGACCTCAGCACAGAGGCGGAAAATGCCTCAGTAGCGAAAGGGTTAAACATGATGCAACATTTTCCAAAATGTGCAAAGGTTTTTTTTTTTTCTTCTGTGATTTAACTGGTAAATACTAAGGATGTACCGATACTGCCGTTTGCACGAGTACTTGGTACTCGTGCAAATGGCCTGATACACCCCCCGATACCGGAAGCCAGCGCTGGGCTGGCTTGCCGGTATCCGCGGGGCTTGAAAAGTACACGCCAGCGTTCCCCCTCCGGCGGCAGCGATACTCACCTGTCTGAAGGTCCGGTCGCGCTGATGTGATGCGATCACGTGGCCGCCGGACGCATCTGTGACGCTGCTCTCTGTTCCCACTCTGTTTGGACTGCTGTCTCTCCATCCCTGTGCATCATATATGGATGACCTAGGTGTCACTGGAAAGGGCAATCTGATACCCAACATGACTAGATTCAGTGTAAAGTAAACGTCATGAAACATTAAATAAAAACATGCATGTAAACATTTTCACAGGGTTGAAATGGCTCAGCAGTGAAGTGGTTAATGTTCAGACTATATATTATATTGTATATTACGTTTGTTTTTTGCCTTGGTTTAGTTATATATTAAGGGTTAATGGGCAGGATTCATCCTTCACAGTATACATTTTATTTGTTCCTTGATTTGACATTTTAGTGGTTAATGGGTAGGAGCTATGCCTCAGTGTATTCAGTTCATGTTTTCCCTTGATTAATGGCATTTTAGGGGTTAGTGGGTAGGCTTACCCCTAAGGTTACCAAAATAAAACGGGTCCTCGCCTAAAATTAACAGGCAATTGAAAGGAATGCAGGACAGGTGTTCTCTTGGCCCCATACATCATAGTAATGGATGTGGTCAGCAATGTCGCTGCTGTTGCAGTCGGCTCTATTACAAATGTATCCTTTTATCCACATGTATCCTAAATCTAATGGTTAATTCTAAACCTTTTATGCTGAGTGTTATTCATAATATGTAAGTGCTCTATTAGGGTGACCGTGTGGACCAGGTTTGAAGGGACACGTGCATAAGTCTTGCCCTGAAACATGTCTTTATATGCTGCAGCAGAGAAATTCTTGTTTCTCACCTGGTCTTCCTTTTTGGATCTATTAAATGCAGTGTAATGATTCTACTTGCTGTTGGGTGGCATTTATCATGCAATGCCCATCGACCTTTAACCACTTCGATGCGGAGGACGCGCTCAGTGCGTCCTCCGCGTGGCTGCTGCTGTGCTGAGGACGCGCTGAGCGCGTCCTCACTTTGGGGTCAGCGTTCGGCCGAGTTCCGGAACCGCCGCCGGTGAAATTAGGTGTCATTGCGGCAGCGCGATGACACCTAATTCAGGTGCCCCCCGCATGTGCGGAGGAGGCACCTGAAAGGGAGGGGGGGAGGTCCTTCGGACCTCTCTCCCTCCCGATCGGCGGCGTTGCGGGGGTTAACCCAGGCACCATTTGGAAGGGCACAGCCTGCCCTTCCAAATGGTACCTGGCATTAACCCCTGGGGAGCTGGATCGCGAATCGGCGCTGAAAAGCGCCGGTTCGTGATCCTTTCCCGGAGCTGGCCGACATCTTGGATGTCGGCCAAGCCTCCGGGAACTCCCCCTGAGGACTGGCGTCATCGTGCATAGCACGATGACGCCAGTCCTGGAGTTAACCCCTAACTGCCACCAACTGTGGAGATAGGGAGTTCCAATGAACTCCCTATCTCCCGATCCGTGGCAGCTAGGGGTTAACGTTTGGTATTGTTGGATCGGCCAGAGCATGGCCGTTCCAACGATACCAAACACAAAAGTGAATAAAGTTTGTAAAAAATAAATATAAAATAAAAATAAAAAAATTATAAAAAAAATAAACACTTCTTTTTTTTCATTTTTTTTTGGTTTGTTAATGCAGCAATATTGTTCCCATTTCAATTATAATGTGAACAATGATGCTGCACTAATGATTTTTGTATGCGGTGCGTTTGTTAAAAATCGTGTAATTTTCCCCAAAAAAAAATGTAACTAGACCCCATCTCTAATTTTTTTAACAAGCGCACCCCATACAAAATATAACCGCAATTGCTCGCATGTTAAAATGTGGAAAAAAAAACACTTTACAAGCTGTAAATTATTGAAAATTCTAATTTTATTGCATTTTTTGTTATAATATACAAACAGGTCATGACGTATACATATAATAATGACATATGAATCTGCCGAGTCTGACGGAAAGAACGATATATAATATGTCTGGGTCATATACTAAAATAAGCCTTCAAAACACGTTTAAACATGATGAGCAAAACCGGTAAAAATGACCTCCGCACAGAGGCGGGAAAAGCCTCAGCAGCGAAAGGGTTAATATGTGTGCGTATAAACTTGGATAATACGGCCACCGTGGAGGATTTTTTTTCTTATAATGCAGGGGTGTGAGGGCAGGGGATAGGTATGGCCCGGCACTCTACCCTGGAAAAAACTGTTCTATGCTGTACACAACCGTATTAGCGCTGGGTCTCAGCCCATCTAGGTCTCTTAGTGTTTCCCTAGAGTGCGCCAAACGACCTTGTACAGGGACTCCCGTGGACAAGGTGATCTGTTAATAGTCAGGCACTGAGTTTTAGCGACTCTCGCTAAATGTTTCCTTTAGCGATGGTGTTTTAGCTCACACCACGTGATGGGGCCCTTAGTTTAATTCAGTGCTATGATTTAGTGGGGAAAATTATTAGTCGTTCCCCCCCCCCCCAGTTTTGACTGGTCTTTTACGTGCCCCCCTTAAATATTGTTCCTAGAGTCGCCACTTGCGGCAGCACAGAAGGTCCCTTTGGGAAGCTACAGCTTGCTTTTCAAGTTTATAAGCTAGTATACCGTAGTGGTACACTTGTACACACTGCACATTACAGAACTCCACAGCAATAAAACTGATGCTCATACACACCGCACGTTACTGTATCACACAGCTCCACAGAAATAAAACCATTATATTTAACTTATTAAACTAAAGTTATATCAAAATGCAGTATTGAAGTAAAACATTATATTAACCACTTGGCTGCTATGGACGCGCTCAGCGCTTCCAGCCAAGTGGTTCTCCTGTGCTATGGACGCGCTCAACGCGTCCATGCACAGGAGGCAGCAATCCGGCGGATTCCGGCGGATTGCTGCGCCCCCCCCCCCCCCGGTGCGGGCTGACATCTTGGATGTCGTCCCCAGCACTCGGGACCCCGGCTTAGCAATTAGATGTCATTGCGGCAGCGCGATGACATCTAATTCAGCCCCCCCCGCATGTGCGGAGGAGGCGCCTGAAAGGAATGGGGGAGGTCTTTCGGACCTCTCTCCCTCCCCATCGCCGGGGGGCAGGGGGTTAATCCAGGCACCGTTTGGAAGGGCACAGCCTGCCCTTCCAAACAGTGGCTGTCACTAACCCCTGGGGAGCCGGATCACGAATCGGCGCTGAAAAGCGCCGGTTCGTGATCCTTTCCCGGAGCTGGCCGACATCTTGGATGTCGGCCAAGCCTCCTGGAACTCCCTCTGAGGACTGGCATCATCGTGCATAGCACGATGACGCCAGTCCTGGAGTTAACCCCTAGTTGCCACCAATGGTGGAGATAGGGGGTTCATTGGAACCCCCTATCTCCCGATCCGTGGCAGCTAGGGGTTAATGTTTGATATCGTTGAATCGTCCATAGCATGGCCTTTCCAATGATATCAAACATGATAATGAAAAAAGTTTTTTTTAAAAAAATGTAAAAATAAAAAAAAATTAAAAATATATATGCAAATTTTTTGTTCTGTTAATGCAGCAATATTGTTCCCATTTCAATTATAATATGAACAATAATGCTGCACTAACGATTTTTGTATGCGGTGCGTTTGTTAAAAATAGCGACATTTTTCCCAAAAAAAAAATGTAACGGGTCCCCATTTCTAATTTTTTTAACAAGCGCACCCCATACAAAATATATATAACCGCAAACGATCGCATGTTAAATGTGAAAAAAAACACTTTACACATAATAAATTATTGAAAATTCAAATTTTATTGCATTTTTTTGTTATAATATACAGACCTGACATAACGTATACATCTAATAATGACATATTATGAATATGTGGAGTCTGCCGGAAAGAACGATATATAATATGTCTGGGTCATATATCAAAATATGGCTACAAAACACGGTTAAACATGATGAGCGAAAGCGGTAAAAATGACCTCAGCACAGAGGTGTGAAAAGCCTCAGCAGTGAAAGGGTTAAAATTTAATTTAACTAGAATAAAATTTAGAAAAATTAGTGCAGCGGCATTGTTAATTTTCTAATGGGGATAGGACAATGCCCTTAACTGTTTAACCCCTTCACTGCTGAGGACGTGTGGGACACATCCTCAATGACGCATGTTATATGCTGAGGACATGCCCCACACGTCATCAGCTTTGCGGGACCCCCGGCGGAGATACTCCCCTCCTCCGGGGTCCCGCGGCGGTCTGACTTCAGCATCCTCAGACGCTGAAGTTAAGACCCTCCTGACGTCAACGACGTCATAGCGCCATGCGCGATGATGTCATTTCCAGGCGACCCCCCCCGGCAATCCCGGGAGGTAGCCTGGAAGGGAGAGGGGCACAGTGCCAAAAGCCAGGCACCGCTTAAAAGGGGAGTCTCCCCTTTAAAGAGGTGCTTGGCTTTAACCCCTCCAGCACCGGGTCGCGGCGCCGAAGTGCGGCCTAGCTCCGGTGGATCTTGGATGGCGGCTCCGCCCCGGGTCCCCCTCGCTGTCCAACGTCATCGCGCATAGCATGATGATGTCAGATAGCCGGGGAACCCCTAGCTGCCCGGGGATTTCCCAAGGAAATCCCCTGGTGGAGATAGGTGGTTCCATTTGAACCCCAATATCTCCAGAACTGTGACAGCTAGGGAGTCATGGAGGGTGTCATTCGAAAGGCCTGAGCATGACCAGGTACAAAGTAAAATAAAATAAAAAATAAAGAAATTAATAAATTTAATAAAACTTTTTTGTGTGTTTTTATTAATGCAGCAATATTGTTCACATTTCAATTATGTGAACAATGATGCTGCACTAATTTTTTTTCTATGGGGTGCGTTTGCAAAAAATCACGTAATTTCCCCCAAAATATGTAACCAGTCCCCATTTCTAATTTTTGTACAAGCGCACCCCATAGAAAACATAACTGCAAACGTTCATGTGATAAAATGTGGGGAAAAAAAACCCACTTTACACGCTGCAGATTAAAAATTCTAATTTTATTGCATTTTTGTTATAATATACAGGCAGAACATGACGTATACATATAAAAATGATATATTATGAATCTGCCGGAAAGAACGATATATAATATATCTGGGCCATTTAATAAAATGTGGCTTCAAATCGCGTTTAAACATAATGAGCGAAAGCGTTAAAGCGTTAAAAATGAGCTCAGCACACAGCGTTGAAATGGCTCAGCAGTGAAAGGGTTGATTTTTATCTTTTTTCTTCATGTGTGTCCATAAAGTCTCTTTACAATTTCAAAAGATAAGTGAAAATTATTACAAAATGAGATGTATATATTTAAGGTTTTTTGCCTCATTTAATACACCTCTATATGGGCATCATTAGTTGCACGAAGCACATCAAGACGGTACTCGATTTCTTGCCATGTTCGCTGTAGCATACCCTCTTCAATGGTGGCAATGGCATCAGTGATCCCCTGCTTTAGATTAGTGATGTCACGTACCTTTTTGTTTGATACACAATATCTTTAACATATCCCCATAGAAAGAAGTCGAGGGGAGTGATATCTGGTGAACGAGGTGGCCAGGGAATTGGGCCACCCCTTCCAATCCACCGGTCTGGAAATGTTTCATTTAGGAACCCACGAACATGCAGTCCCCAATGTGGTGATGCACCATCTTGCTGGAAAATGATGGTTGTTGAAGGTCATGTAGTTGTGCCACGTATTCAGTCAAAAGGTCAAGGTAAAAATTTGCAGTAATTGTCTCACCGAAGAAAACGACTTTGGCTGAATTTGTGGGGTCAGCGAATTGAACTCTATGAATCGCATCGAAGTGCAATGAACGAAAGCGCAACAAAATTTCAGTGCTTTTTGAATAACCCCTTTTAGGCAACATTTTTGCGTCTACAAGACAAATTACCGTTCACCTAGTGAAGGAAAAACTGGATCCATAAACTTGAATGGAGCATGGGTGCTTAAAGTTGCCAACCCGACAATGAATTCAAAAATATGAATAAAGCAAACAATCACTCGAGGAAAAAACGTATCTTTAGGTAACATCTCTGGATGCTGCTGCAACCTTTATCTAACATTATCTAAATATTCTCTTCCTTCCTGTTAACTTTTTAATTATTTTTTTTTTCCAATTTCGTGTGCTGGCTTCCCTTATTCTTATTTTTGAATTCTTTAGGTCTCCTGATAACATGTGGCTGCAGTATGACTCCTTATTGCTCATTTTATTTGGAAACTGGCACATGTTTCACCCACTTTCTTCCTGTTCTCCTTTTCAAAGCATCTGACATTAGCATTTTAATGATGCAAGTTCTTTTTTTAAGTTCTGTACCTTGAGTTTTCAACTAAACAGTATCACTTTTTCTGTTTTAGCCTTCAAAAGAGCATTTGAAAATAATCCTAACAATGTATGACGTCAGTGTTTGTTGTGCGTACCTCGCTTAACGTGGGGTCCTCTCCAAGGGACAGTCAGCGCAGGCCTTGCGTGAGGTTGAATAAGGCAGAAGAGGCTGGCTGGAAGGCATTGAATATTTTTATACCTAACTGGTTGTAACCGTTGTTTTTAAACCTTTCTTTTGGAAACGTTTTACTTTCAAAACACGATCTTTTCAATCTGTATAACTATATAGGTACCTAGGGTAGTCTATTTTGGAGCTTCCATCTCTTTACCAGACGGACCTTGAAGGCCAAGTTGTGTTTGGGCATAATTTATGTGCGAAAAAAAAATCCATTTATATCTGCCACCATTTCTCTTACTACAGAGCATTTGATGCTCTTTTTGGATTGGATTACACTGGGTGAGATTTGGTGTTTTCCATCTCTTTATTTCTTAAGTGACAATAGTCATTTACTTTTTACTAGAAGTCTAGTCAAAAAGCTATTTTCTAATGGACAAAAATAAACTTCAGTATACTTAACGAAGACGTGTCATGTAGACACCAGAGTCTTTTTGTCCTGAATTTTGGCACATAGGGAGTTATTCAGCAAACGCCGGTGTTTGCTGAAGTTATAAATAGCAGTGAAAATGTCTGTTTATGTGGCAACAAACTCTGATGCAGGAGAAGCTTCTGCGCCTTTTTTGGATTCTTCTGTGAAGTGACAGTGTTTATCAATGTTGCAACAGCAGTTTTTACCACCGCTGCAACTTTGGCATACACTGGCATTTCTGAAAATTACCCATAGCGCCCTATATTTTTTTACTTTGGAATGATTACATCATGGCTTCCCTGTGCAACTTTATGACTATTAATAATTTGCAGACACACAGGAAATACAAGCATTTATAATGTGTACCAGCTCTGTGCCAATTTACTTTACTTTATATGTATTTCTGCTGGATAAGTGAAACCTTTTGCACGTGCTTTGTATTAATACATGGAAATCCTGTAAAATATTAATTATGGCGCTGTAATGAGCCCAGGGCTGCACCTTTTCTCGGCCAGTAATTGTTTCTGGCGATTCTTTCAATAGCAAATTCTAAGCTATTGGCTTGCAATTGTTTTGTGAGTGAAACCTTTTTTATATATAAAGAGTTTGCTTAATGATGTTTAAGACCAGAAAAAGTGTTTAAAGGGAAACTACCACCAAATAAATTTAAATGATTTATCTTATGTGTTTGCTAAAATCTTACATGTACTTTTTTCTTTCACGTATATTTAGTTAATAAAATATTTTACTCTATATATCACTGTGTGATCTTTTTGTATTGTAAACTTCCCTCCACAGTATCTTTTTATAGCCCTTGTTCCTAACTTGGGGGCATTGGGCATAGAATGGAGTGAATTGGTCAGATTTCCAAAACTCTGAATCCTAGCATTATATTGTGTGGGATCTAATCAAAGGACATCACTAGGGGGTAGATTAGAAGTATTTTAAAGGGACACTACCACTTACATAAGCTATAACTTGATTATTTGTGTTACAAATAAAACCACTTTATAAAAACATGCTGGTTTTTCTTCGTTTTGAAGTAATTGCTTGTAAAAAGGAAAAAATAAAATTTTTAGTTTTTTTTTTTTCCCTCCGTTTTCCATTTTTTTTGTGGATTTTTCACATGATTCTACGTTTGCCAAAATCTGTGCAAAAGTTTTACTTTACTGCTGTGGTTATCGTCTATAGTATTTGATAGTTATTAGGTTGGAGAAGGGAATATTTATATAAGGCTACAGTGGTTTATTGTCCTGCCTCTGCTACTCGAGATAAGAGCTGGCAGCTGAATGAGATGACCGGGAGCTTAAAATACCATCTACTGTAGTTATTAGCCCCGCTTTGTTTTTGGAATTCTGTGTGCTTTTAAAAAATAAATTGCAATTTCATATTGTTTTATACCTACAGGGTAATTCAAAGAGATTCGAAAAGTCACTGCACATTCGGTGATTTTTCGTGCTCTTCAATTCAGTTTGTTTTGCCGATCCCATTTCAGTGACCCCGCGGTGTATTCAGCAAGCACCACAGGGTCCCCGAATTGCAGGGAAAGGCTGCAGCAAAACCCAGCGAATGCACACCGAAAACCCACAAAAACATCTGGATTAACCTGCCGAAAACCACGGGAAAAACCTGAGCAGGAGCTGATCACACACAGCAAAGCCACCGGAAAAAGCAGAGACTCAGACGAGTGAAGTGAATAAATTAGGAAAACAGTTTGCAAAGAGCGGTTCACTTTTCAAACATTCAAGCAAAGAAACTACTGAGCGAAAATGTCTGAAATTGACATATGAGATCCAATGAATGATAATAAGAAGGGCTGTTACAGAAAAAAATAAAGTTTAAAAAAAAAACAAAATCCAGAAAAATGCTTAAATATCCAAAAAAAAAAAAAAAATCTATAAAGAGACTCTTTACTGCAGAATTTTAGAATGAACGGTTTATTAGATATTGAATTAAAACGGGAATATTTTAACATTGAAGCCTATGGGATTCACCTGAATAAATCTGCTGCATGAAACCACCGAATGGCAGGGCATTTCGGGAACCTTTCACTGCTGGTTTGTGTTCTCTGAATAGCCGAAGCAGTGCTTTTTCATGGCGCGAACAGGCACTGTATGTGCAGGCAATTCGCCAGAATTTGACGAATTGCCTGCTCTCTGGATAGCCGAATGGCCAAGAAAGGTAACCGAACGCTGATTTTCAGCGTTCGGTTACCTTTCTCAAGCAATTCGGATCTCTTTGCATAACCCTGATAGTTATTGTAAAAAACAATGACAAAATACAACAGAAAAAAGGTATTTTTTCAATTTTGGTTAAAATTGCTTAATTTCAGTAACCGGTTGTCTGTGATTTTTTTTTTTTTTTTTTTTTTTTTTTTTAAATTGAATATATAACCACAAAAGGTTTGGATGATAAAATGTGGAAAAAATAAACTTACATGCAGTAATAATATCTGAATAGAAATCAAAATATTTTTTTTTAAAAAATGTACATCTGACATTCTGAAGTGACATGATTGAAAATCTATCGTCTATGTTTGTCATTACAGTTACAAGTATCTCTAAAGCGCTAACAAGTTCTGTAGTGCTGTACAATGGGTGAGACAGAATAACTGATACCACATACAACAGTAGGAGGACCCTGCACAAGAGCTTACAATCTATTCATTACCAAGTCCTCTGAAGAAAACTAATTTGTTTAGGACTTACAAGACATAGCACATAATTGTGATTACCAAAAAATTGTCAAAATGAGCTTTGCACATAGAGTTAAGAGTCAGCAGTGAAGGGGTTAAAATAAGTTAATGATGTATTCAAATTTGTTTTCATTTTTGACTTTTTCTGTGTTTGACTTCATTAAAGTTGTGTGTGTTGCATGTTTTGTCAGATTATTTTAGCTGTAATGGATTAAGAAAGAATTTACAAAAGTGTATTCTATAGCAGTTTCTCAACCTGTGCAGGGGTGTGGAAATTTAAAAAAAATCTACTTGTCCAAAGGACTAAATCTACTTGTCCTGATTAAAAATAAAAAATAATTTCAACAAAATAGTGTTGGTCTTTATTCATAACAGCGTGCACATAAATTATAATGCCCACAGATATAGACCGCAGACCAGATAAAGAGACTTTATTTATAAGCAAGAGGTGTTGTTGTACAGTGTGTGGGGAAATGTTTTGCTGTCTTAAACCTGCACGAAAACAGAACACCTCTAGGTGCCTGCTGGTTTTTGTACACCAGAGTATCAAGGGAGCACAGCCAGAAGACCATGAGGCTTCTCATCAGCTCCCACGTGTTTTTGCTCTTGTAGGCTTCCTGGGTATTTTCAAAGTGAAATGGATTCAGCAGGGCAGGGCCTGGGCAGAGGATCCCCGCTGCTCCTCTCCATGTGCTCTACTTGGGCTTCCATCCTGCACAGCGTCTCCTCTGCATCTTCATCCACGTGCCGCTTTTCACCTTGGGGGGCCGCCGCTGTGGTGGACATTCTGGCCATTCTGCCAGGAACCCCGCTGCCCAGCACCATCCTGGCAAGCCGTGCCAACTTACTGCACGCCATATGGGATGAGACAGGACACGTGAAGCTGCCCGGGTACAGGATGCGCAGAGAGGGTGTGCGAGAGATGCACACTGCAACCACTGAGCTGACAGCAACCAATCCCCTCCCCCTGTGCTACACACCCCTGCTCCTCCCCCTCATCGCACTGCTCAGTGAGAGGAAGGAACGTCCGTGAGGGTGTGCGTTCCTTCCTCTGCGCTCAGTGTACAAAGTGCGATCCTCCATAGGAGGATCGCGCTTTGTATCCCGAAGGCTCTCGTGTGCCGGGAGCAGTCCGGCGGGCTTCTTGCCCGCCAGACTGCGTCTCAAAAATATTTGTCCGGCACCCGGATCTTCATGTCACGGGTGTTGGGCAATAGGATTCCCACACCCCTGCTGTGGTATGCGTACCCCATGAGGTATGCCAACCGGGCAAATGCCCCGATACCGAAAGCCAGCACTGGGCTGGCTTGCTGGGCAGTATGTGAGGAGTGGGGCGTCTGGCAGAATGCACGAACAGCATTCTGCCAGGCTCCTCTGCCTGGCTGCGTTTGCCGTGGGCAGAGGTTGCTCCGCAGGGACCAGGCTATGCAAGAGCTTGTAAGGTTCGCTAGATCTCGCAAACTCTGCAAGATCTCGCAAGTACGGCCCTAGCAGAGGAAACCTTTGCCGGCAGAAAATGTGGCCAGGTGGAAGGACCTTGCAGAATGCTGATACTGCATTCTGCCAGCCACCCCAGTGTCTGTATCAGGTCTGGATTGTGCGTATATATGTATCGTATGTCTGGGTATACGTGTATACACAGGCAGGACTGTCTCTTTTTTTTTTCTTCTTTCCCTCCCTTTCCCTCACCTTTTTCTACCTCCCTCTCCCAGTTAGTTATGGATTTTTTATCTGTTATTGCAGCATGCGCGCGCGCACACCAAAAAAAAACAAAAACATCCACAAATACTGATATTACACACAGAAACCATCACCAACACATACTGACATTACACACACACAGAAACCATCACACCCAATCAATAGAAGTTTCTCGAGACAGAGGTACTTGAGGATTTTTTTTTTTTTTTTTTTAAGCCCTCCGGGGTACTTCTCCATAATAGGTTGAGAAACCCTGCTTTATAGCATATAAATAATATGCAGTATGTAACAATGTTCTTGTTTAAAGTTGGTATTTGTAATGAGGCAGTGCCCAATTCCAGTTTTTCGTCATCGCATCCTAAAACTGTATGAATGTATTTTGATGACCGATCCTTAGGGATGTCATCATTTTTATTTTTCTTTTTTATCTTGCATCAGGGTGGATACTCTTCTCTTTCCCCTCCCCCCCGGTATATTATTATCATCATTTATATAGCGCCAACAGTTTCCGCAGCGCTTTACAATAACAAAAGGGAACGAAATGCATATAAACGGACATAGGATGGAAACTAGAGGTGTAGAGGGCCCTGCTCCATAGGAGTTTACAATCTAGAGGGATTGGGGTTGAGGAAGAGCAGAGGAATTGCACTAGATAGCAGGATCATTGGTGCCAGTGGTTTGGGAATGGTGGGGCCATAAGAGCGGCTTCAATCAACTGTGATGTTTAAACATTCCGTTTGGCCTATGGCTTCCAGTTGGATTATAGAGGAAAGGAGTTATGATGGATTCTTGGTGCCATCAGATGTAGAAGTCTTTCTGCCAAAGTCACTGGCTACATGGCTGGTGCCATTCAGTTGGAGCCTTATGTGCAATGTGCCCCAAGGCTCTCAAGAGTTTGTCAGGTGTAGCATAATATTCCTCCGGAACAAAGAGTTTTGATAGAAATCCCTTTTAATTTACTTTTTTTACTTTGACGCGGGCTCAGAGTGAACTTTACATCACTTTTGATTTCAGCAAGGCGAGCACAGAACATTGGATTCTGTCTATTTCTCCATTGACTTAATTGCCTAAGAAACGGCTCTGACACTTTCTGCAGCCGAATGTCAGGACCGGGGCTGCACTGTTCAGTGCGACCTGACCAAGGGTGAATTTGTATGTGATGATTACAATAAACATGGAGACTAGTGCTAACCTCCTCAAATAACTTACAGGAAATGTGTCTTGACAGGTCAGGGAAACCCGACTTCACATTGTTTCAACCAAATTTCAGCAGAAGTCTCTTATTTTTTTTTGTTACAAATGTAGAGTTGCAGAGCCGTAACCCTGATGGCAAACCATCGGCACAATTACTTCTAGGGTGTACAGCATCAAATACCAGACTTGCTGTTATCAGCTCAGGGCTTCAATGACCTGTTGTACAATGTACGAAATGTATAGCTAATGTTTTGTGTGTGTGTGTATACTTTTCACTGTTTCATTTATTCTTGCCAAACTCTTTGAGGAGCATCTTGCGATCTCTATAATGTCGTGACGTTTTATTGGTGTTCCTGGCTCACTGGGCAGGAGCAGTGTCTATTTTGGTACACTGAAGCCATGATTTTTTTTATTTTTCATTATGGGCTGGCTAAACTGTTATTGGTGAATTTCTTTTTATTTGGCTGTTAGGTGTATTGTCCCACCTGCGCTCCACCTCAGCACGTTACCCTCTGCTAATAGAGGGTTAAAGGTTGAACTGCTTTAATGGGAAAAACTGTTGCATAACATTTCCCATAAAACTATAAAATAACTCATTGTTTTGCAAGAAGCCTTTATTACTGGAATGATTTAACCCTTCTGCGATTAGTTGTGTTGTAGCATTTATCAGGAAGTATTGCAGAACCCGGGAAACGGAGAACAGCTGCCGTTATAAGACCCAGCCTTTTGTGCCAAAAAAACTATGCCAAATTCTACAATCTGATAGATATCCGATAACCAAGCATCATAAAGTGCAGAATACGTCATGTCTGTCTACGACTCCTTCCCCCCCCCCCATATTTTCTCGTTGGTAAGTGGTCTTAAAAGGGATTCACTGCCTCTGTCCCTGCTAATACCTGGTTAATGTGTCACATGAAGAAACTAAATTCTCAGTGAGATCTCACTTCTCTCACCCTGTACCACTTTAAAGATGCTACAGGAAGCAACCCCTACCCTCCCTGCACCAATAAGTTCCACAAACTATACTGCTGCAACAGCAAGGGAAATCTCAAACTAACACATTAAAAATGAGCAAATTTACATCTCAATATTTTTTACTAACAGTCTTTTTAAAATTTTAATTTTATCCTAGATTTGTTAGCCTTGAATTCTAACAAGAAGGTGCTAGTGAAGGAGTTAAACCTCTTCGTGATGAACAGGAGTTCAGCATCCATTCACCTTGGCCTTGATGATCTGGATTGGTTGCTTTGGCTGCCTCACATCAGAGGCCGGAGCCAGCAGATAGTCACTCATACTCTAGAAACAGTATTTGGTGACTGCAAGTGTGGCATGTCACGCTTTGTGAAGGGGAAGCAAAGTCCTTGCACTGACCTAAGTCCTTCTAATGCTTCTGTAACTGCAGGGTATAAATTTGGATAATGCTGGTTTTAAACTACTGCTTGAATTTAAATGGTGCCAGAATGCACTACACATTTATATATAATTAGCTTGTGTATGCAGGGCCGGTGCCATGTACTGCTGTAGGAAGAAGTCTAGCAATCCCAAACAATATGACGTAGTGTTGATTGTGTGAGGCATAGTAATCACAGCAGACTCGTATAGCTGTTGCTGTCTGACCTGTTAATCCTCAAATACAGACGCATATAAACATGATCATGCACACTCCCACACCCTAAGGCTGGGTTCACACCTGGGCGTAGCGCTGCGTCGCGCAATGCGCGCGTTTTTTTACGCGCATTCGCGAATACAAAAATAACGTGCGAACGCGCGTTGCAGCGCGTTCGCGGCTATGATATGGCCGCGAACGCGCTGCTGTATGCCCGAAAAGAAGCTCCCGAACTTCTTTTTGGGTCGGCCGTTTTAACACGCGTTCCTGCGCACTCTAAAACGCTTAGGTCTGAATGGGGCCCATAGTAAAGCATGGGATTTCCCCCTTCATGCGTTTTAAAGCGTACACGAACGGGGCCTAAGGCGTTCGAGCCTTAGCCGCGAACGCGCTGCAGTTCGCGCGTTTTTGTATGCGCGAACGCGCGTAAAAAAACACGCGCATTGCGCGACGCAGCGCTACGCCCAGGTGTGAACCCAGCCTTAAACCAAGTGACTCGCACACGTGCATTTATTAATACACAAGCTCACACATACGCATGACCGTTCACTGTGAACTTACGATGGACCGGTTCACTTTCTGTGGGACATTTCTTGTCGTAGATGTGATTTTTCAATCATTGTGAAATAGCTTGCTGGTGTTTGAAGAGTAACAGGATGTACACTCACATTTTGAGAGCACTCGATCTATTGCTAGTGCCTTACGGACAGTTTAAAGGCCGCCCGTATTCTCCAGAACTTGATGAGGTGTTTCACACGATAGACAGAAGGAAGAAAATCATAGCATGCTACCGTGAAACATTTTCTCAATGGCTGGTAATATGGCACGAACCTACCCACCCTCTCCTGAGCAAATGACCTTGCTCGTGGGTGCTACGCCTGAAGTGGTTGTTTAAATGTGCACAAACCTTCAAAAAGCCCTAATTTCACCAGTGAAGTGGATTCTTCTGTGGCCCAAAATATCACTAATACACAGCCAGTAAAAGCAATATGCATTTATTGATAAAAAAGGGGCCCACAAATCGAGACCTAAGCATACAATCTAGCTTGCGCTCTAGTAGATAATAAAATCCGATAAATGAGATACAAAGTAGCCAAACGCATTTCGCGCCTCCAGGGCGCCTCAGTGGCAGAAAAACTGTATATGGTATTTCCTTTGTAAAAGGAAAAAATGTGTTGGCTTCCCGAATTTGGCTTAAATACCAGTCACGTCAATGATCGAAACTCTGACGTGTCCAGTCTTCTGGCGATCACTTCCGGGTGACATCATTTTGACTTCGACTCAGACGCCTCCTGCTCGTCATGTGTGGGAATACCCGAGGTGACGTCTCGCACCTCCCTCCAGCGCCATTGGGGAGCCTCCGACTTCTGTCATTTCTCGGACGGCGAGATCGTCTTGAAGTCTTTGACAGCCCTGGTGGATATCTTTAAAAGTCCATCACTCATATATTGCACATAACCCAAAGTGGGGAAAAAAACATTACCTTTTATTGCATCAGTAGCTGTGAATCTAAGGTTGGGGTCAGACGAGCATTTTGAAGAGCGGAAGGACGTCCTTGTGAGTGGACGTTCCTTCCACTTGACGCCTGTCTGGCTGCCTTGCTGAGCGCAATTAGTGTGCTTGGCACTGCAAGGCTCGATCCTCCTATGGAGGGTTGCGCTTTGCAGCCCCATCAACGCGCGTCCATGTGCTTTGACAGGGAGGCTTGCAGCATGGCTGCTGTTGCATGCACAATTCGTGCGCGCGAACAGCGTGTGGCCAGCCCCGTCGCAGCGTCACAACGCTGCAACAGATTCCAGTAGGCACGTCAGTACGGTGCACCTAGTGCCCTCGTTTGACACCGACCTAAAAGATATTCTTCATAATCAGTTGCACTAACTTGAGTCTTTCCAACCCCCACCTTTATTGGCAAAAGCCCATATCTATATCTGGACAGAACTGTATAAATTACTTGGAAGTAAAAGATCGTGATGCCTTGTAAATACTTAAGTGTAAAATGATTGGTTCATATCATACCAATCCTAAAACATGAATAATATAAAAATTTATAGAAAGTGACACAGCTCAAGGTCTTTGAGTCCTTTGGGAATGAGTGTGTCAAACTGGAAAATCAACTTCATCTCTTAATTCTCTGGAGAAAATCTTCCTCAAGCCAGTCTCTATTAATTTTCTTAGGTGCAAAAAATTGTAGGCCCGCCAGATTACTTCCATGCTTACATTTAAGCCGAATTCGGGAAACCAACACACATTTTTTTCTCTTCGAGAGGAAATACCATATACACTTTTTCTGCCACTGAAGAAGCACCCTGGAGGCTTGACACACGTTTGGCCACTTTGTATCTCATTTTATCTGATTTTATTATCTACTAGAGCGCAAGCTAGATTGTAAGCTTATGTCTCGATTTGAGGGCCCCTTTTTTTTATCAATAAATGCACATTGCTTTTACTGGCTGTGTATTACTGATGTTTTGGTCCAAAGAGGAATCCACTTCACTGGTGAAAAAGAGGGCTTTTTGAAAGTTTGTGCACAGTTAAACAATTACTTCAGGCATAGCACTCACGAGCAAAGTCATTTGCTCAGGAAAGGGTGAGTAGGTTCTTGCCATATTACCAGCCGAAGAGAAACTGTTTTACGGTAGCATGCTATGATTTTCTTCCTTCTGTCCATCATGCAAGACACCTCATCAAGTTCTGGAGAATATGGACGGACGGCCTTTAAACGATCAGTAGAGCTAGTGTTGCTCTCGAAATTTGTGAGTGTACATCCTGTTACTCTTAAAATATATTGTTTTCTCTGTACAATATTATGCAAAGGTTTCCACCTTTTTAAGAGAAAATACTTGGTGCTCGTTGTTGTCGGCTGTCCTGATACTGACGTAAGCCTGTATGGTATTTTGCTTTTATACGCCCATCAGGGTGCCCTGGTAGCGCTGTCCCCCTCTTTGTGTATTTTCTGGTTTTCCAATTTGTTTAGGTGGAAGGATAGACCACCTTTTTGGAAGTCCCTAGCAGCAACAGTGTATATACAATTGTTATATTTGAGCGCCATGGAATCCACCCACATGTTTTATATAGCATGCTGGTGTGCCATGAATGAATCTCACGTGTGGCATGGGAATTTATCATACACTGGCATAGTGTTCAGTATGATACGAATGAGGAAAATGGGGGAGCAATAGAGAAAAATGGCACAATAAGGAGGCAAATTATTTGAAAGAATATAAACCACTGTTACAAAATCCCTCCCATTAATCCAAAATTAAAAGGGTATGTGCACAGTGGGTTCTCTGGAGGAGGAAATTAGTGGTCATGTATCAGGTGATGTGTGGGGAGCTTTAGATATGGGGATTCTTTTAATTTTAACCCCTTCCTGAGCAGTGACGGAAATATTCGCTCATGATGTTTAAAATATAGTGTGTAGGAGCGCACATAAGTTTTGCTCGTATTCACAATTATATGAATTACAATGTTGGTTCGTAAATAATAGTAGACTGACAGATGCAATACTTAACTCGACCGAGTAGAATGTTCATAGCATAATGTCCCAAAGAGGGGTCACGAATATCATCTCCCAAAAATAAAGACTAATCGCGCAGCATAATTCACACCAATAATAGTTATGTCTTCGTCTTCAATCATATAACTCACAAAGCGTTACAAGAGAAGAGCCCCCTATAGCTCGAGGGTAGCACCTGTAGGCCTCTCTTGGGGACTTGTCCCGTCAAAACCGGAATGTGTTCAGTCACCAATTATGCTTCGAGTGGGACCATATCTCAAACAAAGAAATCAACATGGCATAGCACCAGGGCCGGATTAAGATCTCTATGGGCCTGGAGCTGAATATTTCGCTGGGCTTTTTTGAAATTTGGTGAAATGAAACTATATTATAGCTTATTTGATAGTGTAGATACTGTGTGAGGAAGCTTCCATTCGGATTTTCATCATTTTGCAGCGTGTAAAATTTTTTTTCCAAACCTTTTGTGTTTAACAAGAATTCCCCACAGAATATATAAAGAAAATTGAAATGGGAAACTGTTACTGCATTTTTCTGAGAAAATATTCTATTTTAACCAAAAAATTTAATGTTTCACTTGTGTTTTGGAGGATTGTGTTTTATGAATAATATGACGATGTATAAAACATTGACCTTGCTCCCAGCGTGGGAAAGTAAAATGGGAGTAATGGCAGTGGTATTGCTCATTTTAGGCTAGGGTCAGACTAACGCAGTATCAACGTGCGTTTAGCAGCACTAAATCACGGCCGTGCTAGCAGCAAATGACGTCCAATGCCGGGCAGCATACAAAGAACGGCCGCACAAATTGCGGCTGCGCAACGCAAGTGGCAAACGAACGCATTTTTTCGAGAACGTGAAAGCGCTAGTACTGACGTACAGAGTGCGCTGCGTCCGCTAGCGGCATGTGTGCGTGATTGGGAGACGTCAGACGTAGCTAATGTCCAGCCAGCATAACGTCCAGACGCAAAAAGGGTTTTATTGATAACCGTACAAAATCACGGATGAAAATGCGCATCGTATGACCGCTATTGCGTATTCCGTGAAAAAATGCGTCCATTCGTTCGAACGCACTTTTTCACAGACAACGCGAAAAATGCTTTAGTCTGACCCTAGCCTTCTACGTGACAAATGGACCATGCCATCGCTTAGGAACTAAAGTTTTTTTGTTTTTTAAATTTTTCATGGTCACATTTGGTATCCCTGCAAAGACCAGACTCTGACCTGTCCAATTACACCTCAGTTAACCTTGTGAGGTGTAAAGATTTGTGATGCAGGGTTCCAAAGCCCCCCCCCCCCGTGCTCTTCGGTGCAGTGCAGCGGTTTAGGTTTTTGATGTAACCGTTCATAACGGATTTTGCCATCACCTTCACACTTGTTGGTAACATGAGAAATGTGATGGTGAGATAGTGCAGCATCATTGTTCACTTTATAATTGAAAAATATTGCTTTGTTTAGAAAGGAAAAAAAAATAACCAGGTTTTATGTAATAGTAAAAATGAATCATGTTTAATATGATTGGAAAGGCCATACTCTGGCATTTCCAGTGATGCCTCACATAACCCTATAGCTTCTATGGAGTTGGAGATACAGGGGTTCAAATGCCCATCAATGCAGACATAGTTATCCTTTCTCTGGGGCGTGGGCCTGGAGCTGCTGCTTCATTAGCCCCTATGTTAATCCGGCCCTGCATAGCACTGTAAATGTACCCAGCTAGAAGGGTTGCACTGATATCACTTTTCAAGGACGGAATACAAGTACCGATACTTTTTATTTAAAGTCATGTGACCGCTTTCCAATAAATAATTTAGGATGTTGCTGAAAGCCTGTCCAGTTTGTAAATATTGAAATGTATGGCCAGACACCCCATTCACCCACTGCACAGGCCTGCACACACCATGACCATACACCGACACATCAGAAAAAAAATATTATATATATAAAAAAGATGCAGATATAGGGAGGCACATGAGGAATTGGACCAGTAAAAAACTAAACTTTATTGACTTGTCATAAAAATCGACGTTTCGGCCCCATATATCTATTCTTCTGGTGGGTCTCCTAGGAGTCAGCCACCTGGGAAACGAGTGCCCGGTATACTTGCAGACCTCAGACCAGATATTCCCACTTGGATACATGTATGCAGACCTCAGACCAGACGCGGGGGAAGCTGGCCGTATGCATTAAAAGCGTATATCTGGCCTCTTTCTGAAGCAATGAAATTAAACTTTGTTTACACGCAAATAAATTTCATTTGTAATAATCTCCAGAACATATTAAAAAGTTGCAATACACTGGACATTGCAGCTCAGGGAACTGCTGTCTGTCTGCAAGTGCGTGTCACTGAGACTTGTTGCAGTAGAGAAATTTGGCAAATGGAGGGACCCTCTGTCAAATGTGTTTGCTGTGTTTTATTGTAAAGGGTTCATGTTTTTACAATTTGGGTAACGGATGGTAGTTTTCCATAAGACCATTGAGTCCTGCCAGGGGTTTTATGGAAAACCACTTGGTAGTGAATGGATTAAAGTGATTTATAATTTTGAAATATGGGAGAACCAACGCAATGGATTCAAGTAACAAACTGTTATTGTGCAAAGTGGACAAAATTAAAATTGTATCAACACCAAAAATCCACATTCTACATGTGTTTTAAATATTTTTCATCTGTCCACAAGTCCTAGATTGCAGGAGTGTTGTTTTTGTTCTTGGTAATGATCCAAAAACTCTCAACACCATATACTTTGTGGAGGGAAAACAAGCTGAAGGCTATGGGTGACAAAAGTAATAATCATAATGTATTACTGAATAACAACCGTTTCTCCCCCCCCCCCTTTTTTTTCTTTATTCCCACTCAGCAATTAGATGTTTGTGCTCGGACTGCTCAAAGACAAACTTCACCTGCGAGACGGACGGGGCTTGTATGGTCTCCACTACCAATATAGACGGGGAAAAGTATCAAATGCGAGGATGCATCTCATTAGCAGACCTGGTGCCTGTCGGGAAACCTTTTTATTGTCTTAGTTCAGAAGATATTCGAAACACCCACTGCTGTGATACAGACTTCTGCAACAAAATTGATATAACTGTGCCAGGGGGTAAGTACTTTTTCCACACCGTATAAATCCACCTATTCAGATCATTGCAGTATGGGAGGAATATACAGGCAGCGGCTTGTCTCCAGCTGTAGGCATGACCTAATGGAAGCTTGAATTTCTGGTTGTAGTCATGTGTGATAAACCAGACTGCCTTAATAAGTAAATCTCACACCAATCTCCGCTGATCTCACAGTATGTATGCAAAGGTTGGAGCAGGATTTGGCTAGGCAGACCAGATAACAATGTCCGTCTCAATATTTTGTCGGCCAGTGTAATGTGCTTTGACTGTCATGATTAAGGTTGCCCGATTGGCCATATTTTCCTGGACACATATAATTTATTCATTCTGATGAGCATTGCATGAAAAATGCCCCCCAGCAGCATGTAGAATCCATACACTGCAGTAAGAAATCAAAAAGGAGTCCCAGGTGACCTGCCTTGATATCCTTCCTGCAGCATATGAGTTATACATGTTTCAGGGCAGCACTACAACCTCTGCTCCCTTCTGCATGAAATAATGTGTCCAGGAAACCATGGCTAACCTGGCAACCCTAGTCATGATCCTGGACATGGGATGAGTGAACACAAATATTACTTCTCGCATTCTTATATAAAAGATCATATATTTCAGTTGTTGCATTTTGTCTACGTACTTTATGTAACGAGATTATTCATTACATCACAAATTCTGATTTATTATTAATCTTTATAAAGCGCCAGCATATTCCGTGGCGCTGTACAATGGGATGTATTCATTTATTAAGATTTGCTTTAAAGGGAAATACTTTAAAGAGAGATACTCACGTCTCTGTCCGGGGTCCCGCGGCGTTCTGACTTCAGCGTCCTCAGACGCTGAAGTTAAGACCCTCCTGACGTCATAGCGCCATGCGCGATGAGGTCATTTCCAGGCGACCCCCCCCCCCCCCCGGCAATGCCGGGAGATAGCCTGGAAGGGAGGGGGGGGGTCCGTTCGGATCCCTCTCCCTTCCGATCGGGAAGGAGCAGCGCTAAAAGCCAGGCCTGGCTTTAACCCCTCAAGCGCCGGGTTGCACTTCAGCGCCTTGCGGCGCCGAAGTGCAGGCTAGCTCCAGTGGGGGACCGCCATCTTGGATGGCGGGTCCACCCCCGGGTCTCCCCTCGCTGCCTGACATCATCACGCATAGTGTGATGACGTCAGATAGCCGGGGAACCCCTAGCTGCCAGGGGATTTCCCAAGGAAATCCCCTGGTGGAGATAGGGGTTCTTGTGAACCCCGACATCTCCAGAACCGTGGCAGCTAGGGTGTCATGGAGGGTGTCATTTGAAAGGCCTGAGCATGGCCTTCCGAATGATACCCAACATGACTAGGTACAAAGTAAAAAAATAATAATAAAAATAATAAATATATAAAAAAAACGTGTTTTTTTTTGTGTGTGTTGTTTTTATTAATGCAGCAATATTGTCGCATTTCAATTATAATGTGAACAATGATGCTACACTAATGATTTTTTTTCTATGGGGTGCGTTTGCTAAAAATCACGTAATTCCCCCCACAAAATGTAACAAGTCCCCATTTTGAATTTTTGTACAAGCGCACCCCATAGAAAACATAACCGCAAACGCTCATGTGATAAAATGTGGAAAAAAAAAACACTTTACACGCTGCAGATGATTAAAAATTCAATTTTTATTGTATTTTTTGTCATAATATACAGGCAGGACATGACGTATACATATAAAAATGATATATTATGAATCTGGGGAGTCTGCCGGAAAGAACGATATATACTATGTCTGGGTCATTTATTAAAATGTGGCTTTAAATCTCGTTTAAACATGATGAGCGAAAGCGGTAAAAATGAGCTCAGCACACAGCGGTGAAATGCCTCAGCAGTGAAGGGGTTAAAATTTAAATTAACCACTTCAATGCGGAGGACGTGCTCAGCGCGTCCTCCGCATTACTGCTGCTGTGCGGAGGACGCGCTGAGCGCGTCCTCCCATTGGGGTCAGCGTTCGGCCGGGTTCCGGCCGATCGCTGGTCCCTCCGGTGCGGGCTGACATCCTCGATGTCAGCCCAGCATCCGGAACCGCAGCCGCTGAAATTAGGTGTCATCGCGACAGCGTGATGACACCTAATTCAGGCGCCCCCCCCCCCGCATGTGCGGAGGAGGCGCCTGAAAGGGAGGGGGGGAGGTCCTTTGGATCTCTCTCCCTCCCGATCGGCGGCGTTGCGGGGGTTAACCCAGGCACCATTTGGAAGGGCACAGCCTGCCCTTCCAAATGGTGCCTGGCATTAACCCCTGGGGAGCTGGATCGCGAATCGGCGCTGAAAAGCGCCGGTTCGCGATCCTTTCCCGGAGCTGGCCGACATCTTGGATGTCGGCCAAGCCTCCGGGAACTCCCCCTGAGGACTGGCGTCATCGTGCGTAGCACGATGACGCCAGTCCTAGAGTTAACCCCCTAACTGCCACCAACGGTGGAGATAGGGAGTTCATTGGAACTCCCTATCTCCCGATCCGTGGCAGCTAGGGGTTAAAGTTTGGTATTGCTGTATCGGCCAGAGCATGGCCGTTCCAACGATACCAAACACTACTGTGAAAAATTTTGTAAAAAAAAAAAAAATTATTTTTTTTTTCTATAATTTTTTTTTGGTTTGTTAATGCAGCAATATTGTTCCCATTTCAATTATAATGTGAACAATGATGCTGCACTAACGATTTTTGTATGCGGTGCGTTTGTTAAAAATCGCGTAATTTTCCCCAAAAAAAAATGTAACGAGACCCATCTCTAATTTTTTTAACAAGCGCACCCCATACAAAATATAACCGCAATTGCTCGCATGTTAAAATGTGAAAAAAAAACACTTTACACGTTGTAAATTATTGAAAATACATATTTTATTGCATTTTTTGTTATAATATACAGACATGACATAAAGTATACATATAATAATGACATATTATGAATATACCGAGTCTGACGGAAAGAACGATATATAATATGTCTGGGTCATATACTAAAATAAGCCTTCAAAACACGTTTAAACATGATGAGCAAAACCGGTAAAAATGACCTCAGCACAGAGGTGTGAAAAGCCTCAGCAGCGAAAGGGTTAAAGTTCTGCCCTAGAGAAAGTGTGTGTGTGTGTTGTTGTTGAAGTACACATGCCTGTTACAGACAAAACAGCGCTGTGCGCACTCTAGCTCTACCTTTGCACACAGCAGAACAGCACTACGCGTGGACAAACTGTATATTGCAGCTACCAGCATATAGCAGAAGTGTTTTCTGTAGCCCAGTTAATGCCTGACTGACAGGTGCTCAGACATGTTTGATGTAGGCTACTGGGAGAGGCATAGGTTAAGCATAGCATGGGGGGGGGGGGAGTTATGGGGCAGTGACCAGATCAGACGGGTAGGAAAAGGAATAGTGGAAGGGCCAGCATTCATGGCCCTCCTGATGTTTTGGAACTACACATCCCATAATTCTTACTCGTTCGGTTGGCTGAGGCTCATGGGAGATGTAGTTTTTTTAGAAAGTATTTTACCAGGAAGGATACATTGAGATTTCTCTCGTTTTCAAGTATGTCCTGGGTGGCGAGTATGTACCGTTAGGTGTCTTGCCCAAGGATACTTACTGGAGAGGTGCTCTTGCCGGGATCGAACCTGCGTCTCCACAGGCTCTCTACACGGTTATATAGCAGTGATGTTACCTTTACTTCACCCAGCCGGCACTTCCAAACAATCTGGAGGGCAAAGGTTGCCAACACCTGATCTAGTGTTTGTGAAGGAAGTGGTTGGACAAGGGTGAATAACATTTCCTTTTGCGTAGTCAGGAAGGACACAAAATATTGAGACATGTTTTAGTATATTTCTGGTCTTAAATTTTTTTATTATTAATGTACGGTTCCTTCTACGTTTTTTTTTTTTCTTCCTTAAAATTTGTTTATTCAGAAGGTGTAAAGCCGGTACATGGAAATTGGTCATAAGAATTCAGACGCAGCTGCAGTCCCACACCTTCCATATTTTGTACAAATGAGAAAAGATTAGATTGTTTTTATCTTTTTTACCTTTAAAAAGCAAGAACATTTTAATTTGCAGCTGCTCTCATTCAGTTATGTGTATTATTCTGATAAAGGTTAGTGTTTTATATCTGTCTGTATTCTATATATTGCGCAAGACAGAAATTCTTATCCCACTTAACATGCAATCGGAGGGGCACTGTGTGAAGTGATAACAAATCTCGTCTTTCATCTGGTTTAATCCGTTTGAGATTATATTGAAGCAAATCTATATATACATTTCATTTAACGAAGGCTGTAAAGCCCTAGGTGGTGATTTAAATTATTTTATTTTTTTCTGGAGTGTTTAGTAATCGCTTTCTTTTCCATAGGATATACGAAGAGCTCATCTTCAAGCTGGGGCCCTGTGGAGCTTGTTGCAGTGATCGCAGTCCCGTTGTTCCTCCTGTGCGTTGTCTTCATTGTGGTGGTTTTGTTCCACTGTCACCAGCGGGTCTACCACAATCGCCAGAGGCTTGATTTGGAAGATCCGTCTTGTGAGATGTACCTGGCAAAGGATAAAACTCTCCCAGACTTGGTTTATGATCTCTCCACATCTGGTTCGGGCTCAGGTGATTAATTTATAGGTGGCATATATCATATGGATTTAAAGAAAAAAATTGTATATTATAGGAATGAAGTTGCCCCAGCCAACAAGCTAAACCATGGTTTAATTACAAATAATAAAGGTTCTAAATATTTTTAATTAACTCCTACATAAAAGCCGACATGTGAGAAGGTATATGTATGGTTCGGTTGCATTTGGGCTTAATGCAGTCATGGAGGCTTCAAATTCCGCGGCTTTCCTTCCGCCATATATACAACCAATATGACCATGATTGTAAACCTGAAATTCTGACCAATATTCATGATTTTACAGGGCCATTTATGGCAATAAAAAGTTAATGTAGAAGAAAAGCAAAGTAACCTATTTACACCAAATTTATTGATTTATAAAGTATTTTACCAGGACGGATACATTGAGATTTCTCTCGTTTCCAAATATGTCCTGGTTTCTAACAGCACTTTTTTTGTTTATAGGCTCATGGCTGTGAAATGTATGCTTCTACAGCTTTGTTCCACACCCACACACCTCAGTATATTGGTCCTCTACAATAATGAGCATTAAGAAAAAAAATGTGACTCTAAAATTTGCGATTTTAGTCCCAGAACTTATTGGGCTATGCAAGAAAACACCCCATAGTATGGGATGTGGAAATGCAGCAGTGTACTTTCTTTTATTATATGTATTCTGTGTGTCTCTCATTTTTTGAAGTGGATATGTGCATAAATATTTTTATGTGTTTATTTGTAGGACTTCCACTTTTTGTTCAAAGAACAGTGGCAAGAACAATTGTCCTACAGGAGATCATTGGTAAAGGACGTTTTGGTGAAGTATGGCGTGGCAAGTGGCGCGGAGGTGATGTGGCGGTGAAGATATTTTCATCCAGGGAAGAACGATCATGGTTCAGAGAAGCAGAAATTTACCAAACTGTGATGCTGCGGCATGAGAACATCCTGGGATTCATTGCTGCTGATAACAAAGGTGTTTATCAAAAACTATTTGTGTGAATCTAATATTTCCACACGTGTAGCGGCAGTACCGTCGGGTTTTCCTTCCTTCCCTTGAAAACCGGACAGGTTATATCCAAAGCCGTTACCTAAAAGGAAAAAAGTGTAGACACGGGGAAGGACCCTTCCCCTTACGCTCCTCCCCTTATCTATAAGACCCCTACGAATCAGGAGCACCCCAGACAAAACAAAGCAGACATATATGATCCAAAAACCACCAGCTTTATTAACAGGGAGGGAATCAAGTACTGCCGCTAACACTATGGAAAAATAAATTTATGGTAAGAAAATTACGTTTTTTTTATTTTTTTTTATAATTCCGACTAGAAGTTGGTGTATATGTATATTATTGTATTTATATATTCCTTTCCCACGTGTTCGTTTCTTGTCAAAGGTTGGTTTTGTGCAGTACTTTCCCCTCATGTAATTGATATGGTGATCATCAGGATACTGATGTCCATATACATATATTCAGATGCAAGTGCGGGTTACGTATGAGATGACAATTCTTAGAGGGCAGAAATGTCTGTGTTCCCACATCTCTTTTAATTAATATATATGTCAATGTTTGGATCAAAAGCAGCAGGTGATGTGGAAAAGGCTGAACTTGATGGACGCATTTCTTTTTTTCAGCCTATGTACAGTATATAACAGCTTTCAACAGAGCTTATGCATTGTAGAAAAGAAAGGGGGGGCAATGTAATAAAACACATGAGGGTTAAACCTCTTGTTTTAATACTTATGCTCATTCTAAAACCCGTCTTGTATACTGAGCAGTGTTGGCAGTGCAAGCTTCTGACTGCGACATGCTGATGGCTTCCTGCAAGTCAGCAGCATTTACTGTCCACAGGATTGGAGAGCCAGGGCTGGCTCCATTGACTGAGAGGGAGGGAGTTTACACCCTAATTGTTCCTTCTTCCTGGTCCTGATGTCAGAAGCTCCTATCAGCAGTTGCTGATCTGAGCTTCTGGGAGAAGGCCTTGCACTTAGAGGGCTGAATCAGTCCTCCAGAGGGAAGAGAGGGGTGAGAACACTCAGAACACTGTGACCTACCAATTTACATCTAATTCATATGTAAATTCAGTGGTAACCATGCCTAGAGTGTCTCTCTTAAAATAAAAATGAATACCATAGAAAAACCATTAGAGGGAAGGGAATACATAATGATGAAAGAACCACAGATATGAGATTGTACCAAATGTACATATCCTTAATATGCAAACAGCCCATCTTTGCAACATTGTTGAGTTACATAATGGGTTTTAATTCTCAAAGAATATAGATGGCATGTATGGCACTTGACTTCTTGTAAGCGAACAGTAAATTGTAAGGGCAGTAGCTGCATTCTCTGTGCTGTGTAACGAGATGAGCAGAGAGGCTTGTGTGAAGCTGACCTCGATGCATAGATGGCCCCCCCCCCATGTTTGTATGTTTTATTACCACATCTCAGTGTGTTAGGTTTGGTTTCATATTTCAAAGTTGGAATGTTGACGCATTTAATAGAATCTGACAGGCGTTGCAGGAAGATGTGCTGTCCAGTGATTCAAGCCGTAACCTCTTCATTGCTGGACAAAATTATTTTATATGAATTCAGAGTTTTATTTACAGGAGAATTTTCACACTTCTAGATGGCTTGGGGAGCAATTTCCTTTTCATTTCTATGAACTGTATAGTCAGTGTATGTGTGACCGTAGATTGAGAAAGGTCAGGACCATATTCATCAAAGATAAAACGCAATCCCATTGTTAAGATCACTCAATATCTAGAACAAAAGTATCCGAATATCCTAAAGTGGCTTTTTTTTCCCTTTTTCTTGCAGACAATGGAACCTGGACACAACTGTGGCTTGTCTCAGATTATCACGAACATGGGTCGCTGTTTGATTATCTTAATCGTTACAACGTCACCATCGAGGGCATGATTAAACTTTCTCTGTCTGCTGCCAGTGGTCTTGCACACTTGCATATGGAGATTGTTGGAACTCAAGGTAAGCGCCAAACTAAATTAATGGATATTTGCATGTGATTGAATAAAGTCTTTATTTTGATAAGTTAGTGAACTGTTGGAGACTTTCAGGGGAATTTCACATTTTGGGGCAAAATGGCAGTCTACTATAAGGCTGAAATAATTAATCGATAATGAGAATACACTCAGGTCCAGTCTTTTGCCCAAACCCACTCTCATACTCGGGTCAATTCCCTTACCCAAACTCACTCCCTTCCTCCTCCCGCTCAGTTTGTTCATGAGATTATTGTAAAAGGACACTCCATGCACCCTGACCACTTTAGCTTATTATATGTTATATGTTGCCATCTACTGCCAAATTGAGTTACAGCAGTTTGAGCTGCTGATCTATTTTTTTTTTTTCTCCCCCTGAATCGGCTGCTGAAAGGGCATCAGACGATTTTACAGTTTTAGCTCTTTGGGCATTATACCCACAGGGCTAAAACTTTGGGGCACCTTCTGCAGCCCAAAAGCAAACAAAATACGTTTGCTGGAAACTAATTCCATTTGCTTTTGGGCTGCAGATAAGCATATCTCTATCGGGGCACTGGATGTTACCTTTTGAAGCCCGAGATATCTTGGTAGTGAAGGGGTTAAATAATAATAATTTAAAAAAACGTTCAACTAATCGATTTTATGAAAATAATACTTAGTTGTAGCGCTAGTCTTCTACCTGAACCCTGCGTTTATGGCATGTCTAAATTGATATATTTATGCAACAATATATTTGTTGTATAAAATTTTAACATGTTTAGCTTTTCTGATAAAATTATTAAAAATGTTTCAACCTAAGGAGTTTATTTTTGTTTAAGCCAGGGGTGGGGACTCTCCGGCCTGCGGAATCAATTGGCCCGGCAATTAGAGCACCACAGCAAGGGGGGTGCAAATTCCCTCTCCCGCGGCCCTTTTACCGAACCTCCAGCATGTGGCGAATCGTAGAACGAGGGGTTGGCGATTATCCCCGCTTCCCTCACACACGGCTGCGTGCCGGATCTTCCTTCACGCCCCTCATCTTCCGGGCACATCGTGAAGGAGGATCCAGTGCACTTCAGCGAGGGAGGGAAGCAGGGATAATCTCCACCCCCTCATTCTACTACTCGCCAGGTGCCGAGGTCTGGTAAAAGGGCTGCAGGGGGTTGGGTGAAATGAATTAAATGGGGAGGGGCACAAGCCTGGAAAATTTATTTATAAAGGATTTTACCAGGAAGGATACATTGAGATTTCTCTCGTTTTCAAGTATGTCCTGGGTTCAAGAACATTGAAGTGTTACAGTTACAGAAATACAAAGTAATACAATGCAAGATATTAAAAAAAACAACACAAATATACAGATTAACAGAAAAATATGTAGGAAATATAGTCACTAGGTTACATGTTTACAGGTGCATTCTGTATTGAGGTATGTTACTAGGAGGCTCTTGAGTGATTTAAGATTGGGGGAAGATGTGATGGTGTCTGGGAGGTTATTCCATAATTGTGGTGCTCTGTAGGAAAATGAGGACCGAGCCACTGTCTTTTTGTATTGTGGTATAGCAAGTAAGGTGCTAGTCCTGGATCGGAGGTTATAGGATGAGGGAGCTGCTGGGGGAAGCAGTCTATTCAGGTAGGGTGGCAGCTTCCCAGAGATGCTCTTAAACACCAGGCTGGAAAGGTGAAGGGTGCGTCTGGATTCCAGCGATGGCCAGTTTAGCTCTTTTAACATGTCACAATGGTGGGTCATGTAGTTACATTGTAGCGCAAAGCGGCAGAATGAGTTATACAATGTAGTAAGTTTATGAAGGTGTGTTTGCGGTGCGGCTGCATACACTACATCTCCGTAATCAATAGCCGGCATAAGCATTTGCTGTACAATCTGCTTTCTTACCGCAGGACTCAGGCAGGATTTGTTTCTGTACAGGGCACCTAGTTTGGGGTAAAGTTTAGATGAGTTTTTCGATGTGGGGGCCAAAGGATAGATTAGGGTCCAACCACATACCTAGATATTTGAGAGAAGTGACTGTGGTCAGCGTGCCATTTGAATCCGTTATGAGTAGCAACATCATCTGTACCAGCTAACATCACGCACCTCGCCAAAGAGAATCAGTTCCAGCCATCACATTAGGGCTGAGATAATTACATTTCTTCCTAAATATATCCGACTAAATTTCAAGTTGTTAATTTTGTATGGACCTCGAATGAGCTTCTAAATCTCCAAGTGGCCCTAGGCAGAAAAAAGGTTCCCCATCCCTGGTTTATGTTTCATACATCTTTGTAGCAATGTTATCGTTTTCTTTAATTGTTCTGTTCAAAAGACTTGTACAGTAAATGGAATGGCTTTACATCAGGTATTTTTATAACTGCAAATGTTTTGATGACTTGCTCTTGAAAACCCAGATTTAAACCTCTTCAGGACAATATGCATGTGTATAGCTTTAAATACGCTGCTGACAACACTTATTAGGGTTAACCTGAATCCGTTTAACCCCAGAAATCTACTGCAATGAAAAGGGAATTTTTGAAAATATCAATTTGTTAACCCCCTGACGGTTTTCCCGAGTGTGGCTCGGGGTTAACTTTCATTGCCGAAAGCGGTAACCCCGAGCCACACTCGGGCTGTATACATACCTGTCCCTTTGCTCCCTTGCTGACCCCTGCGATCGCATTCTTCTCTGGCGAATGCAGCGTTTTGCTTCCTGGTTCCCTTCTTGCAAGAAGGGAACCAGGAAATAGGATGTCGCGATGTCGGATATCACGAATGGGGACAGAGAGGGAGCGCAGGGACAGGTATGTATTCAGCGGCATCCCTACTGTGGCTCGGGGTTAACGCTTTCTGCAATGCATTTAACCCCGAGTCGCACTCGGGATACCGCTATGGGGCCAAATAAATTGTTCAAATTCTAACATATAAAATAAGTTAGAATCGGAACGCTAGGGAGGTTAATTATAAATTGGGAATAGTCCCAATATGTTTTTAATGCATGATTTACATAAAACAGGGGTGCAAAGGCCTTCCACACCTCTTGTTTTTGTTATTTGCCTTAATTGTTTTCTCATTCCATTAGTTACTGTAAAGTGCTACGGAAGCTATTTTCACAGTATAAATGATGATGATAATTTGCAGGCAGATGTTGCCATCTGCTGGACAAAAGTAGCTATTGCAGCTGGGTGCCGTGCTGCAGCAAGCGAACATCTCTGTGTTAGAGATAGTTATTTATAAAAACTTCTGTAGCACCTTGGGTGTCCTGCCTGTTGAGCTCAAACGTTGGGGGAGCCTTCTGGAGCCTGCTGCCCAATGCATGCGAAATTAGATTGCAGCAATTTATTTTCATTTGAAATGATACAGTATATCTCTGGATCGTGTTCCCATGATCTTGGGTGCTGTGTCTGCTACTGGTGATCGTGTATACATGATCACAGTAATGAATGACTTGATGAACATAAATTGTCATATTTGGTTATTGCTTAGGTGCTCCACTATACTATCTCTGTATATCTGAGACTATAGTTAAGGAAACAGAGCTAAATAAAGTGCATACGCCTCCATATGTAGATAGATGTAAAATACATATGTAATCCTACAAATGTGCTCATGCATGTATACACATAATTATGAAATGGTCACTTTAAAAGCCAAAAGGTTGTTCTTGTTGGATAATTGGGGAACCGCCCCTCCCCCAAAAATGGATTCTATGGTGCAAGGTCTTATACCTATATTCTACATCAGGCACCTGTCATGATACACATTATTCTTCCTTTACACCCACGGTACATTATCAGATGCATTCTTGCACCTTGGGCATCTTGAAGGAGCTCATTAAATAATATCTCTAATACTTTGCTTGTAGCGGTCAATAATTAGCCATCACAACATGTCCAGTAAGCGATTACTGAGCTGCAAACTCTGGAGATAATTGCACACCATGTGTGAGCCCTGTGCCATAAAGTCAGATACATTTTTTTCTTCTTCTATTTTTCGCGCAGCTATTATTGTGTAATGGGCAATGTTTTCTTTTCTTTTGCAGGGAAACCTGGAATAGCTCACAGGGATCTAAAATCCAAAAATATTCTAGTAAAGAAGAATGGGATGTGTGCTATAGCAGATCTGGGCCTCGCAGTCCGTCACGATTCGCTCACCGACACGATCGATATAGCACCTAACCAGAGAGTCGGGACCAAAAGGTTTGTGTTAAGATAGAGCTGTGTAAAGATCCATCTATCAACTTTGTGTTTTTCTCCTAATGAGTGGCATACCAGAAAAGTAACCGTCCTGTGAAGACAAAAGGGGGTTTTAAAAGTTACAAGTGTACTCTGTCGTTCTTTTGATTTTGTTGGCAAAAACAAGGTTTGTGAGGGTCCTGATAACAAACAGCAGCACTAATGGCCTGCCTTACGGTGCGTCTCCACTCAGGTCTCAAAAGATTTTCACTCGATGGCGCCATTACAGGGGGTGCAAATCTGTCTATTATCACCCCAAAAGGTCAGCCAGTACTGAATTGCCAAGGATGTCATCTCTACTATTGGTGCAGCAACCCCTGACAATCACTTCGGCCTTGTTGGGCCTCATCAGGAGGGTATAGCTGATTTTGATTTAATTTTGTTAAATAACAGCAATAACTGAAGCGATGGCAGAAACCATGTGTGACTGCTTTTATCAAGGTGTCCAATAAATGATTTGAAAGATCCGTCTGCAAATTTATAGGTTTTGTTAATCATATCCTTAGTTTCAAAGTGGAATCTGCTGGTGCCATGTATGACGGTTCCCAGTGGCAACACGTAATAGACTGTAAAAGGATTCATGTAACGCTGGTGATGCATAGAGATGTAGGTTTGCATTGTGGAAGGAATTGGGACAATCGGATGGTCCAAACAGCTTAGCAGTGGAGCATAGGCAATGTGTCAGCTGAAAGCGGGCATACAGTATGTCAAAACAGGTAGTGTTGGTGTTTTCTTTCTAATACACGGTTGGTCTCTGTCTTGCAATCACTAAGATTATGAAAATCAGAAAAATAATCTATGCCTGCTCGCGACCAATCAGAGGAGGGGAGCACTTAGTATTAAAATTCCTTTCTATGTACTTTTCGAGAACTTTTTTCATATATTTTTTTTGTCTTACAGGTACATGGCTCCTGAAGTGTTGGATGAGACCATTAACATGAAGCATTTTGACTCTTTCAAATGTGCTGATATCTATGCTCTTGGATTGGTTTACTGGGAAATCGCTCGCAGATGCAGTGCTGGAGGTAAATTCTAGTGTCAGAAAAGAACTTTAGTTTCTTAAACTGGACAGAATGCATAAAACTTGCTGTTTAATGGTCAGTGGCTGTTCAGGTGATTGCATAAAGAATTACTGACTGACGATTGCCCGAGCTGACAAGTGTAACACCGCTAAACAAGTGTAACACTGCTATTAAAAGCTGCACTAGTGATGCCCGTTAATATGCTTCTCCTAGAGCTTCACGCAGGCAATCTATTGCTTCTGCCACCATGACAACTTAAATAGGCTATGGTTTCTGGCGTGCACCTGTAATGATTATTTACTAGAGCAAGCTGAAAGTGACACCGAGGACCAAATGTTTCTGCTTATGTACAGTAGTTGATTACATAAATTTAAACAAGGCAAACTGTATATGTGAAATGGTCAGACAACATAAGGTGCCCTTTTAAACGTTGCTACATTCACAGACCAGTGGGTGGTAATTAAATGGTGGAAACATGCAAATATTGCCCTTTAAGAGTGAATAGAACATTTAAATATGCTATGACCTCATTTGAAATACAACACCGATCCCTGTATAATTTATGAGCTGTTTATATAGTATTGTCTGTTTACAAATTACAAGGTGTACTTTGGATTAAAAAATTATATGAAAATATAGAAAAGGGAAGACCACGTGCACAAACTTTTCACCCACTTATCACACATTTTATATGTTCAATGGATGAAGAATATAGCCAAACACTTTTTGGAAGAAGCTAGATGTGACACACATAATCGGAGGACCATAAAAGGAGGCAAAACATGGTCTTAGTTCAGACTTTGTCAAGAATATAATATGTGTGACCATGTATTTCATTCATAGGTTGTTTCTATTATACATGTATGTATTGTTTTTGATTATATTTTTTTCTCATTAGGCCGGGGTCAGACGAGTGCACTATGTGCGTCCATACTGACCTGCCTCCTGGTGTTCTTCGCAGCATTGTGACGCTTCAATGGGGCTGGCAGTGGCCACATGCTGTAGCATGCGCACGAATTGCACGTGCTACATCGGACATGCTGCGGCTGTGCTGAAAGCCTCCCCGAAGAAGCCTTCATAGGAGGATCGAGCCTTGCTGCGCTGAGCGCACCAGCTGCGCTGAGCGCACCAACTGCGCTCAGCAAGGTGGCCAGACGGGCGTCAGAGTGGAAGGAATGTCCACTCTCACTGATGTTCCTTCTGCTCTCAAAAACACTCGTCTGACCCCGGCCTTAGAAAGTTTATTTTTGCATTTTTGGCAGGATAGATTTTTTTTTTAACATATTCAATGCATAGATTTTTTTTTTTCCTTTTCTTTTATCCCATCTCTTGCTCATGTAGCGAGAACTTGGTACTCACTTAACAATCATGTTTCTGTGAATGGGTTTCCTGAAATTTCTTCCATAAGTAAGTATATAAGCAGGTTATGTTGACTTTTTTCTTCTACATGTAAAGGCAGAAAGGCACTGCCTGCTATACAAAGGTAGGCACGAGCTGCATTTCCGACTTACCATCTTGCGTCTTCTCTCACTGGAAAAAACACAGCAGCAGACAAAGCACAGCCTGAATTTGATCACATGGATAATTTTTGTGTTTATAAAGACAGTTGTAACATTGAAGTGTTCGTGGAAAAACATTTTCTGTTTTTCTTTTTCTTTACAGGCATGTGAAAAGCTCCTACTCTGGTTGTCCCTATTATTATTATTATTACATTCTTTTTGCTCCCCCTGTCACAATGTTCAACTCCAATCTTTCAAATTCTCTCTAATATCACATTACTTTAGAGAGGCCTATTGGCTTACTCCATTTCACCCCCCCTTGTACTTTTCCTGATTTAACTCTCACACAGCCCCCATGCATCCCATTACTTCTCACACTTATTTACCCTCACCTCTGTATGTCACCCCACTCCTCCTAGATTGTAAGCTTTTGAGCAGGGTCCTCTTTTCCTATTGTTTTTCTCGTGTCAAAATATTTTGATAATTTTAATTTAGATTTTTGCTATTCTTTGTACAGTGCTGGAGAATATGTTGGCACTTTGTTGAGAATCACAATTGTATGTACTGCCTATTTAAAAGCCACAGGCTTGCACTAAAATCCTAATTTCTTATGTCTTGCTTTTTTAGGTTTCCACGAGGAGTATCAGCTTCCTTACTACGACCTCGTACCTTCAGATCCATCCATTGAAGAAATGAGAAAAGTAGTGTGCGACCAGAAGTTGCGGCCAAACATACCCAACTGGTGGCAAAGTTATGAGGTAGGAATGTTGGAAGACGTAATCTCAAACATTACAAGAATGCTGTTCTCAGTATATAAAACTGGACAGGAAATTCAGGCATTGCCCCTACTGTGGCTGTCTGCATTGACCAGCTTACATACATAGTTACATAGTAACACTTTGTGTGCCCGGCGAGCTGTGCTGGCAGAAGGCCACTGGAGGTCTATAGGGGGGTTATTCATTAACCACCATTCTTTCCTTCTAAGAACAGTGGTTAAACCTTGGAAAACTATGGTGGAAGACCTATAGTGAATTCACTGGTTTGGGAACTGCCACCATAGATTGCTGTACTTCTCAATATTCGTTCCTAAACAATTTCTTCCAAAGTTCTTTAGTGTAGTTGTCACAGCGTAGGTTTAAAGTTCAGATTCGGGTAGTTGGGGAGCTTTAGAAGCTGGTTCCCACCAATGGCTCTCTATGTTCTCAGAATTGAGAGCCATTGGATCCCATCGGTCTCCCTGTGCTCACGAGACATGCTAAAGCTTACAGGAAGTGGCCTCATGTCACACTAGCTTCCTGTTAAGTTTCAAAACCATTGAACGTGTTAAAAAGCCCTAAATGGTTTCTACTATTAATGTTGATACTTTTTAAGCAATTTAGCTGTAGGAATCGGGCTGCTATTTTGGGAAACGAGGCAGGATGTTATTAAACTGCACACAATGACTCAAAGATCAATGAATCTGTTTCATTATTTCACTGCTTGTCTCTTGAACAGGCACTTCGTGTGATGGGGAAGATGATGAGAGAGTGCTGGTACTCTAACGGGGCGGCCCGTCTGACAGCTCTGCGCATTAAAAAGACACTGTCACAGCTCAGCATACAGGAAGACGTGAAAATCTGAACCTGCCAACAACGCCCCTGAGAAAATGTGGAAATTTCTTACAAGCTGCCATGATGTAGTACATAAGTATGAGGTCTACCTCAACGTTTCTTCCCAGACAACTGCCAGTTGAACAATGGGGCCTTGTTGGCCAAAACGGAAGAGAACAGCACATGAGAAAAAAAAAAATCAATTTTAGGTTTGGGTCTGAAACAAAAACCTCTATTTTACATTTCTCTTTTTGTTGTTTTTCTCTTTTTCGTAAGAGCATGAAGATAAGGAATTAAATTCAGGTAATTGCCGCATTGCCTGACTTTCGTTTTTCAAAACGAAAAATTCTTACAGTGGCGCCCCTTTCATCAGTATAGGGTAAAAAATCCACTTCATCTTACTCGTTTGTTCTAAATACTAGTTCAGGGTATCGCCCAAAGCACCGGAACATACTCAAAAAGCTGTATCTGGTTCAGGTCTTAGTGAGCAAGCTGAAATTTCTCTTGGACTTACCCTGCTCATAGACAAGGAGAACTCCCCAGGATCATGAAATTGCTCTCCACGCTTTGTACAAAGTGACACTGGAGCTTGAAAAGAAAACAACAAATCCAACAAAGAACACTGTCCTCGTAGACCCGCGTCCATGCATGTGCAAGGGTGTGTGTAGCTATTTTTGACCTGTGTTTCGTAGGTGCACACGTGTTCATGTGAGCTTGTCTGCATGCGCAAAGTATAAAGCTCCACTTTTTTAAGGCGTCCGTGCATAGGTCACCTCGGTGACCATTAATGTAAAGTTTGTATACAGGGCCACTTGTCACCTAATTTTTTATTTTTCTGCAAAAAAAAAAGAAACGGAACCCAACTCAGAGCTTATTTAACCATAACATCTTCCATCTGCTTTCCAGAAAGAGGAGATATGTGTTGGTGACATCTATTGGCAATAGAAATCTTTCAATAATAGACCCTCAGCTTGCGCTGTCCGAACGGATGAGAAGCGAGGAGGACAACCTGCAAAAGTCCATCATCATTTGTAAATGAATCTCAGGTGTCAAGCATTTGCCAACAGCAGGGATTTTAGATGATTGTGCTCATTAATCAGACCGACGCAGGCAAGGTCTGCTTCCTTCTAGCCTGCCTTCTGGAAGACGGGGTCATACTTTCATCAAGAAGCGGTGCTTGTACTAGAGTAGATCATGTAACTCATATCGGGCAGCCTGTGGTGGGCACCCAATCCAGGATCCAGCTATGGCAGGAAAGAAAAAGCAGGGTTTGAGCGACACATCACATTTTTAATACAGGATCTTAGTTAAATGGGAGATTTTTTTAGTTCAGCATCTACAGTACAATAACTCTGAAGCCATAACTTTTAACTGGAGTAGTTGTTTTTTTGTTTGTGTTGGGGTTTTTTCTTTTTCAAGTTTATTGGGGGGGGGGGGATAGTCAGAATTTTAATGTTTTTTATTGAGTATTTTAATTCTTTGTATAAAAGAAAAACAGAAAAAAACACTACAGATCTCTCTATATAAATATATATATACACACACATACATGAGTATATAAATATTACCTCTCAGCCTATTGTTTGTATAGAAATCACTACAAAAAGAAAAACAAAACCAAATGCGCCAAGCTATATTTACACTGGAACTCTTTGTACTTGTATCTGGAATTTTCTTCTAGAAGCTGGAATGGATCTGTACTCACATTACATGTCACATTTTTATAATGTCATATAATCATTGTCTGTTTTTTCAGGTGTACACCATTTTTTGTGTGTATCCTTCAGGGGTTTTAGTGACGTGTCCAAAGTTCTATAAATATATATATTTTTTTTTCTGCTTTCTGTGCAGAATTGTTAATAATCCCAAATGATCTTGTCTGAGGTGCTTCTTGGCCTCACTCGGCTCACGTGCATACTTCAGTGAAGCCGATTTGTGCATTAATGGGATGTATGTAAAAACTTGTGATTTTTCTTTATAATGTGTTTTTTTTTTCCATTGTTTACTTTTAGGGGTGTAGGGTTCGTGATAGACGTCATTCGGACCATTGTCTATGTATACAGCATTTGTTTTTTGAAGTCCAATGTGGGAGTAACATAATAACTACATATGCAACATATCTTTCAGAGTCTAACATTTGGCGAAAATGTTGAGTAAAAATGTTCGACCTGTATGAGTGACTGCGATTGCATACTGGAATCATTTAGATTGCACTGATTGTGAAGGTTTGTTATTTTTTCGGTTTTGTTTTATTAATTTTAAAAAAAAAATTTTTTTTTTTTTTTTAAAAGCCGTTCCAGGAAAACCTAAACCGTTCCCGCTGTTCAAGGACTGGTTTTTGTTCTACATGTCGAATGATGCAAGCACATTGCTGCGAGCATAACTAGGTGCGCAAATACCAGAAGGTCGGGATTTGTAGGAAGCTGTGGAGTTTGTCTCTGGACAAGGTTTTCCAAATTTTTTGTCAACGGATAAGTGGTTTGATCCTTCCTTGAATTCTCACGCACAAGCCTGGAAAGGCTGAATACAAGAAAATACACATAGAACTCCCACAGTCTGTCATTTAATAAACACCCACAGTGTCAGGATTTTAGAATAATAATGGCTACCTTCTGGCATTAGAAAGTCTAAGGCCCTTATTACATTCCCCGTGCATTTGGTTTTGCGCGTGCAAATGCGCATTTCCGCGAGGGGCAAGACCCTTTCGCTGAACGTCGTATTACAACGTTCGCGCAAACGATGCGCGTTGTCGTTTAACGCGAATGGACCTGCACGAGCGTGATGAACTGTGCGCGTCCTATACTTAACATTGTGAATTCAAATTCGTTTGTGCGCTGGTACACGGATGGTATTACAATCGATGCGCATCTTTTTACGAACGACGTTTGCGCGCATAATTTTAACGTCTTTGAAAAGCTGGTGGTAACTGCAAATCGGAACATTCTGGCCGAAACGAAAAACACCAGCATGAAAAAAAAATACAGCACAGTATAGTTACACATTCTACACATACCCAAACAATAAAATTGTGAATTTGTGCGTGTTTTTATTATTGCTGCAGCACGTATACTCAGATTTACTTTGACAGGCGCAAAAACTTAAGTGCGTCGGTTAAGGTTCTTAATTCTGATTGGCTGAATCCCGCGAAAAAACAGTCCGCACACTGATTTACGTGTGCTACGTTACTGCGTGCATATTACTCTTCGTTTTGCGCGTCGTTTTTACGAACGTTATTTTTGGACGGATGAGAAGATGCGTTCGGAACGTAATACCACTGTTAATTTTCACGCGATAACGCTGAACGATGCGCGCAAAAAAACTAAATTGCGTGAAGAATGTAATAGGGGCCTAAGGGTCTTCACTTTCTGTTTTTAAGACACAATGGAGAGAAGATATTTGTTACTTATTTGTTTATAGCCCAGCCATAAGGGAGATTAGGCCCTAGAGTTGTAAACAAGACGTCTCTCATCTGCCTTATTCAAGGCTGCATTTTTGTTGCCAATCTTTCCATATTGGCAAGAAAATTTGTTATTTTATTTATTTTTTTTCCCCTCTGTCAGAATGCACTCTCTTAACCTCTTGGCTTATTTTATTTATTTTTTCCTAATGTTATGTTTTTTTTAAGCTACTGGCCATTACTATATTTTTTTTATGTTTTGACATGTAATAGCCACCGCTGACCCTCCTTGCTGTTTCAAGGGTTCTAGCTGCATGCCTTTTCAATTAATCTTCCATTATTCGGTCCCTTTCTTTCAGTGCCTAAAAGGGGTTAGCATGTCCCGTACAATTTAGTCTTTTTATACCATAAGTTAAAGTTGTTTTTACTAATTATTTTTTTTATTATATACATTGTCCTCATTGTCGTACGTGTGGCATTTAGAAGGCACTTATCTTCCTGGGCAGTTTCCCAGGTATTCTTTTTTTTTTTCCTTTCTGTATTGCCCACAAGATCTGTGTCTTATCTGTGTGGATCTGGAAGCATCACAGTCATAATTCGTTATTTCACGAAATGCATTTGTATAACCACTACCTTAATTTATGACGTGTCATCTTCTTTTAAGGCTGATTTCTTAATAGGATTAACCTATAAATGTTAATTTCTGAAGAAACTGCTGTTTGTATAATTTTTGGAGCGTATTATTTCTCTTATTAATGCTGCATATTCTTTTGCTAAAGCATTATTTTGGTGGGAAAACGGCCCTTTTTATTTTTCAATTCTGTATAGAAGGTGACTATCTCTATCTTTCAGCTGATTGGTTGATTTTCCTTTTTTTTTTTGTTTAGGCCATAAGCACATACTGATGATAGAATCATATTTGTTTTTATTTATTTTTTTACGTTGAATTGTAGCATGATTTCTAATCATTTCTCAGGATGTCCGAAACAAAAATAAACAAATTACAGTAATTAACAGCTAGGTACATAAACAGGGACAGCAAAAACTTTTCACAATCCGTATGGTCTGTTCAGAACTGCAATTCAAAGGGTTCTAACACATTGAGGTTCCCTTTCACTATGATACAGTTCCTTCGAAAGCAGCATTTTTTTGTCTTAAGGTTGGCAAGTGCATTCAATGGACGTGCTGGAATGTATAGCATCACTATAACCACAAAGTGTCTGTCGACATTGTTTCAGTGTCGGATATTTCTTCGCGTGCTGTAATAGATCACATAACATACGTAGATGGGTGGGAGAACTCAAAGAGCGAGATATGTTTAGGTGATCATTTTTCTTTGTGAATGTATATATTTCCAGGCAACATTTAAACAGATCCCATGGCTCCCCTCCCATATAGGTATGTATATATATTATAAGGATACTGGAAGACTATATTCGCCAGGACATATTTACAGGTCCAAAGCATGGTTGACAGATATGTCAAGCAGTCTGGGTTTGTTTGTTTTTTTTCTTCCGTATAAATCTTTACACCAAAGTAACCTCCATATCTAAAGATCACAGTTTTGAGGACTGTGTATATCTGCACGTCCATTTTTCCTGGATGGGGTTGCTGACCTTTTGAATATAAAGTGCTGCTTATGGTAAAAGGCAATTGAAGGGATTTTAGGCCGTCCTTCTAGAGCAGGCATACATACCACTGTGTATCAGAGTGAACCCTTTCTGCCCCAAATGGGCAGCCATTGTGGTTTAGATGCAAGATCTCTCTAGAAGCGATGAGTTTGGTACTACTTCATCCAGGTGTTCATTGTATCAGAAAGGACTGTAAAAGAACCACTTAGACACTTTACCTCCTCAGTATGCAAATGTAAATAAAATGTATGATAGAATAAAAAAAAACACAAAACTTTTGTTAATATAAAAATGCTGTCCGATTTCTGCTGTACATTAAAAGTTTGTTTTATTCATGTTAACTGTGTCTGTCTTTAAATCTAAAACTTTGTTAAAAAAATTATTTTTAATGTCTTTAGTGGTTTTCCTCAGGGGAAGGGGGAAAAAAATATTAACACACTACGTAAGTTTAGCTGCCTTTTAGAAAAGAATATCTCGTGCAATTGGACTGCGTCATCCTAGACAAGTGTTTCCCAAACCTGTCCTCCGGACCTGCCACCTCGCCAGGTTTGCAGATATCTGAAGCACAGCACAGGCTCCTTTTTATAGCAGCACTTCCCCCTAGAGCAGTGTTCCCCAAACATGTCCCCAGGACCCTCCGCCTCGCCAGATATCTGAAGCACATGTGATATGATTTGCTACTCAGTGATTGCAGGATTCAGTCTGCTTTTCCCCAAGGTGATCTGCAAAACCTGGCCTGGCTGAGTGTCCCGAGGACAGGTTTGGGAAACACTGCCCTAGATACTTCATTGCCAGCAGTTGAAAAAAAAATTCCAGGACACTTTGCAACAGGAATTCCATAGACACATATAGACTGCTAAGAGGGAGCCATAAAAGCAAAAAAAAAAACCCTCAACCAGCTCTTTTAATCAATTGCAGCTCTATTACAAGCGAGTCAGTGTGTTCTTGGTTCGATTTGTAATATCTGGATTCGGGAATACGCTGCCAGAACCTTTCCTTGATCCATAGTACTACATGGAGAGTCGTTAGTGACCCCTGCAAGATTGCATGTACACAATCTTTCGGGATAACACCGTGATGGACTGATATTTTCATCTGCAGTTCTAGAATAAAAATAACGAACAACATTGGTAAGAGGAAATTGAGGCTCAGCTGCAATTCCAGGGGAGCAGTTAAACCATGAGTGGGATTGGTGTATGTAACAACTCACTGAATAATGTGATCAGCATAAGTGTCAGACACACACACAGGGCCCCCGACCGACACCGTGAAACTGACACAGAGCCACACAGACTGACACACAGATACTTACACCATGACCGTCACAGAGATGCACAGATCTAGGCATAGACACACACTGACAGAGACCCTATGACTTGCAGAATAGACACAGAATACATTTAAAGTAGCACAAACACTTATGACCAGGACAATGACAAAGCCACACATTGACTGTCGCAGTGACATACTATCAGAACAATTGAGTATGTGAACCCTTTGGGATTACGTGGAGTTTTGCATGAATTGGTCATAAAATTGGCTCTGATCTTCATCTAAGTCACAACAATTTGAAAAACACAGTCTGCTTAAAATAATACAACACAAACAATATATGTTTTCATGTGTTTATTGAACATAACATGTAAACATTCACAGTGCAGAGTGGGAAAAGTATGTGAACCCCTAGCCTAATGACTTCTCCAAGAGCTATTTGGAGCCAGGAGTGAGTCAACCTTGAATCCAATCAGTGTGATATTATTGGATGTGTTGCTGAAAGCTGTCCTGTCCTTTAAAAACACACCAGTTTTGGGTTTACTGGTTTCAAGAAGCACTGCCTGATGTGAACCAAGCCTCGCAGAAAAGCACTCTCAGAAGACCTACGATCAAGAATTGTTGACTTGCATGAAGCTGGAAAGGCAAAAATACTACAAAAGTATCTCCAAAAGCCTTGATGTTCATGTGTCCACGGTAAGACAGACTGTCTACAAATGGAGAAAGTTCAGCACTGTTGCTACTCTCCCTAGGCGTGGTCGTCCTGTAAAGATGACTGCAAGAGCACAGCGCAGAATGCTTAATGAGGTAAAGAAGAATCCTAGAGTGTCAGCTAAAGAATTACAGAAATCTCTGGAACATGCTAACATTTTTGTTGACACATCTACAATAAGGAAAACATTAAACAAGAATGGAGTATATGGGAGGACACCACGGAGGAAGCCATTGCTGTCCAAAAAGAATATTGCAGCACGTTTGAAGTTTGCAAAAGAGCACCTGGATGTTCCACAGCACTACTGGCAAAATATTCTGTGGACAGATGAAACCAAAATTGAGTTGTTTGGAAAAAGCACACAACACTATGTGTGGAGAAAAAAAGGCACAGCACACCAACATCAACATCAAAACCTCATCCCCACTGTAAAACATGGCAGAGGGAGCATCATGGTTTGGGGCTGCTTTGCTGCCTCAGGGCCTGGACGGATTGTTGTCGTTGATGGAAAAATGAATTCCAGAGTTTATCAAGACATTTTGCAGGAAAACGTAAGACCATCTATCCGCCAACTGAAGCTCCGCAGAGGATAGGTGATGCAACAGGACAATGACCCAATGCATACAAGTAATTCAACAAAAGCATGGCTTCAACAAAACAAAATACGCCTTCTGGAATGGCCCAGTCAGAGTCCTGACCTCAACCCGATTGAAATGCTGTGGCATTACCTTAAGAGAGCGATTCACACCAGACATCTCAAGAATATTGCTACACTGAAACAGTTTTTTGTGAAGAAGAGTGGTCCAAAATTACTCCAGATCGTTGTGCAGGTCTGATCTGCAACTACAGGAAACGTTTGGTTGAGGTTATTGCTGCCAAAGGAGGGTCAACCAGTTATTAAGTCCAAAGGTTCACATACTTTTTCCACCCTGCACTGTGAATGTTTACATGTTCTGTTCAATAAAAACATGAAAACATATAATGTTTGTGTTGTATTATTTTAAGCAGACTGTGTTTTTCATATAGTTGTGACTTCGATGAAGATCAGAGCACATTTTATGACCAATTCATGCAAAACTCCACGTAATCCCAAAGGGTTCACATACTTTTTCTTGCCACTGTCCTTGTAACCACACACTCAGGCACTAAAACGATTAGTGGACACTGCTCTCCTTGGTGTGGATCAACAGAAACGTTGTGACATTTTGAGCAATGTTTTGGCTAAGAGTTATCGTTGTCCAGCCTTTACAAAGCTTTATAGATCGTACAATTTTTTTTTTAAATGTATTAATTTGGATTGCTTGGCACCCTTCCATCTGAAGGTTGCTACCTATATTACCCGCTCTGTATTGTACACCAGTCTGCCTGTAGCTGGGTAATTTTTATGACTCTGGTGGAGCTTGTACACAGTTTAGCACAGGCTAGTGCGGGTAATAGTATAATTAACTGAGCTTTTAGGAAATCCTGGCATCTCCTACTCGGGTTGTAATGTCTTTCACTTAAGTGGTGTATCTCTGTTAAATCATAGGTTTTTTTTTACCATATTTATCTTCTCTGTAAATCTGGGGTGCCAGTACTCACATGTGAAGGTGACCAATTGTATCAGCGCTTAGCCCTTTGGACTCATTAATGGTGCATATCCTGTTTGGGGTTTTTATTTATTTGTTTTTGCTTTCCTAAATAAGGAGCCTACGGAAGACACCTTCGTTCTATACCTCTATGCTACTCTAACCCCCTTATTCATCTTGAACCTCTCATACCATTCTTAACCTTTCCATGCTTCTTTTTAACCCCACATACCACTCTTTAGCACCAAATACTTTTCTTTAACCCAGATACCACTTTTTAAACCCATTATGTTTCTCTTTAACCGTCAAACTACTTTTTTTTTTTTTTTTTTTAATTCTTTATTTAGAGAATTATACATAACAAGAAATTCACGAAATCAAACGTAGAAAAAGACAGCCGTCTAGGGCTGGCCAAACTAACTACGGTCAGCCAGTCAGATAATGTAAGATGCAAGTAGTAACAGGTCAATAAGGGAATAATAAAAACAAAAAACAAAAAGCAAGAAGTCACAACCTCAGTGAAGGAGGAAAACACAAAAGAAACACATAAGCATGTAGGACTATCAACGTAAATGCCATAAATTGTCCTGATAAATTATACTCAGAGCTTATCTATAGACCAGTGACACGTAAACAGAGAAGAAAAAAGCTGGGGGGGGGTAAACTATCGCTCAGGTCTCAGTCTGGCTGAAGTTTCGGAGGGTCCGGCGAGATGCCCGCCACTTCAAGGTCGGACCAGGCGGTTTCAGGATCAGTGATGGTGTAGGGGACATTATTATGTGTCACCACCAATGCTCCCGCCAAGCCCCACCGATAACGGATCCCCCTCCGACGAAGAACCGCAGTCACAGGACGGAACCGCCTGCGAGCAAGCAGAGTCTGGAATGGAAGATCGTGATACAAAGCCAACGTGGAGCCCTCAAATTTCACTGGATCTCTTGCGCCAGGAGCAGACATAAGCTTGACCTTAAATGCTACGTCACGAAAGGCCACCACGACATCACGGGGTGTCCCCTTCGAAAGCGCCGCAGGTTTCTGAACCCTGAATACCGATCCGATCACATCTGGCTTGTCAGGAGGGAGTCCCGCCATCCGAAGGGCCAAACGAGACACATAAGCTGGGAGTTCATCCGACGACACAGAGTCCGGGATGCCCCTGACCCTGACGTTACGACGGCGGTGTCTTGTTTCCAGCATCTCCACAGAGCGGGACAAAAGCTCGACCTGGGATCTTAGACCAGCGACCTGTCCCAACAGGTGAGTATGTTCCGATAGCACTGTAGAGGTCGTCGCCTGCACTGCTGTCACCTGCGCACGGATTGTTGCAACCTCCTCCCGAACCGCCGCCACTTCAGGTTTCCACACCCCCCGGATCTCCCGGAGTTCGTCCAGGATCCTCCGAAGGTCTCTTTTCGTAAGAGGAAGATCATCATCCTCCTCCTGCCGACTTTCCTCAGGCTGTGTCATACGGGTTTCGAGTGAGGTCGCTCTCGTTTGTTGCGGTTGGGCACCCGGTCTCAAAACGTCCTGTCGTAATGAAGCCACACTACTGCTGGCTGAAAGCTGGGGTTCCTCAGCCGAATCCCTGTCAGAGAGGCCACCAGCAGCAAGTGAGGCACTCAAAGACGCCATCAGCGCTGCTTTTCGTTTCTTTTGCGCCCTTTTTTTTGCTGCTGCAGATAGTGGTTGGGAGTCTGGTGTCCGAGATTGTGGGGAGATCCAGGTCATCGCAGAGCTACCACCCGAGTGCCAGGGGTCCTCTTCATCTTCCGAAAAGTCATAGCCCGGGGGGAGGGAGGAGGAGATCGCATCTCCCTTCGAAGTGGACCCACCTCTCATGGAGTCCCGAATGTCCCTCTGTCTGGACCCCAGCTTCTGTGAGCGACCGGTGGGCATGTCACCAAAAGCGCAGGCACAAAGAAGAAGAGCAGTAAAAGGTCTCAGAAATCTCCTTCCAGGCTTCTAAAATGGCCGCTAGTACTAGGCCCGATTGTGCTGCGGGGGTTAATCCACTCCGGAGCGTCAATTTCGGGGGTAAGGCAAACTCACCGAGTCCCCCAGTGCCCCCAGAGACCGTAGAGCGTTTCTCAAGTGCGAGCAAGCGACGGAAATAACTTTAAAAACCGTGTTTATCACGGAGCTCCTTCAACATGCAGCCGCTCGCTTCCTCAGCTCACCTCCTCCCCCAAACTACTTTTTAAACCCTCATCACTAACTCATTGTTTTTTTTTTTAATCCCTCACATCACTCTTTAACCTCTCATACCACTAACTCTATGGTCCTCTTTAACCCTCACATCACTCTTTAACCCTCATATCAGTTTTTAATCCATTCATCTTTCTCTTTAATCTATTTATTTTGCCTGTTCATCTTGATTTTTCATGTTTGTCCCTTTCCCTGGGATAAAGATGTTCCTGTGACACCAGGCACAAACCCGGGACTGTTCTGGGGAAAATTGAGCCGTTGGCAAGTATGTAGATCATTAGAAGCACTAATGTTCACCTCTCACAATACTCATCTGGTTGCTTCAAAAGAGAGGTTACTGGTTTCCTATAAGATTGGGGTGCACCAAAATGACAGACAAAAAAAATAAAAACGTGTTAAGGAACACTACTCATCCTGACCGCTTTATATTTTTAAAATGGCCAGAATTAGATTTGTCTCCCCCCCCCCCCTCCAGTCCGTCCATTTTACTAAAACGTCGGAGGAAGTGGAGGAGTTTGCTCCACCCCACCGAGCATCACCAGCAGCTGGGGAATTTGAATTTCCTGGCTGCTGGTAACTACTGTTACTAGTGAAGTTAGCACACAGGGAGTGTGCTGACATCACGATCTCTGAGACGGGCTGGGTGGAGTGGAGGTAACATCACTGCTCTGCATGGAGAGAGCCTGTGGAGTCATGGGTTCAATCCCAGCGAGCAACCTCTCCAGTAAGTGTCCTTGGGCAAGACACCTAAAAGGTACATACTCGCCACCCAGGACATACTTGAAAACGAGAGAAATCTCAATGTATCCTTCCTGGTAAAATCTTTTCTCAAAAAAAAAAATCGCACTAGCAGGAGTGCAGTTCTGATCCATCTGTCTGTGCAGGTGCTATAGGACTTGTGTATGTAAAGTTCGAAAGTTGTGTTGCGGTTATCAATTTGAGTTGTCTATGCTACGCAAGTACTACGGGAGTGGAAACTGGGCAGAAAAGCCTCAGGGACTTCCAAAGAGGAGAGGCGCTGCACCCAGCGAGGGAGAAAAGGTGAATAAAATGAGGCAAAAAAAGAATCAGAGGCTGTCGGTCTTAGAGGGTCACTACCACCAAAAAAATGAAATGTCCTTATTGTGTTTATTTTATGTTGCTGATATCTTACATGTGCTTTGTCTTTCCCTTGTATGTTTAGATGAGAAAATCTTCCCCTCTATATGTGTCACTGGGTGCATCCATTGTGTGATCTTTTGTGTTGTGAACTGCCCCCCCCCCCATCGTTACTTCACTTGCTCCTTACTGTGTGGCATTCAGCAAATAATGGAGTCTGTTGGTCGATCACTGACTCACATAATTGTATTGTGTGGAATGTATTCAAACGACTTCACCATGGGGTAGATTAGAAATCTTTTTATCTCCTTCAGCTGCCAACTCACCTTAGAGTAGCCTGAAGAATAGCCCCTGCACCCTTATCTAAAAATGCCCTCATCTCTCTCATTAACCCCCTAAGTGACCAGGCAGTTTTACCATTGTCTGAAAGTACCAACTGTTTGTTTTTTACATTTCTGCACTGTTTGTGTTTAGGTCTAATTTTCCTCTTACTCCTTTATGGAACACACACCTATTATATACTGGTTTTCTCGCCATTAAATGGACTTTCTAAAAGATACCAATGTTCTCATCATATCGTATATTTACTATAAAAAAAATTATGAAATATGAAGAAATGGAAAAAAACACACCTTTTTGAGCTTTAATCCCCAAAATCTACAACTACCAAAGAAGATGGCGGCTAGTTTCGAAATTTTGTCCTGAAATTTAGAAATACCCAATTTTTACATGTTTTTGCTTTAAACTCCTTCACTGCTGAGCTATTTCACTTCTGTGTGCTGAGCTCACTTTGACCGTTTTACACTCTTTGTGTTTATTTTTTTGTGAATATTTTTATTGTTCAAAGGAGTGTGAATACAGTCTATCCAGCTCCCAGTCCGAAGCATATAAATCAATGAAACCGGTCTGAGCATTACACAAAGCAAATTCTCTTCAAACACAACATTTTTAACATTTTAATAATAAATGGGGGGAGCTAGGAGTGCGGATTTCAAACTCATAAGCATTTGCGGGATGAGGATGCTCAGGGCAGGAGGGTAAAAGGGGGTTAAGGTTATATAAAGGAATGGTGCTAGTGCTCAAATATGAGCGGGGTGGGGGTGAAGAGTGTCGACGCGACTAAGAACCTGGAGACATCATAAAGGCGTATGAGAATGTGCGTGAGGTCCTAGGAGGGGGGTGTAGGCCTGTCAAGATTTATATTCAATAAGAAACTTATAAGAGATACAAATATCAATCGTTTATATTTCCTAGATATTTTCCTAAATTCTTTTAATTGTGTTTTGCTTTGAAGAATACACTAATCAATAATAGGATAAAAACACATATATATTCATTACGTATACAAAAAAGTTTCAAATATCATAAACAAAGATTTATAAACAACATATCCATCCATCAGCACATAGACACTAGCTTCTCAATATATGTATCTTAGTAACTGCATATATGATTAATATCATTTACTTTATCAGTTAGTAACTATACACAAATGGTTAATAAACATTTCTGCTTAACGAAAACAATTAACCTGTATTTCCCAGCAAACCAATGTTTAACAAGCTAGATCTTGTAGAGATATATGTATCTCTCTATACTACATGGATCAACAAAAGATTAGCTATCACTTATTCTATTTCTAGAATAAGTAATAACTTATTTAGTGAATCCTCCCCTAATATCGAGAATTAAGCTTCTAATCTTCTGCTTTTTATATTGTAGTTATATAATTCCTTATTAATTTCAATCACAGTAACTTCCAAATTCAAAATATATCTTTATTTCACTTTGCAACAATTTCTTTTGGGATAAATTCCTTATATCCGATTCTTCTTCATATCTCTAGCTGCAGAATAGAAATATTTTAGAGACTCTGGATCTATCTGTTGCAAGAAATACTCCAGATATATATAATTACATTAATTCCTTAATTTAAATAACTTTCATACATTACCTGTCCAAGATCTGGTCTGTAGTTGCAGCCTTTAAATATATTGTTTTTGGAATATGTGAAAATTCTCAATGTCAGATAATCAATGCATGTGAGTTAGAGGTGTGGTCCTAATTAAGTGATCTGTAATATCTTGAATGCATTGGGTGTTGGAATGATCTACAATCTGAATCAATGCATGTCGTGTCCTGGGATGATCTGAATGACTTGCAACGAACAGTACAGGTCCAATCTACCCCTTTCATTTAAATATTATTTTCTCTATATTAATATAATATTTACTATACCTCAAGAGGGCAGTGTTGCTCTTCAAATTAATTCCACAATTTAATTTTAATATCTCTTATCTCAGTTCAAAGATCAATCTATTTTAACAAAGACCCTATATTCAATCCTAGACTTTGGGTCTCTCCTGTCAAAATTAAATGAATATCTCTACTCTCAAGATTTTTACTGGGGGTACTCCTTATCAACTAAATTCCTTTTCTAGTTAAAATCAACAAAAATTATATTCTTCAGTAATTATACCGTTTACCAGTTATACTCTACAAATATTTGGAGCATCTATTTTCTACTGTAAATATAATAAAATATATATTGATTTATAAGAATATATTTCGTGAATATAATTATACAATTGCAAAAAGATTTTAAATTTGTTCCTATACCCAAAAAGAAAAATATCTTTAATTCAAGGACTTGTTAAAACAAACCAATAAATTTAAATATGACATGTCTGGCACTTAGCTCAGCATTATATCAAATAAAGATATTTTATCGTCTATAGCATTTATAAAAAAAGACCATAACTCTTAAGGTTCACCTAGCCATGAACTATTTAAAAAAAATCTCTGTCCATTTCTAAAACTAGGTGAAAATTGAAAAAGAAAGACTTTACATCAAAACAAGATGGCTACAGGCATCCATTTTAATTTTTCCATTATAATATACCCGACAGGCCCGTTAAAGGTGGTAATAGACACGCAGGTCCCACTTGTTCAACTACCATTCCTAGACCTCTGCAATCAGGCCTCGGAAAGCAGACCCACCAGTGGAACAGTATCCACCTCCCCCAGATCATCGTGTAACGAGACATCCTATCATTAGCAGTAAAATAAAGGTGTTAAACAGTGTGCAAGTCCTCCATTTTTGGACAGCCACAGTCGGAGTGGGGGGCACTCAGTGCGCCTCCAAAACAGGGGGAACAGACTTTTTGCTACATTCAGGATATGTATACATAGTGAGTTCTTATAGCTGGCTATCAAAATATGGCACGTGATGCAAGAACATTGGGCCAGGTAGGAAATCCGGTGGGGGGTGGGGGTCGCTGAACAGCCGTAGAATCAAGTGTATTCAGGTCCAGAAAGGACACAGGACTGGGCAGGACCACCAAATATGAAGGGCAGACCCTGGGGACTCGTCACAGTGCCAGCAAGAGTTCTGCACCGACAGATACATGCGGTGCAATATCTGAGGAGTCCTATACCATAATGAGAGCAATTTATATGTGGACTCCTGAACTTTGGTAGAGACCGAGCAGTGGTTCATCAAGTCACAAATCCAACCCCATTGAGCATCCGTCAGTGTAACTTCCAGCGCCATCTCCCATTGGCCCTGAAACTGGGGTGGTGGGACCCTAGAGGATCATTGGAGCAGGGCATAGAGGTAAGGGAACCCATGCGGCAGGTCGGGTCTCAGGCAGTGGCCCTTGAACTTCATCAGGGGCACGTCAGTACCAGTTGTTGGGGTATCAAGTGCACAAAGCTCTATCTGCTGATATTGGAGGTACCGGGAGAACGTCGGCTCCCTCTCCCCCAGTAGGTCTCTCAAGGGCGCCAAGCGTCTGTCTGTCAGCACATAGCGAATGCGTGGGGACCCCGAAAGCAGGAGTTCTTGAAAGGCATGCGGGTCCTGGCCGGGGGACGACTGATAGTGAAGAGGAGAGAGAGGTGAGGGCCAAAGGGTGCAGTATGCGGTGCCAGATCTGCAACGCAGCGAATGTGTAGGACAGAAGGCGCATCAAGCGTAGTCCCTGTACTCTGGGTAACCAGGGAAGAACGTAGATTGGTATGCCCACTTCATCTTGTTCTATTTCCGTCCAAGCCTTAGTCTTTCCGGGCTTCGCCCATTCCAGTAATCATAGCAGGTGGCAGGTCGTGTGATATAGGGTGAAGCCGGAACTACCAGGCCTCCTTGCGATTTAGGTAGCGTCAGGTTGAGGAATTTTTGTCTGGGGCGCCTGCCTCGCCAAATCTATGTGGTGACGTGAGCGCGCAGGGAGCGGAAATAGGTGCGGGGAATGGCCACGTGTATGGTCTGGAATAAACCTAGCAGGCGCGGGTGTACGCTCATCTGAATTACTTGTATCTTACAAACCAAGATATATGGGGGTAGTCCCATGCCTTAAAATCTCTCCTAAGACCTCCCAGCAGAGGCAGAAAGTTATCTGTAAATATGCATGTGCGGTTGGAGGACAGCCATATACCGAGATACTTGATGCGATCCTCTGCCCAGTGAAAGGGGAAGTGCAGGCGAAGAGTTCGGATCTTGTCGGGTGACTCAAAGACATTTAGCAAGTGTGATTTCGAGAGGTTAATTTTTAAATTAGAAAGGGCACCGTATACCCGAAACCCCTCCAGAATGTTGGGCGGTGTCGTCTCGGGTCTTGTGACTAAAAATAGAAGGTCGTCTGCATACGCTGCTAGTTTGTGCTCCGACTGGCACGCCAGGACCCCTCGAATATTGGGGTTGGACCTAATGGAGTATAGAAAGGGCTCCAGGGCCAGTATAAACAGTAAAGGAGAAAGTGGGCAGCCCTGCCGCGTGCCGTTCCTGATCAGAAAGGGTGCAGTATAAACCCCATTGATGCATACCCGGGCTGTGGGGTTCGCATAGAGAGCCTGAATCCAAGCTCGCATATTGGGGCCCAGCCCCAGTCGCGTGAGTGTAGCGAATAGGAACTCCCAGTTGACTCTGTCAAAGGCCTTCTCCGTGTCCGTGGAGAGGAGGAGACGCTCCTCATGTTTAAATGTGATTTCAAGTCCTATTTTATTATACCCAGACAATTTTTTATATTTATTTAAAAAAAAAAAAAAAAATTATTTTATTTTTTTATTATTACACCAAACCTGCTCAGTCATGTTTGGCATCATTAAAAAGGCACTCTACCTGCCACGGATTGGGAGATATGGGGATCAAAAGGATCCCCCTTGCTTCACTTTGCAGCTAGGAGGTTAACTGGCCAACTTGACGTCATTGCACATATGGCAATGACCTCAGTGGGTGGGGAGGACCCGGAGGTTTAGTTGACATCCAATATGTCAGCCACCTCAGGGAGGGATTTGCGTTACACCACCTAAGGGTTAAAGAGAGGCACCACTGGAAAGGGCAGATTCTGCCATCTCCAGTGGTGTCTCTCTTTTTCTTCTAGCTGCAGCTGTTGGGGAGAGTGGTCTAAACGACCCCCCCTTCAGGTTCCCCCTGCAGGTGCCGGGGGCACCTGAAACTGATGTCATTGTGATGGTTAGGGCCAATAAAACCGTCGGGCTGACTTCAAGGAAGCCAGACTGACGTGGGACCCTGGCCAGAGAGGTGAGTGTAGGGAAGGAGAGAAGGGGTTTAAAGGACCATGACATACATAGTACGAACTTGGTCCTTAAGGAGAATTTCCCCCAGGACGTACTAAGTATGTCAGTGGTCCTTATGGGGTTAAATTGTGAAATACTGTAGATTAGATAAGCCACATAACATAAGTGAAGTAAAACCTTTTGGTAAATGTTGCCTTTATGGGAAAAATCAACAAAATGGTAGGGAGATAAAAAAAAAAGAATTTTATTTTTCCTTTTTAAATGCAATTACTTCTAACAAATGAAAAACCCAGCAGCATATGGTTTATAAGGTGGTTTTGTTTGTAATGCACAAGTAATCTAGTTACAGCTTATGTAAGCACCACCTACGATGGCAAGCTGTCCCAGAGAGGCAGTGATGGATCAGATGTGCACATGCATGCAGCTCCAATCCATCACTCTATGCAGGCCCTACAGAACTGGTATACGTAGAGTGAACATGTCCTTTCCTGGTGTGCAATTTGCATACTAAAACCTTAGTGACTTTTGGGTTCAGAAAGTTGAGTAATATCAGTTTAGAAACATATATGAGAAAAAAATAATTGGGTAGGTGCTGTCTGCAGCCTCTGCCCAATTACTTAAGGGCAAGAAAATGGGGGCTCTATTTTTAATAGAGTATCCCTTTACAAATTCTATACCACAAGGACTGACCCTGGAAAGGTCAGACAATGTTGGCCTTGTAGCAAGGAAGATAGGGGGCTCTTAACCCACACCCCCTGCAGTAATCTACAGTTAGGTCCATACAGTGCTTTTTGTTCTGGAAAAATAGGTGGGGGTACTCTTACGCCCAGGGAAAAACTGATTATTATGACGATTTTTCGTGTCCTAATAAATATTCCTTTATTCACACTGGATTTATTGCCCCAGTTCACACTGGATATATTGCCCCAGCTCACACATGGCTATATTGCCCCAGCTCACACATGGCTATATTGCCCCAGCTCACACATGGATTTATTGCCCCCAGTTCACACATGGATATATTGCCCCAGACCAGCTCACATGGATATATTGCCCCAGACCAGCTCACATGGGTATATTGCCCCAGACCAGCTCACATGGGTATATTGCCCCAGGGCAGCTCACATGGGTATATTTCCCCAGACCAGCTCACATGGATATATTGCCCCAGCTCACACATGGATATATTGCCCCAGCTCACACATGGATATATTGCCCCAGACCAGCTCACACATGGATATATTGCCCCAGCTCACACATGGATATATTGCCCCAGCTCACACATGGATATATTGCCCCAGCTCACACATGGATATATTGCCCCAGACAGCTCACATGGATATATTGCCCCAGCTCACACATGGATATATTGCCCCAGACCAGCTCACATGGATATATTGCCCCAGACCAGCTCACATGAATATATTGCCCCCAGCTCACCTCTGCCAGGCGGAAAGGCCCCTCCGAGTCATTGCAGAGGGGCGGATCTAGCAGCCGCCGCGTTCTTTCCTTCAACAAGCAACCGCCTGCCTGGATATCTGCCACTCGCCTGGGATCCATCCTCCAGCCAGCCGTGATCTCAATCACAGCTGGCTGGAGGAGGGATCCCAGGCGAGAGGCAGATATCCATGCAGGCGGCTGCTCGTTGAAGGAAAGAACGCGGCGGCCGCTGGATCTGTCGCTGCGCCGACCAGAGTCCGATACCGGAGCTGTCAATATATAAAGGGCAGCTGGCGATGAGGTGCCGGTACGGCGTAACGGCACGTACCGCCTCAAAAAAAACACTGGGTACATATATGTTTGGACACAGGCACAATTTTAGTTTTTTCAGGTATTTTACCAAAACATATTCAAGCTATAGTTATATAATGGATATGGGCTGAAAGTGCACACACACTATCTCAGGTTTAATTTGAGGGAATGTACATCCAAATTGGAGGAAGGGTTTAGGAAATACAGCTCTTTTTCAAGGGACCAAAAGTAATTGGACAATTGAATCAAAAGCTGTTTCATGGTCAGGTGTGGCTACTCATTAGTGATTTCTTCATCAATGAAGCGGGTAAAAGGTCTGGAGTTGATTCTAACTGTGGTATTTGCATTTTGAATCTATTGCTGTGAACCTACATCATGCGTTCAAAGTCCGCTGTCCATGCAAGTGAAACAGACCATTGTAAGGCTTCAAAAACAAACCGATCCATCAGAGAGATAGCAGCAACATAAAGGAAGTTTTAAAGGATGGGCTGGCTGACCGTGCCCACACACATGTGGCCAGACGGGTCAGGAGAAGAGTGCATCACGTGTGTGGGGGCGGATCCTTCATCTTGGGCTGCTGCAGCACACCTTCCGTCGGCACCAGGTATGCGAGCCTCCAGCGTTGTGCAGGGGGGGCCTGAGTCCGGCTCCAGTCAGTGTGGTGTGTGCGTGAGGGGTCCGATGTCTGGGTATATCTGGAGGTCTGATATCTGGGTATACATGTATCTGGGGGTCCGTGCGGAGGGTGGGCCTTGAAGATTCGGGACACCCTACTGACTTCAATGGCCTGCCTCAGCCCCTCCCCGCAGCTTGCAGGGGGGGGGGTGGCATTAATGGATTCTTGCACCAGGGCCCTGAGGTTTCTAGTTATGCCTCTGCACCAAGACATTGGCAGCAGATCCTTTAAGTCCTGCAAGTTACGTGGTGGACCTTCATGGATTGGGTCTGTTGTTTCAGCCCATTGCACGGATGCTCAATTAGATTGAGATCTGGGGAATTTGGAGGCCATGGTAACACCTTGAAATCTTTGTCATGTTCCTCATACCCTCCCTAAACATTTTTTGCCATGTCGCAGGATGCATCATCCTGCTGAAAGAGGCCACTGCCATCAGGAAACACCACCGCCATGAGCGGGTTACGTGGTCTGCAACAATGTCTAGGTAGATGGTACGTGTCCACTGTGTTCTGACACTTTTTCTGTCATGGCCAGCATTGTGTTTCTCAGCAATTTAAGCTACAGTAGCTTTTCTGTGTGATCAGACCGGACGGCTAACCTTCACTCCCCATACACATCAGTGAGCCTTGGGCACCCATGACCCTGAGGCCCTTCATCGGTTGCCCTTCCTTGCAGCACCTTTCATAAGTACTAACCACTGCTTAGCAGGAACCCCCACAAGACTTACGATTTTAGAAATGCTCTGACCCAGGTGTCTAGCCATCACTATATGTCCCTTGTCGAAGTCATTCAGATCTTTTAATTTACCCATTTTTCCAGCTTTCAACACGTGAAATTCAAGAACTGACTGTTCATTTGCTGCATAATATATCAAATCCCCTAACAGGTGCCATTGTAACCATATAATCACTGTTATTCATGCGTCTGTGTTTTAATGTTGTATCTGATCTTTGTAGTACCTAAAATTGCCAGTAGAGGGCAGTAGAAGACTACCCATAATTTGAAACAAAACACAGTGTCCGGACCTTATGGTCACACACTTTCAAATTCATATATTCAGAAGCATTTTTTAGGCCTAATTGAACATTTTCAAGAGCCATTCAAAGCGAGCATTTTCAGAACCTTTTAAATTTTAGGGTTGTTTCCACCAACTGAAACACAAACGGTAATGCACAACTGTGTATATTCAAGACCAGTCAATATAATGCGCTTGGAAATGACTATACCCTTGAGTAACCATCAAACCCATTGTCACTTTCAGGACTCTAAACCACAAGCTCTCTGTTCTGGAGCAACACTGAGGGAGCTTGGAGCTGGATTAATGGATGAGTAAAGGACGCTCTATGGTTAAAACAGGAAGGTGGGTATGGGGTTTCAGAAGTACCAGATTAATGTAGGGGTGGATGGAGCAGCCGCTCCAGGCCCCTACCTGAAATTTGGCCCACAGCCAAGAGGATGAGCCTTTGGCCGGTGAGCTAACAAAATAGGCAATTTGTCAAAATCACGGCTGACAGGCTGCAGGCCGCTTCTGAATGCGTCACTTTTACCATGTCTGCATAGCTCTCACTCTCGGCCACATGAAATGATGTGAGTATGGCTGAGAGTGACAGCCAAACGGGAGCTTACAGTGACGTGTTCAGAGGCTGCCTGGCAGGTGCAGCCCTGCAGCGCTTGGTGGATCAGTGCAGTGCTTGGTGGATCAGTGCGATCCATGCCTGAGCCGAAGGGGGCACGTTTCCAGCAACCGTCTGAATGTCGCCGGCTGGCCGTCCTCCCCTGCAGCGCCTTGGAGATCTGAACAGGCCCAGGGAGTGCCCCATCACACACACCGCATCAGCCCAAAACTTCAGGTGATGGTATTTGAAAATAATGCCATGGATCCTGTGTACTCTCAGTCGCTGCCCATTACCTTGAGCGTTTTATTGCTGTAGATCCTGTGTATTCTCAAACTCGCTGCCCATTACCGTTAGTTATACTGCTGTGGATCCTGTGTATGCTCATACGCACTGCAGCTTCCTGTGAGGTTTGTTGCTGTGGAGCTCTGTAATATGCTCATACACAACACACATTACTGTGAGTTTTATTGCTGTGGAGCTCTGTGATACGCTTATATACACGGCACATTTCTGAGATTTATTTTTCTGTTTTCTTAACCACTTAACACCGCGGGGAGTACTGTGACATTACCGCGGAGGGTCTGTAGCCCTGGAGAGGCTCCATGCCACATAGGGTTTGCACCACACGCGTCACACTCTGCCCTGGGGGAGGAGATCCATTCCGCCATATACCATACATGGCACACCCTGCTGTGAAGAGGCACTATGGCACATGCTGCAGTGAATTATGCAGGCAGCAGGTGCTATATACGTAACTGTAATCGTTGTGTTAGGGATATGTGTTGGTTATGTATGAAAGAGGCGCTGGAGTCTTGTGAATCTGCAGTAGAGAACTTTACTTTGTGCATATAGCAATAAAACAACTTATAACAGATTAGTCACTGGATATATATCAGGATGCTTCATCATCACACAGCTAGAAAGGAAGAAGGAAGTAAAGCAGAGACAATAGAGACTTATTTCCTGTGAACATATACCAACGAGTTTAGAACACATTTAACCTGTACTAACAGCGCCACCTGCAGTCCATAGTATAATATATGCTGTTGTATCTCCAACACCCCTTCTCAACAGCATGTGCATAATCATACAACATTCAGCTTCTTTTGAAGAAAACAATAACGTTCCTTTGGCAACGGTTTGGTGAGTGCATCTGCAGTCATCTCTTCTGATGGGCAATACTGAATATCGATAAGTCCTTGCTCTTGTGTGTCCCTGAGCAGATGATATTTTACGTCTATGTGCTTGGTTCTAGGGTTGATCCTTTCTGATTGTGTCAACTTTATACATCCCTGGTTGTCTTCAAAGATGGGTATCGGTTTAGACATATCCAGTCCCATGTCTAATAGAAGTTGACGAATCCAAATTGCTTCTTGACATGCATGTGCTGCTGCTATGTATTCTGCTTCAGTTGAAGAGAGTGCAACAGTCGCTTGTTTTCGACTAGACCAGCTGATGGTTCCTTCTCCGTACTGGAAGATGTAACCAGTAGTAGATTTGCGGTCTGTGATATCTCCGGCCCAGTCAGCATCTACATATCCAATTAAGTTTGCATTGGGTGTTGCTGGCAGTCGCAGTTTCATATGAATTGTTCCTTTTAGATACTGTATCACCCTTTTTACGGCATTCCAATCACGTTGACAGGGTGTTGAAACTTTTCTACAGAGTATACTCAATGCTGCGGCAATGTCTGGTCTTGTCACAGTTGCAATGTATAACAATTTTCCAATTGCTTTGCGGTACTTCTCATTGTTAGGTAACAAGTTTTCCATTCCATTGTCTTTCTGATAAGCTGGTTCCATAGGCGTTTTCACCTCTTTTGCATCTTGCATGTGAAACTCTGCTAGAATATCTGTAATTTTCTGACTTTGGTGAAGAAGATAACTTCCGTCTTCTTCTTTCTCGATTTGGATTCCTAAATAGTGAGCAATGTTCCCAAGCTCTTTAATCTCAAAGTTTTGTTTCAATGTGCTAGTTATTTGATCATAATCCATGTAGAGTTCCTCTTTGATATCTCCATATAGAAAAGCTGTTTTGACATCCAGGTGCTTCACTTGCATTTGTTTTTCAGCTGCAATGCTGAGGAATGTTCTAATGGTTGTGTGCTTTACCACTGGAGCAAATGTTTCATCATAATCTTCTCCATATTTCTGGGAATATCCCTTGGCGACTACTCTTGCCTTGTATCTGTGAATGTTTCCTTCTGCGTCGTACTTCACTTTAAAAATCCATTTACTTCCTATAGTTTTGTGACCGGGAGGGAGCTCTGTGAGAGTCCAGGTTTCATTTTTCTGAAGTGATTTTAGTTCTTCTTCAGCCGCCTTTCTCCACTGATTGGCTTCCCCTTTTGGTAGTTTATCTATGTCTTCCCAAGATGTTGGTTCAAATGTCTCATGTGTCTTAACAGTGTATGACAGCTTGCGCGGTGGGATCCCTTTTGTTGTCCGAGTAGATCTTCTGATTTCTGGTTGTTCTGTCGGTTCTACTGGATTGTGAACAGTTAAGTCATCAATTGTGAGTTCCACTTCTTGGTCTGACTCCTGCACAGTTTCCTTTTGGTCAGCATCTCTTGCTATTTCAATCGGCACCTTTTCTTCGTGTTTTTCGGGAGTCATTATTTCTGATGTTTGGCTTTCATCAAAATAAACACTGCGGCTTACTGTGACCTTGTTGGTCTTTGGATTAAGGATTCTGTATCCCTTACTTTGTTCACTGTAGCCTATTAGAATGCCTTCTATGGCTCTGTTCTCCCACTTGGAGCGTTTTTCACTTGGAATGTAAACGTATGCTTTGCAACCAAACACTCTAATATGACCTATACTAGGTTTTGATCTGTTCCACATTTCATAAGGGGTACTTTCAATAGCTTTAGATGGTAGTCTGTTCTGTAGATATGTTGCAGTCATTATTGCTTCTCCCCAGTATTTGTTGTGTAGGTTGGCATCTGAAAGCATGCATCTGGCCATTTCTACAAGAGTGCGATTTTTTCTTTCAGCTACACCGTTTTGTTCTGGAGTGTACGGTACGGTTGTCTGGTGTATGATACCATGTTTCTTTAGATATGATTCCACTTCTTTACCCATATATTCCCCTCCATTGTCCGTGCGTATTATTCCGGGTTTCCTTTGAAATTTGTTGCTAGTCATCGCTACAAATTCTTGAAGTTTATCAGTTGTCTCACTTTTGTGTTTCATTAGATATGTCGTTGTGTACCTGGAATAGTCATCAATGAAGGTTATTAAATATTTGTTGCCGCTGGGTGTCGGGGTTTTCATTGGTCCACACACGTCACTGTGTATAAGTTCCATGGGTTTAGTGGTTTTTCTTTGACTGGCTTGTGGAAGTGGTGTACGTGTGGCCTTTGCTTTGATGCAACACGTGCACTTCATCAACTTTGGACAAGGTATCATTATCATGTCTTCTGATAATTCTCTCTTAGAAAGTTCCTTTATAGCTTCTGAGTTTCGATGCCCCAATCGTCTGTGCCATAGATGGATGCACTTGTCATGTGGATTATGAGTGACTGTTTTGACTTGAACACGTTCAGTGACGATTTTGTATAGGTGTTCATTCAACCTTCCTTTTGCAACGATTTCTTTTCTGTTTCGAATTGTGCATTCATTACCTCGGAATTGTACTGTAAGTCCATTGTTAGCAAGGTTTTTTACTGATAGGAGGCTTCCTTCTAGACTTGGAACATACAGAACGTTCTTTACAAGGATGCTTCGGTTACCTCCTGATGGTGTGATGCAGTTCAGAAATCCTTGACCTTTACCTTCTGATGTAATACTTTTCCCATTTGCTAGGAAGACTTTGTCTTTTGTATTAAAATTAATTTCTGTGAAGAAGGTCTCATCACTGGTCATGTGACTTGTTGCTCCTGAGTCAATGTACCATCCATGCGGGGTAGTATTCTGAGTTACTTTAAAACTTGCACTCCACGCTGTGTCTTTGCTTTCCTGTGTGGCTGCTTTAGCTCTTTCTTTTGTGAATGTCTCTCTCCTTCGCTGTTCTGCTTTCCAGATTGAACAATTATATTTCAAATGACCTGTCCTTTTGCAGCGAAAACACACTCTGGTCTCTTTGTTTTGTTTTGTGTTTTCATTCACCTTTAGAGCTACTTCTGTTTTGTCATTCTCTTCACCACGTATATTTTCCTTCTTTCTGTTGTATTCATCAATTAATTTCCCTTTAGCATATTCCAGTGTTAGTTCTTCCTCTGGTCTGGTTTCTAGAGCGTTTATCAGGGCACTATATGATTCTGGAAGGCTGCATAATAGTAATGCCACTACATGATTGTCTTTTATTTCTTCTCCAATTGCACGTAATTGCTCCACAATTTCCAGCATAGCGTTCACATGTTCACACATTTCCTGGCCTTTTTCCAGCCTCATCTTATACAGTTTACGTAGCAGATATAGTTTACTGTTTAAGTTTGAACGCTCGTGCAGTTTCTGTAGTGCAGTCCACATACCTTTAGCTGTGTTTTCTTTTCTTATATGGATTAGTTGATCATCCTCCACTAACAGGCTTATAACTGCTTTTGCTTGCCTGTTTCTTTTGTCCCATTCTTCTGGGTTGTCAGTGGGTCTGATTGTATCCAGCACCTGCCACAGATCATCTTTGGATAACAGCATTTCCAGCTTAAACTTCCACAGCTGATAATTGGTATTGTTTAGCTTTGCTATTGCATATTTCACATCTGAGCCACTTGCCATCTTTCAGTATATTGGATGCAGCTCCTTTCCTCACACACAGCAGGTATTTGGATGATAGCTGCAGCACTTACTGATTTGTAGTTTCGTTTTCAGTGTCTGGGCCCATAACCTGTTGGTTATGTATGAAAGAGGCACTGGAGTCTTGTGAATCTGCAGTAGAGAACTTTACTTTGTGCATATAGCAATAAAACAACTTATAACAGATTAGTCACTGGATATATATCAGGATGCTTCATCATCACACAGCTAGAAAGGAAGAAGGAAGTAAAGCAGAGACAATAGAGACTTATTTCCTGTGAACATATACCAACGAGTTTAGAACACATTTAACCTGTACTAACAGCGCCACCTGCAGTCCATAGTATAATATATGCTGTTGTATCTCCAACAATATGCACTAAGGCTAGGGTCAGACTGAGGCAGTGCGAACGCGCGTGCAGGCGCACTTAATTACGGCCGCACTAGCAGCAAATGCCGGGCAATGATGGCCAATATACGAAGTACGGTCGCACAAAAGTCCGGCCGCGCAACGCAAGTGGCAAACGAACGCATTTTGTCGAGAACGTAAAACCACTAGTACGGTTGTACAGAGTGCGCTGCGTCCGCTAGCGGCGTGTGTGCGTGAATTGGAGATGTCAGACGCTGCTAATGTCCGGCCAACATAACGTCCAGATGCACAAAGTGTTTTATTGATGATCCGTACAAAATCACGGCCGCAAATGCGCATCGTATGACCGCTATCGCGTACTCCGTGAAAAAATACGTCCATTCGTTCGAACGCACTTTTTCACAGACAACGTGAAAATGCGTTCGTCTGACCCTAGCCTGAACTGTGGATTGCAGCATGCCACCCCACAGCCTCCACAGCATACCGAAACTGGGCATTGTCAAGCCCCGTTAGCCTCTCCTGAAGGCTGGAAGGACTGCATAGGCCCTGACAGTGTGAGGGTAGGGAGTACTAATGGCACCCCAGCAACATAATGTACCCCCAAAACACAGCCCAGCCCACCCCCAAGTCACGTCACCCATGCTGTGTCAGGGGCGGAGTGTAGAGGTGGTGTGTGTGCACCCCGCTTTCCCCATGTTAGCATTACCTAAACCATCAGCCCAAATGCCATCAAACTGGAGGTTCCTCAGGGGTTCAGACGAAGCGGAGCACACCCTCCCTGGCCACTCGCGAGACTCTGGAGCTGGGAGGAGAGAATTGCCGGCTGCAGCCAGAGGAGGATCCGCCCACACATGTGCCAGCCGCGCTCTTACACTGGCTCAGCTGGCAGGCCTCATGTCACGTGTGTGGGGTGGGAGCAGTCGGGGAACGCTCACTGCTCTCTGCATACAAGAGATCCTGCCGCCGACGTGCAAGAGATCCCTCCACCGGTGCGCAAGAGATCCCTCCGCTGGCGCACAAGTAATCCTGGCGCAGATCAAAAAAAAATAGTGCGGCACTGGTGTCAGGGGGCAAAATTTGCCGCTCTAAGAGATCTGCCGCTTGGTGCGGCTGCTCCACTGTGCACCATGAGCGGGCCGGCCCTGAGCTTAGCCTTTCATCACCTTCGAGTGCAGCGAACTCCATTTCCCGTGATGCTCCTCTGGGCCAGAAGGCTTGTCGAGCATCATGGGACTCAGGTCTAGTCCGCAGTGTCTGTTGTGTGTTTTTGGAGGTGAAGCAGCAGGGCTGCATCCAGGGTGAGCTCTGCATTCAGAATGTGGGCGAGCGGTGTGTGTGCAGGGAAAAGATGTAGAGCACTGGCAGCTCCTGCCATCACCAGCACTGTGTGCATGGGAAGCAACAACTCTTCCAGAGATTCCTGCACAAGCCACACACACAGAGTTATTCAGAGAAAGGTGAAACTCTGGAGAACTTTCAGAGAAGTGAAAATTCTAGGTCAAAATAGCCGATTTGGAAAGTGAGATAAAGGGGAGAATTTTTCTGGTTTGGCTATTTTGACCTAGAATTTTCACTTCTCCAGAGTTTCCCTTTTCTCTGAATAACCCTGACAGCCTGGACATGCACACCCATCATGCAGGGGCTCAGTACAGCCTGAGTACAGAAACTCTGCAAAATAAAAAAAAAGAAATGTAAATAAACTGACCTGAAGAAGAGTCTCCTGAAATCTTTTATTAATGCAATCTAAGAAGTATTTTTTTTTTTATCTCATGGACGAAATGTGAGAAATAACATATATACATATCATAGTCACTCCATATACCACACACCCCAAAATACACTGCATATATCATTTGAGGAAAATATGCTAATAAAATAGTTTTTTACCATTTAAAAAAACTGGCCCCAGATTTCGTTTTAAAAATCTGGCCACTTTACTTTAATCGATTTTAATCTGAGTTTCTGTGTTGACACAATATTATTTTTTTATTCAGGAAATCGCAAATTTGTAAGTATTTAGTTTTGTTTATGGGAGCGGTATTGAAGGGGCAAGTGCTCCCTTACTCGTGCTATGTGGCTTCGAGAATCACGACAAAGAGTCCCAGAGCTGTACAGAGCTTGTCAGAAAGGACAGCAGGGCTTGGCCGCAAGAGGTCGCAAGCAAATTGAAATTCGACCACGGACAGTCATAGCAGCCTGTGCTGCCAAGCAGTGCAATTTCGTGGCTCTTCGTGGCTTTTCATCTATTCAGAGAGCTGTCAATTTGCCAAATACTGGGCAAATTGACAGCAAAATACATGCAGTTCTCTGCAATTCGGTGATCTTTGGCGGCAGTGATATTGTCCCATAGAGATATAATGGTTTATCTATCCAGAGCAGGGCTGCCATCAGGGCATTACGCCCCATGCTGCCGTAAGGGGCCCGGGCCCCCCTCGGCAGCAGCGTCGCCCTTTTACAGCTCCGGTATCGGACTCGATGAGTCCGAATCCGGAGCTGTGTCTCTGCTGCAGGAGCCGGAGGAGACACTGTGTCTCCTCCGGCTCCTGGCAGCTTCACTGGCTGGCTGGGCGGGGCCAAGCAGCGTGTGGGGGCCTCCCAAACACGTTGCTTTGGCTCCGCCCCCTCCACTCAGTGAAGCTGCGCGCCTGAGATGGAGGGCCCGGCTGAAGACAAGAAGACAGAAGAAAAGAAGACAGCGGAGTGGTGAGCCAGGGCCCAGACCCCAAGGCCCAGGGTCCAGACCCCAGGGCCCAGACCCCAAGGCCCAGACCCAGGGTCCAGACCCAGACCCCAGGGCCCAGACCTCAAGGCCCAGACCCCAAGGCCCAGACCCCAGGGCCCAGACCCCAGGGCCTAGACCCCAAGGCCCAGACCCAGGGTCCAGACCCCAGGGCCCAGACTCCAGGGCCCAGACTCCAGGGCCCAGACCTCAAGGCCCAGACCCCAGGGCCAGGGCCCAGACCCCAGGGCCCAGACCCCAAGGCCCAGACCCAATGGCCCAGACCCCAGGGCCCAGACCCCAAGGCCCAGACCCCAGGGCCCAGACTCCTGGGCCCAGACCACAGTCCAGACCCAGGGACCAGACCCAGAACCCAGACCCCGAGGCCCAGACCCTGAGGCCCAGACCCAGGGACCAGACCCCAAGGCCCAGACCCAGGGTTCAGACCCCAGGGACCAGGCCCAGCCTAGACCCAGGGCCAAGACCCCAGGGACCAGAGCCCAGGGACCAGACCCCAGGCCAGACTCCTGGGCCCAGACCACAGGCCAGACCCAGGGACCAGACCCAGACCCCGAGGCCCAGACCCTGAGGCCCAGACCCAGGGACCAGACCCCAAGGCCCAGACCCAGGGTTCAGACCCCAGGGACCAGGCCCAGCCTAGACCCAGGGCCAAGACCCCAGGGACCAGGGCCCAGACCCCAGGCCAGACTCAGGGCCCAGACCCCAGGGACCAGACCCCAAGGCCCAGTCCCAGGGACCAGACCCCAAGGCCCAGACCCAGGGTCCAGACCTCAGGGACCGGGCCCAGCCTAGACCCAGGCCCCAAGGCCCAGCCCCATGGACCAGACCCCAAGGCCCAGACCAAGGGACCAGGGCCCAGACCCCACTCCAGACTCAGGGCCCAGACCCCAGACCAGACTCAGGGCCCAGGGACCAGACCCCAAGGCCCAGTCCCAGGGACCAGACCCAGGGCCTCAACCAGACCCCAAGGCTCGGGCCCAGCCCCAAGGCCCAGAGCACAAACCCCAAGGCCCAGGGCCCAGACCCCAAGGCCCAAACCAGACCCAGGGACCAGACTCAGACCCAGAGGCCATCATATACAGCCCGTTACTGTGAGATTTATTGCTGTGGATTCTGTGATACGTTCATACACACCGCACATTACTGTGAGATTTATTTCTGTGGATTCTGTGATACGCTCATACACACTGCACAATACTGTGAGTTTTATTGCTGTGGTGCTATGTCCTTTTTTTTGAAGGGGGAGAAAAGCTGTTAGAGTTTGAGGGAGTGCGGGGGGGGCCCCATCGTGAGGTTTAGTAAGGGGCCCCATCATTTCTGATGGCTGCCCTGATCCAGAGTACACCAAAGTGCCAGTGAAATGCCCTGATTTTCGGTAGATCAGTTTGACAAGTTTAAACAGGCTATAGGATTCAATACAAAAAAAATTATCGTTTTTACTTTTTTTTTTTTTTTTCAACCGTTTATTCGGTTTCAGCAAAAAGACTTTTTTAAATTAAATTTTTAGATTTTTTTTTGGTATTTTTCAGGTGAAATTTTGTATTCCCATTTTTTTTATTGCCTTTTTTTTTCATTCTGTAACAGACCTTTTTATTATTTCCACGCATTTATATTGTTTTAAACGCCTTTTAAAAAATAGCAGAGTTACGTTTATCTTTTCTGCCATTTGGCGGTCAGTTTGGTGGTGTTCAGTAGGTTGATCAGTTTTCTTCGGTGGCTCAGAGGTCCGGAGGTCAGCATTGGTGTTTGGCAGTCTGTTCGGTGGAGGTCTTCGGCGGCTCCATGTTCAGTGCACTTCGGGGACCCTGTGGTGAATAGTGAATTCCCCACACGATCAGTGAATTGGAATCACACCGAAGTGCACCGAACGAAAGAGCATGTGGTGAATAACCCTTATAGTGTCTAATGTGGCTTGATATGGGTGTAATAAAATGGAGGTAATGTGCGTGTGGCTAATGTGGGCATTATGAAATTAAATATATGGGGGGGCGTCCAGGTGAAATATGGTCATAATAAATGAAATGGTGGGCAGAATAAATGAAAATGACGTATGTTCCCTTTGCAGCATGCCTATGTGACTTGATTCATGTTCTTGTTTCAATTTTAAAGAGACACTCAACACACTCTGATCACTTTAGTGTTTTAAAGCATTCAGGCTGTGTAGAGTGCCCACCTCACTTCACTCCAGGCTGCTTTGGCAAGAAACGTGGTATGAGCCGGTGGTGTTTCTTCTGCCCACACACGCTTCACCATGCAGCCTGGAATTTTCCATCTGTCTTTCACCAGATCGGTCAATGGTGATGTCAGCATGTACTACGTGCTAGCGTCAACCTCTCTCAGACTGTCCGCAATAGTGAGCGCCCTGAGAAGGACAGCCGATTGATTGGTTCTGTGCATATGCGTACATCCAATCCTTCATTCTGTGCAGGCGCTATGGACAAAAGCACTCGAGTTCCAAGCGAAGCTCAATTTGTGTACCCTATGCAATGCAAATTGCATAGACAAGATGCAAGGACTTCTGCATTTTAGAAGCACTGAACTGGAGGGGAGGAGCAGCGCACGCCAAGAGAACCAAAGTCAGTATTTCCATCTAGAATAAAAAATATAGAAAAAGAATAATTTGGCAGAGCCTGTCAGCAGAATCTTCCCAATTATATAGGGCATAAAAATGGTGGTCTAATTTTCATCAGAGCCCCTTTAAAGTAAACTATAATTCAAAGTATATAATCCTATCGTGAACTGTTAAAGTTTTGAAAAATCTATTGTTTTGGGGTGGGGACGCAATATTATCCCACCCTAGTGTAGCGCTCACTCCTGGAGGAGCCGCTGAATTTAACCTCGGGTCAGTCTCCCCGCACTAGGGAATAAATATACACCAGCACTGTTGTGGATTTTATAAGTTATATAGTTTACTGGTCTCAAATAAACTGGCATATATAAAGCAGCACGGTATACATATATATTTACAGGAATTCATAATGCGAGAAATGCGCAGCGGAAAAGAAAAGGAATTTTAACCCCTTCGTTGCCGGAGTGTGAGTCCCGTACAGGTTGTGTCCCAAGAAGGTGTGCGTGTATGCGTGTGTTGGTACCCGGGTACTAGATTCAACTGGCCAGTGAATGAGTTCAATGTGTCTTCGACTAGTCACGTTGGGGCCCTGTAGATTTAGACAAAACTGCAGCGTGCTTTATTACTGTACTGTGGCCTGGAAGGCCTCTCACCCATCCGCCAGATACTCTGCACCCTGCTCGACCCAGGACGTCTCTCCGCTCGATTTGGCTGGGACTCTGTGCCACCGGATCCGCTTGTCTTGCTTGTCCGTCTCTGCCACAAGATTCTCAGTTCACAGCCTGCACTCCCATTAGATCATCGCGGTCTCCTAACTCGGGGTCCAATCTGCAGCTCTGTATCTGTGTAAACCTCTCAGCGGTGGATTACTAGGTCTCTGGTAAGTCACTGAAACCAATCTCCAGCGTCCGCAAGGCAGCACCTGCGCTCTGGCCTGGTCACAATCGCTCCTTGTCTCACGTGCGTCTTGCTCTGTTCACCCCTTGGCGCGCACTGGTTCTCCTCCGCACGAGGTTGCGGATGTGTCCCGGTTCTCCCCACCCACTTCCTGTCTCTGCCCCAAAGCATGCTGGAAAACGTAGTCCAAAAGTGTCCAGTATTGGTTTACATTGCGCTCGTCTCCCCCTGGTGGCCAGAAACGAGTAATTACGGCTGCAGAATTAAACCAGCGCTACACTAGATTGAATAGGGTTCTCTGTGTCTATGTGTTTCCATCCATATGCCAGGTAGGTTTTGGATACTACTGGGTCCTAGAATCTCCTGTTAGGCTGCGGTCACACAAGTGTTCTTGAGAGCGGAAGGACCGTCAATGACAGTGGATGTTCCTTCCACTCTGATGCCCGTGTGGCCGATGTAGTGCGCACACTACACCGTGTCGCTCCCCCCATCGAGCCGTCACAAAGCTGCGACAGACACAGGAAGGAGCGATCACATGGATAAACTCAGTGCACTCGTGTGACCACGGCCTAAGAGATTTATATATTATTTTTCTAGTTCGTTTTTCAAGTGAATTGCACCTTTCTGTCATATTTTCATGAATTAATGAAATCCCTGAACCTGCCTCTTAAAGGCTCAGTTTGTCTTCAATTAGGTAAGCAATAAAATGAATAAACGACAAACAACATAAAATGTTTTAATTCCTATATCTTTAGAATTACTGAGACTGTATGCCTTTTTTTTTACTTTACACAAACACACGTCTGCTGCAGATTGTATTTCCACATATTCATGGCTAATAACAAATTTTAAGCAGATGTGTCTTTGCTTCGTTCACAAATAGCAAATTCATTTCAGAATTTTGTTTTCTCCCAAACTAATCACCGTATTGTGTGTTTTCTCCCTAGCACACTACACTATAACTGCAAAAAGATATTGTGCAGCCTGATAAATTTATCAATTTCCATGTGGTTCCGGCCTATGCATGGAGCCTATGTGATGTGCATCCTGGTTTGAGGATTCTTTTTTTTTAACTTCCTGTTCTGAACAGTAAGACTTTCTTTCCCTTCAGCAAAAATTAGAAGCAGATGCTGGAACTCCCTGTTCCACATTACACAAAACTGAGCTTCACATTTTATAAATTACTATAGGATAAATCATTAGTAACTGGTGTATTGTAAAGAACTGTGAAATACAGCTGACACATTCTGTGCCGCCACCATTTGTGATTTTTTTTTTTCCCTGGTATTATGCAAAATTGGCTCTAATCTGTATTTTTTTTCCAATAGTTTTTCCTTTAATATACAGTAAATAAAAAGTCCAGTGTTCATGGTATATATGAGCATTGAGCAATCCATCTCATATTATTACAGTATTTATATATTTACTGATCATAGTTTATGGATATGGCAGATGTGTTTTTTAGAGATATGTGGGATTATTAGTGTTGTCTGCCTAGTGGAGATATTTATTACAAGAGAACAAGTGTGATGACAAGTAAAGCAACCTACCTAGTGTGTGACAAGAAAAGCGTCAATATCAACTATACGATTTGAGTGTGTGTTAGGGTTCCCACTTGTCCGGTTTTGACCCGGACTATCCGGTTTTGGAGTCATGCGTCCGGGTTTGACATCCACTGACACCTGGACACATGACTCCGAGCCCGTATGGCACATCTCTGCCCCATATTTACATTTATACTCTCCTCTGCCTGTTTCTCCGCTCACTGGGGATGCAGCAGGACTGCACTAGAGATGAGCCGAACACCCCAGTGTTCAGTTCGCATTCGAACTTGAACAATTTCAAAAGTTTGAGTTCGAACTCGAACTCGAACCGAACTCAATGCAAGTCAATGGGACTCAAAAATTCGATTTTTAGAGTGCCCTGCAAGAGGGCATAAATGCAATATATTTGCCATAAAAGGTGTATGGGGGTCCGGGTAGTGCCCTGGGGGACAGGAAACAAGGACAAAAAGTAAAAAAAAAAAAAGGTTTTTAAAGGAACAGTGAGTTTTCCATGAAATAAGGGTTAAAAATAAAAATGAACAATTCCTTCAAATATCGTGCCTAGGAGGTCCCCATAACCTGCCCGTGAAGTGGCGGATTTGTAGGATATATAGAAACATTTAAAAATAAAAAAATGACGTTTCAATTGACGGTAAATGGTTTTCCTTTAATCTATTCACAAACAACTGCTTTGGGGCGGCAGCTTGTATTAAAAGAGGAGACATTTTAGGACACGCAGAACAAGTTTAGTGATTTTTTTGCTAAATTATGGTGAAACTTAGGTGCTTTAAAATTGGGCCCTTAGTGTCGGCAACAGTGCCGTCACACAGTAACCCCTCTGTGGTATTGTTGTGGAAGAGTGCAGGGTTGGACCCTGTGCTCCAATATTAAAATTATATGAATCTGGTACAGGTGTCAGTGGCAGTGCACCCAAATATTTTACCTTTGGTGGCAGCAAGTGCCTTCACACCGTCAGTGGAATCACTAGGGTTGGTGTCACCCGGTGCGGTAACTCATGGTGTCACCCCCCCCCGAGTTTTACGTTTATTTTTATTTTTTAACTACTCTTACTCATAAAGCAGTACTCCCATATAATACTGAATGCTCATAATACACGGCGCACATTACTTTGAGGTTTAAAAAATCTAGAAATAAAGAGACTCTTTACTACAGAATATAATAATAAACGGTTTATTAGATATTGAATTAAAACAGGAATATTTTTAACATTGAAGTCTATGGGGCAAAACATTTCCCAAACCCTGTGGCTCAGAATTTCTTTTTTCAAAAAATGCTTAAAATATACTAAAAAATCTAGAAATAGAGACTCTTTACTACAGAATATAATAATAAACGGTTTATTAGATATTGGATTAAAACGGGAATATTTTTAACATTGAAGTCTGTGGGGCAAAACATTTCCCACACCGAATACACGAAAATGTCCAAAATCATGAAAAAAAGTCGATACGAAAAATGAGCCAAAACGAAACGAACTGAAACGAAAATTGTCCGAAACGATCTGAAATGAAAATTGTCGAGTTACGAACGAAACGAGCCAAAACAAAAATTTTATATCAACACACAGACCTATATATATACGTACAGTTGTGTTCAAAATTATTCAACCCCAATGCTGTAAAGGGTTTTAGGGAATTTAGTGTACATTTGTAATTGTATTCAGAATGAAATCCTACAAGGACTTTTTAAAGAACCATATGCAACTAAAATGACATCAATTGGTTTTGTAATACAGTAGTAAATGTTTCTTTTGTGAATTCTTCATTGACACAATTATTCAACCCCTTAAAGACTACCACTCTGAAGAACAGAGGTTCATTCAAGTGTTTTCAATCAGGTATTGAAAACACCTGTGGATGTCACGGAGCAGCAATAAAGCATAATAAGCACCAATTAGGCAGTTTTAAAATGACTGTGATACTCAGCTCCTTCTAGACATTTACTGGTGTGGTTACAAACATGGTGAAGTCAAGAGAATGGTCTAGGAAGACAAGAGAAGAGGTGATTACTCTTCACAGGAAGGGCAATGGCTATAAGAAGATTGCAAAGCTGTTAAACATACCAAGAGAGACCATAGGAAGCATCATTCGCAAATTCAAGGCAAAGGGCACTGTTGAAACGCTACCTGGTCGTTGGCAGAAAGAAGATGCTGACTTCGACTGCTGTGCGCTACCTGAAGCGTAGAGTGGAGAAAAGTCCCCGTGTGACTGCTGAGGAACTGAGAAAAGATTTGTCAGATGTGGGTACTGAAGTTACAGCTCAGACAATACGGCGCACACTGCGTAATGAAGGCCTCAATGCCAGAACTTCCAGGCGCACCCCCTTGCTGTCTCCAAAGAATAAGAAGAGTCGACTGCAGTATGCCAAAAGTCATGTGGACAAACCACAGAAGTTTTGGGATAGTGTTCTGTGGACTGATGAAACAAAATTAGAACTGTTTGGGCCCATGGATCAACGCTATGTTTGGAGGAGGAAGAACAAGGCCTATGAAGAAAAGAACACCTTGCCTACTGTGAAGCATGGCGGGGGGGTCAATGATGCTTTGGGGCTGTTTTGCTTCTGCAGGTACAGGGAAGCTTCAGCGTGTGCAAGGTACCATGAATTCTCTTCAGTACCAGGAGATATTGGATGACAATGTGATGCAGATTACATGGCTGGAGCATGGTTGCAGATTAAAGGCTGGAACATTTTGGAGTGGCCATCGCAGTCACCTGACTTAAATCTGATTGAGAACCTCTGGTGGGACTTAAAGAAAGCAGTTGCAGTGCGCAAGCCTAAGGATGTGACTGAACTGGAGGCTTTTGCCCATGACGAATGGGCAAAGATACCCGTAGATCGCTGCAAGACACTTGTGTCAAGCTATGCTTCACGTTTAAAAGCTGTTATAACTGTAAAAGGATGTTGTACTAAGTACTAAGATAGAATGTCACTTGGGGGTTGAATAAAACTGATAATGATGTGAGCACAGAAAAGACATTTGTGGTTATTTCATTATAAATGTTATGTTATATTTGTCTGACCTACATGTGCCTCTTTGATTTAATTGTAAGCAAGATGACTGAATGATCAAAATCAATGTCAAACTGGCCAAAACACTCAATTTCAGTGGGGGTTGAATAATTTTGAACACAACTGTATATATCAACACGCAGATATAAATATACACTCACCCACAGACCTCAGACCATATATACACATACACACATGGGGAGGTGGCATGTGGACAATCTCAACTAAATGTGCCCCCCCCCCATTTGGTTGATCCCTCCAGAAGAAATGTTGAACCCGATAGAGTAGAGAATATATCAGTGACGTGCGGTGAGGTCAGTGGCTGGTGAGGCACTCGCTAGTATCAGAGCCAGATATACACAGGGTTACGCAGTTGCAATTTACGCATTTGATTATCGTTATATAGGAGAATAGTTTCACTATTTATAAAGTAAAGTTCGCATTTTTTTTACAGTTCTAAGCGCATGCACTTACAATACTGACTAATAGAGGGCGCTATTGCAACTCTTACTTTAAAGTAAAGTTCGCATATTGGTTTTTAGTTCTAAGAGCATGTATTACAATACTAATAGAGGGCGCTATTACACACATGCTGACAGCTGAGCTCTGCCTGCCCCTCCCACGACTGACGAGGACAGTCACATGACTGTCCTGCGTCAATCCATCCATGGGGAGCTCTGCCGCCCATGGGGGTCGTTTTTTTTTTTAAAAAAATTTGCTCGAGACCAATGGAGCTTTCCCATTGTCTCAAGCTTTCAATTGCTCTCAGTGCCTCTGGAGGCACTGAAGAGCGTAGAACCAGGAAGTCAGCTTGAGGTACGCAATTAGCGTAGCGTTCAGCTGCGTAAATTGCATAGGCTATGCTGACTCCGTGTTGCCCCTGCTGTCTGGGTAGTGAATCACACACACACAGCAGCTGGCAAACTGAAAGTACGGGGGGGGGAAGCGGAGGACAGAGAAGCACAGCGAGGGAGCGCAGAGAGGGGAGTATAATTTTTTCAATCAATAACATTTTATTTGCAGATTAAATATACATACAGTCAGGTCCAGAAATATTGGGACATCGACACAATTTTAACATCTTTGGCTCTATACATCACCACAATGGAGTTGGAATGAAACAAACACAATGTGCTTTAACTGCAGACTGTCAGCTTTAATTTAAGGCGTATGTACATCCAACTCAGGTGAATGGTGTAGGACTTACAGCAGTTTGCAGATGTGCCTCCCACTTGTTAAGGGACCAAAGGTAATGGGACAGAATAATAATCATAAATCAAACTTTCCCTTCTTAATACTTGGTTGCAAATCCTTTGCAGTCAATCACAGCCTGAAGTCTGGAACGCATAGACATCACCAGACGCTGGGTTTCATCCCTGGTGATGCTCTGCCAGGCCTCTACTGCAACTGTCTTCAGTTCCTGCTTGTTCTTGGGGCATTTTCCCTTCAGTTTTGTCTTCAGCAAGTGAAATGCATGCTCAATGGGATTCAGGTCAGGTGATTGACTTGGCCATTGCATAACATTCCACTTCTGTCCCTTCAAAAACTCTTTGGTTGCTTTTGCAGTATGCTTTGAGTCATTGTCCATCTGCATTGTGAAGCGCCGTCCAATGAGTTCTGCAGCATTTGGCTGAATATGAGCAGATAATATTGCCCGAAACACTTCAGAATTCATCCTGCTGCTTTTGTCAGCAGTCACATAATCAATAAATACAAGAGAACCAGTTCCATTGGCAGCCATACATGCCCACGCCATGATGATGACACTACCACCACCATGCTTCACTGATGAGGTGGTATGCTTAGGATCATGAGCAGTTCCTTTCCTTCTCATACTCCTCTCTTCCCATCACTCTGGTACAAGTTGATCTTGGTCTCATCTGTCCATAGGATCTTGTTCTAGAACTGTGAAGGCTTTGTTAGGTGTTGATTGGCAAACTCTAATCTGGCCTTCCTGTTTTTGAGGCTCACCAATGGTTTACATCTTGTGTTGAACCCTCTGTATTTACTCTGGTGAAGTCTTCTCTTGATTGTTGACTTTGACACACATACACCTACCTCCTGGAGAGTGTTCTTGATCTGGCCAACTGTTGTGAAGGTGTTTTCTTCACCAGGGAAATAATTCTTCATTCATCCACCACAGTTGTTTTACGTGGTCTCCCGGGTCTTTTGGTGTTGCTGAGCTCACCGGTGCGTTCCTTCTTTTTGAGAATGTTCCAAACAGTTGTTTTGGCCACACCTAATGTTCTTGCTATCTCTCTGATGGGTTTGTTTTGTTTCTTCAGCCTAAGGCTTGCTTCACTGATTGTGAAGGCTCTTTGGATCTCATCTTGAGCGTTGACAGCAACAGATTCCAAATGCAAATAGCACACTTGAAATGAACTCTGGGCCTTTTATCTGTACATTGTAATTGGGGTAATGAGGGAATATCACACATCTGGCCATGGTACAGCTGAGAAGCCAATTGTCCCATTACTTTTGGTCCCTTAACAAGTGGGAGGCACATCTGCAAACTGCTGTAAGTCCTACACCGTTCACCTGAGTTGGATGTACTTATCCTCATATTAAAGCTGACAGTCTGCAGTTAAAGCACATTGTGTTTGTTTCATTCCAACTCCATTGTGGTGGTGTATAGAGCCAAAGATGTTAGAATTGTGTCGCTGTCCCAATATTTCTGGACCTGACTGTACATGTCATTACAACACAATGAGCACATTAATTTACTGGAATGGCAGGGGAGGCCCTGCCTCCCCTGCCACCCCTGACTGCACATCCCTGGAATATATATATTATTCTCTGCTCTATCGGGTTCAACATTTCTTCTGGAGGGATCAGCCAAATGGAGGAGGGCAATTAGTTGCCAAAATGTGTGTGTAATACAAGTCTGGATATATATATTTCTAAGAATGCCACCCCCCTCTACCTGGCTGAATGTATCTAATATATATAATTAAATACATTCAGCCAGGTAGAGAAAGAAAAAAAAAAGTTTTATTTTATGTTCCCGGGGACATTTAAAAATGTCCTCGGATTTTTTTGTTTTTTTAGAAATGTGTCGCCTTACCTTAGCCTGGTGGTCAGTGGGGGCTCCCTGGATCCTGGTGGGGACTGGGGGGTCTGCCGTGGCCGCAGGTGCAGTGGCTCCCTCCCTGCGCTGCCTGTGCCCATGCACCCGGCGGCTAGCCCGCACAGTTGCAGCTCTGTCATCCGGCGGCCGCATGCTCCTTGCTCCTCAATGCTCCTCAAGGGGATCCTTGGGAGGCCCCTGTAGGCTGCCCTCTACAGTGCCTGATTAGAGGGCCGTGTCTGCCTGATGTTTTAGTAACAAGAATGTTTTATCCCATAGGCTTCAATGTTAAAAATATTCTCATTTTAATTCAATATCTAATAAACCATTGCTTATAATATTCTGCAGTAAAGAGTCTCTTTATTTCTAGATTTTTTTGTATTTTTTAAGCATTTTTTATACTTTTTTTAAAAAAAAAATTTTAGAACTTTTGCCGAACATCCCAATAAGTTCGAAGTTCGCGAACTTTCGAACTGCCAATGTTCGAATCGAACTCCGAACTAATCGAACCAAACAGCTCATCCTTTGTCTGCACCGCCCGCTTAGTTTTATGACTTGCAATGGCTGATGAATCAGTAGTGGTACCCTCTTAGGACCCTAGAAAAACAACATAAAAACGAACCAAATAAAAGTGAGCGAGGTGAACATAGAGTCAGTTTGGGTTACGCTAACATTTGGCAATCATACAGTAGCTCGTGTAGGTGTGATCTATAGACCCCCTGGACAAGTAGAAAAGCTAGATAATCTGCTGCTTGAGGAAATAGCCAAAATGGCAATGAAGGGGGAAGTTATTATCATGGGGGACTTTAATCTTCCTGATGTGAACTGGAAAACCAAAATAGCTGGGTGCACCAGGAGTACAAATATTCTAAACTCCTTACTGGGATTATCTCTAACACAAGTAGTTGAGGAGCCGACCCGTAAAGAGGCCATATTGGATTTAATACTCACAAATGGAGGTTTGGTATCGGACGTTGTTGTAGGTGAAAATTTGGGATCTAGTGATCACCAATCAGTATGGTTTAATATAAGAACAGGGATGGAGCCGCACCACACAAAAACAAAAGTTTTAGACTTTAAAAAAACAGATTTTTCTAAAATGAGATTTTGTGTGAATGAGTTATTATCAGACTGGAGGAGTTTAAAGGGAGTCCAGGAGAAATGGGATTATTTAAAGGAAGCATTATTGAAGGCCACAGGAAATTGCATTCGGCTTGTTAGCAAAAACAAAAAAGGGAAGAAACCACTGTGGTACCCTGCAGAACTGGCCAAAATAGTGAAGAACAAGAAGATAGCATTCAATAATTATAAAAAAACTCAGCGTGAAGAGGATAGGCAAACCTATAAAATTAGGCAGAAAGAGGCAAAGCAATTTATAAGAGCTTCCAAAGCACACGCAGAAGAGAAAATAGCTCAGTCAGTAAAAAAGGGGGACAAAACATTTTTTAGATACATAAACGAGAAAAGAAAAGTAAAACAAGGATAAGTTAGATTAAAAACAAAGGAAGGAAGGTATGTAGAAGAGGATAAAAGTCTCGCTGACTGCCTCAATGAATATTTTTGTTCAGTCTTTGCAGAAGAAAAGGAAGGAAAGGGACCTCAGTTAGGAGAGAACACTAAAGAGACATTTACATATGAGTTTACAGAGGAGGAGGTTCTAAAGCAGCTGTCTAAAGTAAAGACAAATAAGTCAATGGGGCCTGATGGGATCCATCCTAAATTATTAAAAGAGCTCAGTGATGTAACAGCAAAACCGTTAACAGATTTATTTAACCAATCCTTGTTAACAGGAGTCGTCCCAGAAGACTGGAAATTAGCAAATGTTGTGCCCATTTACAAGAAGGGTAGTAGGGAGGAATCTGGGAACTATAGGCCAGTTAGTCTTACGTCAGTAGTGGGGAAATTAATGGAAACCATGTTAAAGGAAAGGATTGTTGAACATCTAAAAACACATAGATTACAGGATCAGAAACAACATGGGTTTACCTCCGGGAGATCATGCCAAACTAATCTTATTGATTTTTTTGATTGGGTAACAAAAATAATAGACACAGGTGGTGCAGTAGACATTGCTTATTTAGATTTCAGTAAGGCTTTTGATACTGTTCCGCATAGAAGGCTTATCAATAAATTGCAATCTTTGAGCTTGGATTCCAATATTGTTGAATGGATTAGGCAGTGGCTGAGTGACAGACAACAGAGGGTTGTGGTAAATGGAGTTTATTCGGCGCAAGGTCTTGTTACCAGTGGGGTACCTCAGGGGTCAGTACTTGGACCCATTCTCTTTAATATTTTTATTAGTGATATTGCAGAAGGTATTAATGGAAAAGTATGTCTTTTTGCTGATGACACAAAAATTTGCAACAGGGTTGACGTTCCTGGAGGATCAGCCAAATGACAAATGATTTAGGTAAACTAAAAAAATGGTCGGAGTTGTGGCAATTGAGTTTTAATGTGGATAAGTGCAAGATAATGCACCTGGGACGTAAAAACCCAAGGGCTGAATATAGAATATTTGATACAGTCCTAACCTCAACATCTGAGGAAAGGGATTTAGGGGTCATTATTTCAGAGGATCTAAGGGTAAGTAGTCAATGTAATAGAGCAGCAGGAAATGCTAGCAGAATGCTTGGTTGTGTAGGGAGAGGTATTAGCAGTAGGAAAAGGGAAGTGCTCATGCCACTGTACAGAGCACTGGTGAGACCTCACTTGGAGTACTGTGCGCAGTACTGGAGACCGTATCTCCAGAAGGATATAGACATCTTAGAGAGAGTTCAGAGAAGGGCTACTAAAATGGTGTACGGCTTGAAGGAGTAAAGTTACCAAGAAAGGCTTAATGATCTTAACATGTACAGCTTGGAAAAAAGACGTCTCGTGAGATATGATAGAAACATTTAAATACGTAAAGGGAATCCACAAGGTAGAGGAAGGGAGTATATTTAAAAGGAAACAAAATAGCAAAACAAGAGGACATAGTCTTAGATTAGAGGGGCAAAGGTTTAAAAGTAACATCAGGAAGCATTATTTTACTGAGAGGGTGGTGGATACATGGAACAGTCTTCCAGTAGAAGTGGTAGAGGCCAAAACAGTAATTGAATTTAAGCAAGCATGGGATAGGCATAAGGCTATCCTAAACAAAAGATAAATCCAGGTCAAGTATCCATGTAATTGGGCAGACTAGATGGGCCGAAAGGTTCTTATCTGCCGACATTTTTCTATGTTTCTATGCTAGGTGGATAGATAACTATATCTAAAAAGGAAGAAGCAGGTGTTCATGGGTCTGCAGGTATAGCAAAGAAAAGGAGAGGAACAATATTGAACCACAAAATGTTATTGCCAGATAAATAACATGAACCTGTAATAGTACACCGTTTGGAATATAGGTGGGCAGTATATCTCAAAGACAAGTCTCACTGTCATCTTGTTTTTGAACGCTCTTAGCAGACCGGGGGTAAGCAAAGGACTAATTCATTACTGGAATAATAAATTCATATTTTACTCTACACGTTTCACTACTCACATCAGCATCATCAGGTGCATAGTATGCAGTGTGTGTACTATAAATAAAGGAGAAGGAACAGAACTATAGGTCTCCTGGTTTTAAATAGTAAAGGATAATGGTATCAATTGATAGGAAAGAATTTAAACATCTGGGCCACCCAAATCTGAGGTCTCAGAACAGGTGGCAGGTAAAGGGTATGCCAAATGTGTGATTGATAGATCACTGGTATAGCAACACAAATGGAAGGAGGTATCACATTCAAGAGGAGAATCCTTCCTTGTTCTGTCAGAATAAGGAATACAGAGCACACTGAACGCCACAGTCTGCTTTCATTTCAAGGTTATTAATTAAACCATGGATTGAGGAGAATTTACAAAGGAAGCACATGTTATGGGTCAAATTAGCTGAGGTGGCCAAATTGACAAGTCTCAGAATGTTTGACTTTGTTTCCATTTGGTTACTTTTGTCCTAAAATTCCTTAGTCAATTCTACTCAATTCCCAGTTTAGTGAATAGCTTCCTTCATTGTTTTACACGCAGGCATTACTTGAGGACAGCCTTTGGATATTCGACACAATTCGGATAGCTTCCTAAATCAGGAGGGGATCAGGCACACATCAGTGCACTTGACTGAAGTTGAATAAGCACAACAGATGAAAGGGATAGATAGTTGCAAAAAATCCAAGATCAGGTGAAAGGATGCCTTGGTAAAGAGAATAAACGGCATATACCCCTCTTTTTTTTCTTTTTTTTTTTTCTTTTGGTTTATCCGTTGATGTAATCCAATGATTTGCCATTTGTATGTAAATTATCATGGTCCCCTATAAATTTATTATCCTTTATTTTTATAGCTCATCGGAGGTTTACGATATCAGCATACAAGGTGATGATACATGATAACACCACACGTGGATGTTACAGACAGATTCAGGGGGACACTGTCCCCAAGGGATCTTACAATCTAAATGAGAATTTGACACGTATTGTGAGGTATCATCTACATCGTTGGGTGTCTTGCCCAAGGCCACTTGCTTCTGAGTCTGCTTTCCATGCTTGTAGAGCAGCGGCATGGCCATGAGGTGGAATTTGCTTCTTCGTGGCCGTAAAGTCGAGACTTGCTTCTCTACGATTGTGCTGCTCAGGATTCAAACTTGTTTCTCCACGGTTGAAAGGCAGAGATGTTATGATATTGCGAGGTTGTAAGTATGTACTGTTAGGTTTCTTCCCCAAGGACACCTACTGGAGAGGGTCTCTGACCGGGACTCAAACCATAAATTGAATTCATATACTGTATACAACCTAAAATTCTTTACATACGACTTATATGGCACAGATTCCAATGTTTATTTTTTATTAAGTGAAAGGTATTTTTACGTTAAAGCATCAAAATGATATTGAACAGTGGGTATGCACAGGGTTAAAGTTGAGTGGGTATACAGTTCGCCCCCCTATTTTTGCAGGGTAGTCAGAGTTCCCATTTTACCTCATACACTGTGAACCTATTTCTAGCTAATGGATATTTGCCATGAAGATCATCCTAAATTAAGGGGGTCAGGCACATATCAGTACACTGAACTTGATTCAATAGTCATCTGTTTCCTTGTTAAGTCACAATAAATTATCATAATGATTCCCTAAAACCACACTGAAATCTTACATCTAAATAGATCGGTTTTTCGCAAATCGTTCTGATGATAACACACATATAATACATTAATAGCAAATTTGTACGTGAAGTCCGTTAAATATAAGATGGCAATGCCTTAGTTAGGGTGGTAGAAATATTGCCAATGGGGCAAGTGCCCTCTCTTATTATTTTAGGATTTGACCCCTGGGTATGCACATCATTAATGTAAAAAGTGAGGGATGCTTGATTGCTCTTAGACGGCCGTAATCTGTCCATTTTCCTTACTGTCATTCATCTTGGAGCTGGCATCCTGTATTCTATTTTTAAAGTCCGTATTCATTCAATACACAAGATAATTTATTCCATGGCTCTGTAGTGTGCTGCAGACGGTACTCTATCATCGATACGTTGCACTAGTTACAATCAATAGGAGTGCTGCGATTAATAAAGGACAGCTAGTCACCATACCAACATGTGGGAGGTGACCTGGATTGGGTCATCCCTGACACTCCAGCACAGTAGGTCATGGCTCAGGAACTTTATTTATTTATTTAATTTATTTATTTAAAGGATTTTACCAGGAAGGATACATTGAGATTTCTCTCGTTTAGTATGTCCTGGGTTCAAGAACATTAAAATGTTACAGTTGTTACAGAAATACAAAGTAATAAATGCAAGATATTAAAAAAACACAAATATACAGATTAACAGAAAATAAATATGTCACTATGTTGCATGTTTACAGGTGCATTCTGTATCGCGGTATGTTAATAGGCAGCTCTTGAGTGACTTTAGACTGGGGGAAGATTTGATGGCGTCTGGGAGGTTATTCCATAACTGCGGTGCTCTGTAGGAAAATGAGGACCGAGCCACTGTCTTTTTGTATTGTGGTATTGCAAGTAAGGTGCAGGTCCTGTATCGGAGGTTATAGGATGTGGGAACTGCTGGAGGAAGCAGTCTATTCAGATAGGGTGGCAGCTTCCCAGAAAAGCTAATTTCCCATGAGGCTCAGCCCAGGGGCGTCGTAACGTGGGAGCGGGGGGTGCTGCCCGCACCAGGTGACACCCGCCTTTAAGGGGACACCGTCACCCTAAGGGCGGGTGTCTCACCCTCCGCCGCGTGTTCGCTCCCTGCGAGCATCCGAAGCTGTGCAGCTTCGGCGCTCGCCTGGGGGAAACACGTCACCAGCCAATCGCGGCTGGTCACGTGGCTCCCCCAGGTGAGCGCCCAAGCTGCACACCGCCGGACGCTCAGAGGGAGCGAACACGCGGCGGAGGTGAGCTGGGGCATATCCATGAGCTGGGGCATATCCATGAGCTGCTGGGGCATATCCATCTGCTGGGGCATATCCATCTGCTGGGGCATATCCATGAGCTGGGGCATATCCATGAGCTGGGGCAGTATCCATGAGCTGGGGCAATATCCATGAGCTGGGGGCAGTATCCATGAGCTGAGGCAGTATCCATGAGCTGAGGCAGTATCCATGAGCTGAGGCAGTATCCATGAGCTGGGGGCAGTATATCCATGAGCTGGGGGCAGTATATCCATGAGCTGGGGGCAGTATATCCGTGAGCTGGGGCAGTATATCCATGAGCTGGGGGCAGTATCCATGAGCTGGGGCATATCCATGAGCTGAGGCAGTATCCATGAGCTGAGGCAGTATCCATGAGCTGGGGCATATCCATGAGCTGGGGCAATATTCATGAGCTGGGGCAGTATCCATGAGCTGGGGGCAGTATATCCATGAGCTGGGGGCAGTATATCCATGAGCTGGGGCAGTATATCCATGAGCTGGGGCAGTATCCATGAGCTGGGGCATATCCATGAGCTGAGGCAGTATCCATGAGCTGAGGCAGTATCCATGAGCTGGGGCATATCCATGAGCTGGGGCAGTATCCATGAGCTGGGGCAGTATATCCATGAGCTGGGGCAGTATATCCATGAGCTGGGGCAGTATATCCATGAGCTGCGGCAGTATATCCATGAGCTGCTGGGGCAGTATATCCATGAGCTGGGGGTATATCCATGATCTGGGGCAATATCCATGAGCTGGGCCATTATCCATGAGCTGGGGCATATCAATGAGCTGCTGGGGCAGTATCCATGAGCTGGGACAGTATATCCATGTGCTGGGGCAGTATCCATGAGCTGGGACAGTATATCCATGTGCTGGGGCAGTATCCATGAGCTGGGGCAAATCCATGAACTGGGGCAGTATCCATGAGCTGGGGCATTATCCATGAGCTGGGGCATATCCATGAGCTGGGGCAATATCAATGAGAGGAGCTGGGGCAAAATCCATGAGCTGGGTCAGTATCCATGAGCTGGGGCAGTATCCATGAGCTGGGGCATATCCATTAACTGGGGCAGTATCCATGAGCTGGGGCAGTATCCATGAGCTGGGGCAATATCCATGAGCTGGGGCAGTATATCCATGAGCTGGGGCAGTATATCCATGAGCTGGGGCAATATCCATGAGCTGGGGCAGTATCCATGAGCTGGGGCATATCCATGAGCTGAGGCAGTATCCATGAGCTGGGGCATATCCATGAGCTGGGGCATCTCCATGAGCTGGGGCAATATCCATGAGCTGGGCAGTATCCATGAGCTGGGCAGTATATCCATGAGCTGGGGCAGTATACCCATGAGCTGGGGCAGTATATCCATGAGCTGGGGCAATATATCCATGAGCTGGGGCAATATCCATGAGCAGCTGGGGCAGTATATCCATGAGCTGGGGGTATATCCATGAGCTGGGGCAATATCCATGAGCTGGGGCCATTATCCATGAGCTGGGGCATATCCATGAGCTGCTGGCAGTATCCATGAGCTGGGACAGTATATCCATGTGCTGGGGCAGTATCCATGAGCTGGGGCAAATCCATGAACTGGGGCATTATGCATGAGCTGGGGCATTATCCATGAGCTGGGGCATATCCATGAGCTGGGGCAGTATCCATGAGCTGGGGCATATCCATGAACTGGGGCAGTATCCATGAGCTGGGGCAGTATCCATGAGCTGGGGCAAAATCCATGAGCTGGGTCAGTATCCATGAGCTGGGGCATTATCCATGAGCTGGGGCATATCCATTAACTGGGGCAGTATCCATGAGCTGGGGCAGTATCCATGAGCTGGGGCAATATCCATGAGCTGGGGCAGTATATCCATGAGCTGGGGGCAGTATATCCATGAGCTGGGGCAATATCCATGAGCTGGGGCAGTATCCATGAGCTGGGGCATATCCATGAGCTGAGGCAGTATCCATGAGCTGGGGCATATCCATGAGCTGGGGCATCTCCATGAGCTGGGGCAATATCCATGAGCTGGGGCAGTATCCATGAGCTGGGGCAGTATATCCATGAGCTGGGGCAGTATACCCATGAGCTGGGGGCAGTATATCCATGAGCTGGGGGCAATATATCCATGAGCTGGGGCAATATCCATGAGCAGCTGGGGCAGTATATCCATGAGCTGGGGGTATATCCATGAGCTGGGGCAATATCCATGAGCTGGGGCCATTATCCATGAGCTGGGGCATATCCATGAGCTGCTGGGGCAGTATCCATGAGCTGGGACAGTATATCCATGTGCTGGGGCAGTATCCATGAGCTGGGGCAAATCCATGAACTGGGGCATTATCCATGAGCTGGGGCATTATCCATGAGCTGGGGCATATCCATGAGCTGGGGCAGTATCCATGAGCTGGGGCATATCCATGAACTGGGGCAGTATCCATGAGCTGGGGCAGTATCCATGAGCTGGGGCAGTATCCATGAGCTGGGGCATTATCCATGAGCTGGGACATTATCCATGAGAGCAGCTGGGGCAGTATATCCATGAGAGGAGCTGGGGCAGTATATCCATGAGAGGAGAGGAGCTGGGGCAGTAAATCCATGAGAGGAGCTGGGGCAGTATATCCATGAGAGGAGCTGGGGCAGTATCCATGAGAGGAGCTGGGGCAATATCCACGAGAGGAGCTTGGGCAATATCCATGAGAGGAGCTAGGGCATATCCAGGAGAGCTGGGGCATATCCATGTGTGCTGGGGCAGTATCCATGAGAGCTGGGGCAATATCCATGTGTGAGCTGGTCTGGGGCAATATCCATGTGTGAGCTGGTCTGGGGCAATATATCCATGTGTGAGCTGAGGCGCAATATATCCATATGTGAGCTGAGGAGCAATATATCCATATGTGAGCTGAGGCGCAATATATCCATGTGTGAGCTGAGGCGCAATATATCCATATGTGAGCTGGGGCAATATATCCATATGTGAGCTGAGGAGCAATATATCCATATGTGAGCTGAGGCGCAATATATCCATATGTGAGCTGAGGCGCAATATATCCATATGTGAGCTGAGGCGCAATATATCCATATGTGAGCTGAGGAGCAATATATCCATATGTGAGCTGAGGCGCAATATATCCATATGTGAGCTGAGGTGCAATATATCCATATGTGAGCTGGGGCAATATATATCCATGGGTGAGCTGCTGGGGACAATATATAGCTGTGAACTGGGGCAATATATCCATATGTGAGCTGGGGCAATATATATCCATGGGTGAGCTGCTGGGGGCAATATATCCAGAGCTGCTGGGGGCAATATATATCCATGTGTGCTTTCACTGCCTTCGAACAGGCACTGTACTTGCTGGCAGTTGGCAAAAATTTGTGTGAGCATATGAGAGAGCTCCACAGCAATAAACCTCACAGTAATGTGCGCTGTGTGTATGAACATTCAGTGTTATATGGGAGTACTGATTTAGGAGTAAGAGTAGTTAAAAAAAATCCGTAAAACTCGGGGGGGGGGTAACACCATAAGTTACCGCACCGGGTGACACCAACCCTAGTGACGCCACTGGCTCAGCCTACCCAGTGAGTGGCTGTGCATCATTGGAGATGTAATATTAAAACATCTGAAAAAGATCTTTCAACTCATTGCTCTCCTTATTTCAAAACAGGAACATTTGCACCTTTTGTGATGGCGCTGTGTGTGGCCAGAGATGAGGGTATTCTGAGACGTTTTGGATGACTTCACAAGCTGTCATGTGTCCAGTAATAGATAAAATGTGTCTTAGGACAAGACCGAAGTATCTCATGTTCAAAATTTCTATCACTTCCTTACAAATTGCAGTGTGTTGTATTGCTTTACAGCACAGCAATTCTCTCGCCCACCAAATATATAGAATCTTTAAAAAGAAGAACATTAGGATATAGAATAGCGACAGAGGCGTTTGGACTCAGCTAAGGACTGTCCTCCCTAAATAAGGACACTTGAGATATTTGCCAACTGACGTTGAGCGACGATTCCCATGGTGACTTGTCAGCCTCAGGTTACCCTCCCATGATAACTGGTGGTCTGCCCCATGGGCATTCCTGTAATAGAATATTTCTGCATTTATTCTCTGTCCTAAGCATAATTTAATGTATTTTTGTAACAGCTGTCATTAGAAAGTGTAATGGAAACAGGTGTAATGGATGCTAAATAAGAACAGCTGAAACCCATGATTACTGTGTTTAAGTGTAATGTTTAGGTATGGTGCTGCTGAGGTGTTTGTGTAAATGACTCTCAGATGCAGAATTAAGGATACGCGTGCTGCTGGTTTTATTATAATACAGTGGAGCTGCTGAATGACCGTTACTCACAGAGCGGCCAACTGCCAACTGATTCAGACAGTGCAACGGCCGTCAGACAATTTGAACACTGGCATATGATTGGTTAGGATATACATATGCAAATATTACAATAAAGGCAGCCTAATCATTTTTATTACACTATACGTGGGGTGCCAATGTCCATGTAGACCCCAACAGCTTCTTCCATTGTCCAAAGGAAAAATAGCTAATCAAGGGTAGCTGTCTAGAGGGAGCACGTGTGGAGACACAGTCCATATGTAGGTTTAAGAGACAGAAGGTGTCCTTTGTTTGCATTATAAGTAAATGCAATGCATTTTTAATGTGTTTTCTATTGGGACATTGAGCGTGGAAAGCAGCAGCTCGAGGAGGGGGGACTCGAACAATAGCTGAGAGAAGTAACAAAACACAAAGCATGGACATCGGAATCAATGGGTGTATTAGTATTATTCCAAAACAATGACTCTTACATAAAAGAGGCTATTTTTACACTTAAAAGCCAGTAATGTCACCTTTTGTTTTGAGGTTTTGTTGTGTGTAAGTTTTTTTGACTCTAAACATATGTCACAAATGTGGTAAGTTAATGCAAATCATTATTAAAGAATGCAAGTGATAATAAAATAAATAAGTGCTGGATTGTGCAAGAGCTTTACTGGAAAAGGGATGAATATTTTGACATGTCGAATATAGGCCAAAATAATAAAGTTGAGAAAAAAAATAAAGTAAACGCGCGCTGTAGACACTGTGATGAATCTAAGTGTCCTCCTTCCTCTTTCGTGTGTGTGTGTGTGTGTGTGTGTGTGTGTGTGTGTGTGTGTGTGTGTGTGTGTGTGTGACTTGGAGGGCTAATTTGACCCTCTAATTGCAGGTGCTTAGTACTGCCCAGGGCCTGAGTACCTATTTCAGACTCCTGGTGATCGGACTATTGTTAACAAGCTTCCACCAATGGCCCTCAATCCGATTGACATTGGATTGGCTGGCTCCAAATAGTCATGTGATATGCTGCAGCTTACAGAAAGCTGTAGCATGTCACAACTGGACCAGTGCTGAGGAAGCCCGGTGCTGGATTTATGGTAGATTTTTAAGGAAACTGAAGTGTTAAAAAGGGAGGGGGGTGCATGGGGGGGGTCAGGATGTGTTCATGTTTAACCCATTCCTTTTCCGCCAGTAATAACCCTAGAGTATCCCTCTAAGCTAAAGTGAAGCTTTTCTTTCCAACAAAATGATTCTTATCTTGCATCATTTACCATACTTCACCCAATATCCTAAACCCGGCATGATAGTCCTTATCTGACATCCATCTGGTTATCGGGATTGTTCAATAGTGCATGCCTTCTAATGACATTAGATTTAAACATACCATGTCCATACAAACCCACCAGCTCCAGACAGATGTGGCTCCTATCCAGTGACTGCTAAGCATATATAAACTGAATATGTACAGTAATCCCCCGGTCATTCGCGGTTCCGCGGACTCAGTGGTTCGCGGATTTTTTCCGCTTACCACGTGGTAGTAACATCCCGGCAGAGAAGCTGCTCCTGTGCGTCTCCGGGGGCACGATTGTGGCCAGGGCATTCCCTTCTCTCGGCATCGTTACGAGAGAGGAGATGCCGAGGCTCCTGGATCCCCGGACCACGCTTGTGGGGGTGCACAGGAGTCTCGGCATCTCCTCTCTCTGAACGATGCAGAGAGAGGAGAATGCCCTGGGCGCGATCTTGAGTCTGGTGATGCACAGGAGCAGCCATTCTGCCAGGAGGACGGCAGGTCCTGGGTCCTAACGCCGCATGGCTGTGCTTTTTTTAGCACAGCCACAATTCACGGTTTTTCAAAATTTGCGGGGGTTGTTGGAACGTAACCCCACGAATTTCGGGGGATTACTGTATATAAGAACTCCAGCAAGTCTGTCCTTTCCCTCTGCAATTAAAGGAATCTTAGTTATCTAGTCCCCAGGCAACCTGGAAATCACAACACACACATTCAACAACATAGTGTACGGTAAACAAAAGAAGTGAAATGCACCTCTACATGATCTACAGTGTGTTATTTCAGTTTTATCTTTTTAATATATTTGCAATGTTGTCAAAAGCTGTTTTTTTCTTTACTAATTATTTCTCATTTCGGGGAGTAAGTGTAGATTGATGTGAAAACAAATATAAATTTAAAAATTTTAGTATAAGACTGAAATATAACAAATGTGAAAAATGATGAAAGGGTCTATATAGGTATAAATATATATTTATCTATTATTCTTTGTAAATTGTCATCACCATTGCTCTAAGAATTAATCATTCCAAACTGTAAAACAGATTACTGTCCTTAGACGTACTGAAAAACTATAAGACCTCAGATCTGAATATATTAACATTATAAATTAATATAGCATTCAGCACATGAAAAAAGTTTTTATATGAAATAGTCAGAAAAATATCAGAAATATGGCTAGCAGAAAATTTTGGCTTGCGAAAGGACACTTTGTTATTGCAAAATAAAATCATTGCCTTTTTCCTCCATTTCCATATTTTAAAGGTTCAATATACTTTTTGTATGAACGTAAAATAAAAGAAAAAAAATGTTACCCAAATAAAAGGTTTTTATTTTAAATGTTAAGGAATATTTTAAGGCACCACCCATAGATCCTTATGATCATCTTTCCCTGAGGTCTGTAACCCTTTCCCTGCAAAAACCATGTAAACTTGTTTTTGCGTTGTAATATAATAAATACCAAAAATTAGCATATAATACTGCTTTTGCATACAGTTTTAATGAAAGATTAGTACAGCCTCTGTGGAGAAACTAACTTCTCAGTGAGCTCTCATTCCTGTCACTCTGTATTACTGTAAGGAAGCTACAAAGAACAGCCCTCACCCTCACTCTAACAAAATGTTCATGTCATGGGACCAGATTCCTTAGTTGTTTTCCCCCTATGCTTTTACTTAAAATGGATTTTTCCACTCTTCCTGCCTAACTCACATCGATCGTTTGCCCAGCCATACTTCCTCCTTAGCAAAGCCTGCGTTCCTGTCAGTATACCAGAGAAGCAGTTAGCAAGCTTCTATATGTACTGGTTGATTGCATTAGGGATGTGCGTTTCGGGTTTCGGAATTTTCACGAAATTTCCCGATTCGTGCATTTGGATTCAGCCGATTTTACGAAAAGTTTCAGATTCGAATTTTCCGAAAACGGAAAATTACGAAACGTAAACGAAAATTTGTTCGGAGTTTTCGAATGGACTACAAATGTGTAAAATCGAAAATCATTTTCGTTCCATTCGTAATTTCGGCTCCATTCCTGATTTCGGTTCCATTTCAGTAATTTCGGACAACATATTTTTTGGTTATATCGCTGATTCTGTAATTTTGTATCATTCCCATCTCAATGTATCCTTCTTGTAAAACATGAGAAATCTCAATGGCAGAATTATCGTATCGACAGAATTATCGTATCGACAAAAATATCGGATCCGAAAAACCATTAGTTTACGTCAAAACGAATAGACACTTTGAAACGAGGATAACAGACGTTCCGAAAAACACGAAAATTTCTGAAATTACGAAAAAGTCGATACGAAAACGAAACGAAAACGAAACGAACCGGAAAGGAAATCGGTCGAAACAAAAATTTACAAAATACGAACGAACCGAACCAAATCGAACCGAAAAAAAAATCGGTGCACAAGTCTAGATTGCATCCAGTTTTTACCGTCCCCCCCCCATAAAAAGGTATGAAATAAAAGTGATATGATGCTACAAAAACATTAACAGTTATGTTTTTTTTCAATATAAAGATTTTTATTGAGTACCATCATAAGGTTGAAGTACAAAAATATGAAAAGACAATAAAGGCCGCGCAGGGCCTGTCAACGATATAAGTCACATATGTGCAGGTAGATTGTTGTCAACATTTTACGGTACAGTTTACATTTTAAAATAAACAATAAGGAACAAATACAGTGGTTAATACAGTAGTTGAATAAACATAGACGAAAGAGAGAGGGAAAAAGAAAAAGAAAAGGGAAAACAAAGAATAAAATATGCAGTTCGACAGGTTGAAAGTAATTTTAAGAGGATTATTAGGAGGATTTTTAAGAGGATCCCTTGGAGGATTTATAAGATATCCAACCTTCCCAGGTAGCCTGGTACTGTGGAAGGGTGTTATGGGCCGAAGCGAACATTTCCTCGTATTTACAGATACTATCTAAACGGGTCAGGATTTCTGGGAGTGAAGGGGTGGAGGCCGAGTTCCAGTAACTAGCCAACACTAATTTGGCAACCCCGAATATTGCTGATATCAACCCTCTGGGTGGTATTTGAATGGTAATGGGGATGAAGTGTAACAGGTACGTTTCGGGCTGGAGAGGAATATCCAACGAGGTACATAGTTTGACCAGGCCCTGGACATCAGCCCAGTAAGGGCTAATTTTCGGGCAAGACCAAAAAACGTGTAGCAAAGAACCCTTTTCTATTGAACAACGCCAACATAAGTTGGCACCCTTGGAGATATGGTGCAGGCGAGCAGGAGTAAGGTACCAGCGGTGTAATAATTTAAGATGTGCTTCTCTCATGCCAGTGCTCTTAGATAGGCGATACACCGATGACGTGGCATAAAACCAGTCCTCTCGCGAGAATGATAAATTTAGGTCCTTTTCCCATCTCAGCATATATGGCAGTTTGCGTTCCTTATTAGGTGACACTAAGCATCGGTAACATAGAGACAATGGTTTCCGTAAGTTTTTTTTACCCAAGCACAGCCTGTGGAAAGCTGTCATATCTTTGTCTGGTATCGCCCCGACCCTGTGCGTTAACAATATATGTTTAATACGAAGGTAGGTAAAGAGTTCGTTGAAGGGAATACCAAATTCTTGTACTAAGTCTGGGAACAGTTTAATAGAGGTTGGAGCGAGGAGATTTTGGACAAGGGTCACTCCCTGAAGCGTCCAGGAGGCAAGGTTTAGGTCAGGAGACAATCTACTTAAAAAACTAAGAGGTGCAAAACTGAGCAGTCGAAACGGTTTTAATAGCGGTCTACCCCAGTGGCGCCAGGTCAGGACCGAGAGATAAGAGGAGGGAAGTATCCCTTCCATTTTACTTCTAGGGAGAGGGTCATACCACATAAAGTCATGAATAGAATTAGGAGCGATAACAGCATTTTCCAGGCACAGCCATAAGGGAGGTTCTGAGGAGTGCAGCGCAGCTAGTAATTGGGCTAATAGGGAAGCTCTATAATATCTCAATAAGTCAGGGAAGCCAAAGCCACCCATCTCTCTCGGAGTTGTAATTGTAGTAGCCGAAACTCTAGGGGGCTTGCGTTTCCAGATGTGGGCAAATAGCATTTTCTGCAGGCGTAGGAGGATATGTACTGGGAGAAAGATCGGAACATTGCGAAAATAGTAAAGGATTTGCGGGAGGATTGACATTTTTAAGGAGGCCATGCGGCCCAGCCAGGACAGATCCACCGAGTGCCATGATTGCAGTTGTTTTTCAATTGATTGCAGGAGAGGGAGATAATTGTGTTTAACGATGGAGCTCCTATTTTTCATTAGGAAAATACCTAAATATTTAATAGATTCCGAACGCCAGTCAAACGAGTATTGGGTTTTAAGATCAACCAGTGAGAGCCCAGGAATATGCAAAGGGAGGGCCTGAGTCTTACCAACATTATTTTTATAGTAGGATAGCCGACCATATTTCTCAAGTAAATTAAAAAGAGGGGGGAGTGAAGTTTCTGGGGTGGATAAGTATAGGAGAATATCATCTGCGAATAGAGCGAGTTTCTGTTCGCCTGCCGGTGTAGGCAGACCTGATATAGATGTGTTCAATCTAATATGAGATGCTAACGGTTCCAACGCCAAGACAAAAATTAGCGGGGATAAGGGGCAACCTTGATGAGTGCCGTTCGTAATTGGAAAGGTAGGGGACGAAAATCCCATGCTCAACACCTTTGCCGAGGGGGTGGAATACAGAGCCATAACACTTTGGATAAACAAGGCGGGAAATTGAAAGGCCTCCAATGTTTGGCGCATGAAGCCCCAGTGCATGCGATCAAACGCTTTTTCTGCGTCTAAAGACAGTAGGAGCCCGGGGGTCCCAGAACGATTAGCTAGGTCTATTATGTCGAACAAGCGACGTGTATTATCACAGGTCTGCCTCCCCTGTACAAATCCTGTCTGGTCCGGGTGAATCAATTTAGGGAGCAGGGGCGCGACGCGCGAGGCCAATAATTTTGCATAAAGTTTAATATCAACATTTAGTAGGGATATGGGGCGAAAATTCGCGCAGTGAGTGGGGGGCTTGCCAGGTTTAGGGAGTGTGACTACGGTGGCCAGGAGCATCTCTGGGGGAACTTGGCCAGTGGTTTTAATGTTATTAAGTAAGGCTGTCAGAGTAGGGACCACGAGGGAGGCAAAGTTTTGATAATAAAGATTAGATAAGCCATCAGGGCCGGGTGCTTTACCTTTCGGGAGAGCCCGGATCACTTTGTAGACGTCCTCCTCAGAGAAAGGGGCCAGCAAGCCAGCTTGCTGATGGGGCAGTAATGTCGGCAAATGTGCTTCTGTTAAAAATGTGGATATCTCTGCTGAGCAGGGTGGTGAAATGGCCGAGTCAAGTTTGAGATTGTAAAGGGAGCTATAGAAGTTGGCAAATTCCGAGACAATCAGCGCTGGATTGCACACTATTTGTCCCCCTAAGCTTTCAATATGGGTGATTTTAGTTTGAACGCGTCTAGCCCTGAGCTTGGAGGCCAGTAACTTTCCCGCCTTGTTACCTTGAGTATAGGAAGTGTAATTTAGTTTGCGTAGGGATCGTTCCATAGCTTGTAGGTTTAAGTGCTCCAACTCTCTCCGCAAGGAAAGCAATTGAGATGCAATCGATGGGGTCGGCTTATTCTTATTTTGGGATTCTAAGGAGGAGATTTGTTGTAAGAGAGTTGATGTTTTAAGAGTATACTGTTTCTTTCTATAAGCCCCCTGTTTAATGAAATGACCCCTGATAACTGCTTTGTGAGCTGACCACACAGAGGAGATCGCCACCTCCTCCGAAATGTTCAATCTGAAGTAGTCCTCAAGAACCAATGCTGCCCCATCCCTCCCAGCCGGGTCCACAATTAATGAATCATTTAAACGCCATGAGCCCATACCTCGAGCCGGAAAATGAGCACGGAAGGACAGAATCAAAGGAGCATGGTCAGACCATGTCATGGGTCCTATTTGAGCATCTAAAAGATGGTGGACCATGGTCCGGTGTATAAGGCATAAATCAATTCTGCTAAAGGAGGAGTGCACCTGGGAATAAAAAGTGTAATCCCTAGTCTGGGGGTGGGAGATGCGCCAGACATCATACAGGTCAACAGATTGCGGGAATTCAGTAAAGCGGCGGCCAAGAGACTTCGCTTTTTGAGAGGGGAGGCGACCTCCAGAGGACTGGCAGTCAACCGTGGGGCAGGGAGTCATATTAAAGTCGCCACAGATATACACCGCACCTTGGCTAAGAGACTGAATTTTTTTGTGGGCTTTCCTGAGGAACTGCAACTGGTTAATATTCGGAAAATACAAATTAACAATAGTCACCGGAACATCATTTAAAGAGCCAGTCAATATCAACATTCTCCCCTCCTTGTCCTGGTGTTGAGATGCAACCTGAAACAACCAATCCCTATGGAAGAGGATGGAGACTCCTCTTGATTTGGTTGGAGACATAGAGTGATAAGCTTCAGGGTACATCTGAGACCGAAGACGGGGGGCATCGTGAGACCGAAAATGTGTCTCCTGTAAGCACACTACCGCAGGTTTATATTTATGCAAATCTCGGAACAGGCAGCGTCTTTTAAAAGGAACATTCAAACCTCTAACATTTAAGGAGAAAAATTTCAGTTCAGGGGAACCCATCAATCAAATTTAAAGATGACACACATTGGGAAACATCAGTTGGTGAGCGTTTCCATCCCCTCCCAATCCCACAATGCATGCAGTCCCCCATGAGGAAGAAGTTTACGTCCTCCCAGGGACCCGTACAACAGGAGAACTGAAGGGAATAATGGACCAGACGAACCAAAAAAGAGAGGACGAAATAGGGAAAAAAGAATTTGAAAAATACAGTAACAAAAAAACACTGCGAGCCCGCAGTGTGAAGAGGTGTAACTCGCCGTGGTGAAAAATGCGAGGTAGAAACTCAGGGAAGTAAACACCCACAGGGGGGTATCCCTGGCGTACCAGGGAAGAAAAATATCCAGATCAATAAGATCGTGTCAAGTATGAGCCACCAACAGGGGGGTGAGGGGGCTCGGTTCTCTGTTAAGTAGTGGGTCTTCCCAACCTCGAAGAAGAAGCAGAAAGCAGCCGGGATCAGCTGGGCAGAGGGGAACGATATCGATATAGGCCCAGACACAGGGCCGCCGTTCACTTCGGCTTGACGCGGTGCCACTCTGGCGAAACTTTAAGTGGAGATGTCGTTACCACGCGAGGGGGGGTGTACTCCTTCACAAACCCCCATTCCTGCAGGAGTTGCATGCCCGACGGGATGTTGGTGATAGCATGTAGCCTCCCTTCTCTCCATATAAGCAATTTGGTCGGGAAACCCCACCTGTAAGCCACCTCGTGGTTCCTCAAGAGCTTCGTCAAGGGGAGGAATTCACGCCTCTTCGCTAGGGTCGTCGCTGATAGATCCGCAAACAATAGCAAGGTAGCGTACGGAGTAGGCAAGGTTGGGCCTTTTCTAGCAGCAGACATTAAGGACTCCTTAATATGATAAAAGTGAACTCGGACAATAACATCTCGGGGAACATCCGGTGAAAGATGTTTCGCTTTGGGCAGTCGATGAGCGCGGTCTAGGAGTAAGTCCTGGAGGGAGGCTGATGGGAGTAGAATTTGGAAAACCTCCATGAGATATGCCGGAAGATCAGCCAGAACCACCGCCTCCGGGACACCACGGATCCGCATGTTGTTTCTGCGCGAGCGGTCCTCTAAGTCAGCAACTTTGGTAGCCAGCGCGTCATGAGCTATATGCAGATTCTGGTGTCTGTCCACAAGGTCATTATGAGCCAGACAAATATCGTCAGATTTGGTCTCGAGGTTGTCAGTGCGCTCACCTAGATCCTGAACATCACGGCGCAGCTCCTGCAGCGCCTCTTTGAAGTCAGCCTGGAGCATATCATGCATTGCCCTCTCAGATGCTGGGGACGTGTTAGAGAGGAGGTCCGCATCCTGTTCCTCCAGGTCCAGGCCAGAGATAGAGGAGCCCGAGATCGGGGAGCCGCCATCTTGGATTTTGCGGCCTTTTTCAGATCGGTTGGTCCGGGTCCCTTCAAGCTGCCGCTGGGCCTTTGGAGGGGCCATCCTGCGTCAGGAGGGTATGAGGACCCCGAGGGAGGTAAGTTGAGGTTGGGGTGCCCCTTGTAATAGCCGCTGGAGTGAAAAAACTGAGCGCCGCACACAGAGCTCTCAGAACATGCGGCTGCTCGTGTCGCCGGCTAGCCACGCCCCCAACATTAACAGTTATGTAATTGCTATAAATCTATATAAATTCCCACTCAATCTAGCAGCGATCTTATACTATACTTAATTACACTAATAACCCTAAACCCTGAGTATAAAATCAGACATTACACTCCTTACTTTCTACAATCCAAATATATTTAGAAGAGGCTGAACAAACTAGCACACCATATATTTACAGTGATAATAATGGAAACTAAACCCCCATCTGCCTAATGAATAGAGCACATGCTATATGTACACCCATTTACTTTGATGTTACCAATCCTTTCATGGTGGTGTTGGGGCTTGCAGTAGGTGAGCAGAGGAGACTCTGGTTATACCAAGATTCTAAGGCTCCTCCTTAGACAGACCCAGTCCCTCCCAGCTCATTTGGTTATCTTTAGGCCATGTGACTTCTTCCAGGGAAAAACAAACCCCTTTCAGGGGATGGGGAGTGACTGGAATTTCAAGGTGGGAAGCCAGTAGGACCAGTATTTCCTCTGTCATAGCAACTGGCATTATGGCATTGTGTAAGGCTATTCTATAGCCATTTTCTTAGGATGATGTGAGGTACTAGTCCATTGAACCCTGGTTCCTTTTTCTCAAGGTACACCTGAGAAGCCTTCTCTTCCTTCAGGTCACCTTTTATTTGTTGTTACTGTAGCGCTCACTTCCCGGAGGAGCCGCTGAATTTAACCTCGGGTTAGTCTCTCCGCACTAGGGAATAAATATACACCAGCACTGTTGTGGATTTTATAAATCATATATACTTTACTGGTCTCAATAAAGCGGCATATATAAAATAAGCACGGTATATGGAAACAGGATTTTGTATTGCGGAAAACGCGCAGCGGTAAAGGAAAAGTTTAACCCCTTCGTTTCTGGAGTGTAAGTCCCGTGCAGGTTATGTCCCAAAAAGTGTGTGTGTGCGTGAGCTCAGGTACCCGGGTACTATATTTCAGCTGGCCAGTGAATGTATTTAATAAAATCTTCGACTAGTCACGTTGGGGCCCTGTAGATTTTAGCAGTGCTGCAGCGTGCGTCTTTAAACTTTAACTGTGGCCTAGGAGGCCTCTCACCCATCCGCCAGACAATCTGTTCCGCTGCCCGATCAGGACGTCTCTCTGCTGAATTGTGCTGGGACTCTGTGTCACCGGAACCGCTTCTCTCGCTTGTCTGTCTTTACAACACGATTTACTGCTTACCGCCTGCACTCCCAGTGGATCATCGCGGTCTCCTAACTCGGGGTCCAATCTGCGACTCTTTGTCTGTGTAAAACCTCTCAGCGGTGGATTACTGGGTCTCTGGCAAGTCACTATATCGATCCCCAGCGTCGGCAAGGCAGCGCCTGCTCTCCGGCCTGGTTACAATCGCTCACCGTCTCACGTGCGTCTCACTTGGTTCACTCCTCGGCTCACACTGGCTTTCCTTCCACGAGGCTGCGGATGTCCTGTCCTCCGTCCCCACCCACTTCCTGTCTCTCCCCCAAAGCATACTGGAAAACGTAGTCCCATTGTCCAGTATAGTTTACATTGCGCTTGTCTCCCTCTGGTGGTCAAAAATGAGTAATACAGCAACAGAATTTTTAAACAGCGCTACACTCTCCCCATCCTAGAACTCTTGGGTCTCTCCAAGGAGGTACAACAATCACATAACATTAGGCGATGTATACAGGTTCATCAGCAAATAGACAATGGGTCAGATACACGTCCTCAAGTTGACTCATTCTTCTGACTACCTCAGCTAACATAGCAGACACTTCGGGCAACCCAGTCGTAGGTAAGTCTCTGGGGGGTCAGATAGAACGCTTTGATTCGGGCTCAATCCGCTCCTCTTCAGGTGGAAGTACTACAGGTATGGGTTCGATTCTTTCTTCCACAACGGGAACAGACATCTCTTCAGAGTATGATCCTTCCAGTGACGGCATAGAACTGTAATCATAGGACACGTTTTCAGGAACTAAAGGAATGTCTAAAGTTTCGGGAACTTCCAATTGGAACTCCAGAGCCTCAGGCCTCAGGTTACTTTCACACTGATCAGAGGCCGGAATAACTTCTTCAGGCTCAGGTGGGCGCACCAGGCTCAAACACCAGTCCTCCTCCTCACTGTCTTCTTCACTTTCTCTGACAGAACGTAACTGCTGAGACCGAGTAACAGGAGCCGAACAAGGAACAGGTGGATTAGGCAAGGAAAGTTCATCTCCAACTGGTATCCGTACCGCCTCTCTCAAGGGCAACAGATGATTTCTGTGCCAGTTCTTTAGAGGCCCGGCCTTTCCATCTGGACGGATTTGGTATACCGGCAGACCAGGCAGTAGCTTGCAGACAATGTAAATTTGAGAACTCCATCTATCGGCCAGCTTGTGTCTTGCAGAAACACCCAAGTTCTTTAACAAAACCCTATCGCCGGGCTGTAGGTCCTGTACCCGAACTCTCAAATCGTAATTTTGCTTGTTTCTCTGCTCTCTACCTTCTGAGGTCAAACGGGCCTGTTCAAATGCAGCAGCTAGGTTTCCCCGGAGTCTGTCCACATAATTTTTGTAGGAAGTGACAGACGTCTGGTCAAGAGATAGGCCAAAAGCTAAATCAACTGGCAGTCGAGCCTCTCTTCCAAACATGAGACGATAAGGTGAGTAATGTATCCAGTTGCATCACTCTCAGTACTATTGTATGCATGCACCAGCGTAGCTATGTGACGACTCCAACTCTGTTTCTCTTTAGCTGACAGTGTCCCCAACATATTCAGTAGAGTGCGATTAAACCTTTCTGGTTGAGCATCACCTTGGGGGTGATATGGAGAAGTTCGAGTCTTCTGAATTCCTAGTACTTCTAACAATTGCCCAACAAGTCGGCTCTCAAAGTCTCTGCCCTGATCTGAGTGGATTCTTTGTGGCAGGCCGTAATGAACGAAAAACTTCTCCATTAAAACTTTTGCTACTGTAGGAGCACGTTGGTCTTTTGTAGAGAAAGCTTGGGCATAACGAGTGAAGTGGTCACTACTAAGATATTTCCCTGCCCACTAGCATCAGGTTCTAAGAACAGGAAATCAATGCACACCAAGTCCATGGGTCCTTGACTTTGCAGGTGGCTCATGGGAGCAGTTCGGGTTGGTAGGGTCTTTCTCTGAATACACCTCAAACACGAATGGCAGTAACTTTCAACTTCAGATCTCATACAGGGCCAATAGAATCTGTCTTGCACCAGTTTAAAAGTTCTCTCTGCACCCAAATGTCCATGATCATCGTGCAATGCTCTCAACACACTTTCTCTGTGTTTCTCTGGGAGGAACAATTGCTGTGTTTCTTCAGCATTACTCGAGGGGCCCCTTCGGTAGACCACCCCATCTAACATCTTCAGCCGCTCCCACTCTTTATAGACCAAAAGAGCTCCTTCGGGAGAATTTGTCAGCAGAAGTCCCTTTTGACCCGTGTTCATTGCTTTTATTGTCAATCCGATCAGGAGATCTCTGGCTTGATCTGCTCTCAGGTCCTGTTTCGAGAGAGTAGGTAAGCTTTCACTCCTCAGCTGTGTAGGATTACAATAGAGCTCTGGAACGCCCGCAGCCATAACTCCTTTAGCCTCTGCCCCAATTGCTCCTTTGACTCGGCGCTCGGCCCCTTGACATAGGGCTTGCACCCCATCTGGAGTCAACTGAGTCCATTCTGTATTATAGGGCCTTCTTGACAAAGCATCTGCATCTTGATTATTCACCCCAGGGCGATACTTCAGGCCGAACCGAAACCCTGACAGAGCGGCCAACCACCGATGTCCCATTGCATCCAGCTTCGCCGTAGTAAGAACATAGGTAAGAGGATTGTTATCAGTCTTTATTACAAATTCGGCTCCATACAGATACTCTTTCAGCTTGTCCACTACCGCCCATTTCAAGGCTAAGAACTCCAACTTGTGGGTAGGATAGTTCTTCTCTGAAGGCGTAAGACTTCGGCTCACATATGCTACAGGCCTCAGCAATCCACCATATTCCTGGTACAGAACTCCCCCTAGACCTTCTCTGCTAGCATCTACATGCAATTCGTACGGCTTATGGGGATCCGCGTAAGCCAAGACAGGAGCTCGAGTTAGACTCTCTTTCAGCTTCAGGAAAGCACCTTCACATTGAGTAGTCCATTCTTCTTGGATGGATTCTCGAGCCTTCCTTGGCCCTGGAGCCGATAAATTTCAATCAGAGGCCTTGTGGCCTCCTTTTGCGTCTTCTTTCTGCAGGAGCTTGTTCAGTGGTTGAGCTATCTTGGCAAATTCTCCCACGAATCTTCGATAATAGGAGCAGAACCCCAAGTAAGATCTAAGTTCGGTAATATTTCGGGGTCTAGGCCAGGAAGCTACAGCTTCCAACTTCCGAGGGTCCGTCGAAACGCCTTCTGCTGAAACAACATGTCCCAGATACGTAACAGAAGGTAAACAGAATTGACACTTCTCTAGAGACAGTTTCAACCCCTCTTCATGAAGCCGCTTCAAGACCTTCTCCAACCGTTGCTCGTGTTTTTCCAGAGTCTTCCCGAACACGATAATGTAATCCAGATACACTAACACTTCGATCAGGTTCATGTCCCCGACGGTCTTCTCCATTAACCGTTGGAACGTGGCTGGAGCCCCCGTAAGACCTTGAGGCATTGTGTTGAATTCAAAGAACCCTAGTGGGCAGATGAACGCAGTCTTTTCTTTGTCTTCAGGATGCATTGGTATCTGATGATACCCACTTCGCAGGTCTAGTACACTAAACCATTTTGCTCCAGACAAACACTGTAAAGCGTCTTCTATCCGAGGAGTGGCATATTGATCTGGAATGGTTCTCTGATTTAGTGTGCAATAGTCTATACATAGACGAATGGAGCCATTCCTCTTCCGAACCATCACTATTGGAGATGCATACGGGCTCCTGGACTCTTGAATCACCTTAGTCCTTTGTAGTTCATTCAGCTGTTCTCGTAGATCATCCAAGTCTCCCAGCGGAACTCGTCTTGACCTTTCTCGAAACGGCTTGTCTTCCTGTAGTCAAATGCGATGCTCAGTACTCTTAGCTAGGCCTACGTCGAACTTGTCTTTTGAGAACAAGTCCCTCCACTTTAGGATCTGGGACTGAAGACGTTTCTTCCATTCAGGTGAGATGGGAGCATCCTTAGGATAGAACCTTTCATCTGGAATCTCTTTGTTCACTCCCCCTCCTAAATCGGTAGAAGAGAGAGGCGTAGCGGACGCTACTTGCCCGATAGGCATTCGTGCTTTCAGGGTCACTGGAGAATCAGACACATTACATACACTAACTGAGACTCTTCCTCGTGTTCGTTTCAAAGCTCTTGTGGAGATTATTTCAGGGATTACTTCTACTCCGGCTTCACTTCCATGATTGAAATCAGTTTCCAGTACCACATAGGGACCCGGTTGTGATCCGTTCAACTTGACTGAAGCCTGGAAACTCGCCACTTCTCCTGATTGCAGAACCTTCTCTGTTCCTCCCAATCTCCACAGGCGCCCCACTTCAGCAGGTGCCTTCTGTTCTTCGACCATTCGCTGATAGACTGGACGTAACATCGGGTGTACTCCCCTGGTGGAACCTTCTTCCATTACTATAGGAGTCAGGAGACGTCGCACCAGATCAGTATTCGTCCCCACTATCATCAAACTTCTGTTGGCCCCTGAAGGCCGAGGACACACAATGGCCAATGCATCACAACCCCCAGACTGTCCAATGACTTCGGATCCAATCTCTAACTTCACCTGTAGGTATCCGTCGTAGGGAAGTTTCTCAGTTCCGATACCCCAGATCTCAAGGTCCTTTAATTTCTGTAGAGGTATGTACTTCAAGTGCTTCTCATAGAAGTCTCGGTAGATCAAGGTCACTTGAGCCCCTGAGTCCAATAGAGCTTTGGTGTAGACTCCCTCTACTTGAATTGGAACGATGGGAGAAGGACCTATCAGCTGGTCAGGAAACTTTGCTGTAGCAGCAGGAAACTTAGACCCCGTTTGCTGTACCCTGGCCTTTTTCTTGGCCCGTTTAGGTTTTGGCTGTGCATTGTTTCCCCATGACGTAGGACCGGATGCTAAGGGAGTGACTCTTTCAGTCCTGGCAGGCTCAGCAGTCGGCAAGGGTCTGGGCCCTCTCGGCCTTTCAGTTCTGGCTTGATTTTTGGAGCGGTTTTTCGACCATTGGGCACCTAGTTTGCTCCTTCACTTGGGCCCTCTGGCGTTTCCCGCCAGTGAGGTAGATAGCAGCCCTTCCAAGGCTTTTAGGAACTCTTCTACCCTATTTCCTTCAGACTTTTGGTTTTTGCATTGTGCTCGAAAATGACCCATTTCCCCACAACTAAAACATCTCTTCTTTGAGAATGGAGGCGCACTTGCTGGTGGTGATTCGGTTGAAGGACCCTGGCCAGACGCCACAGCAACTCCAGCTGTTCGCATATCAGTAAGAAACTTCTGCATATCAGTCTGTGTCTCTGCCACCTTCAGAAGTACTCGACACAAATCAGTGTGTGCTTGTTTCAGCTCATCTTGAGCTTCTTGTACCCTCTTGACGGTTTTGTGTAACTCACTATATGCAGGAAAGGTTGGTTCTTTGGCATTTCTCTCTGTGGATATAGGAACTAACAGATGCTCTTGTCCGTCAACTTCAGATCCATAGGTGTCCGACGAATAATCTTCAATTTGCAAATATTCGTTATGCCTTACGGGTTGTGTGTAAGCTCTTTCTCCTCTCCTTAAGGACTTTTCCTCTAGCAGAGCCTCTTCCTCTCTAACAGCTCGAATCAGTTCCATATATTTCAACTCTCGGTTACCTTCTCTGGTTCTCAGCCGTAGCATCAACGGATCTAGAAGTTGAGCGCCCCTCAGTATCTGCTGCATTCGGATTTTATCTATCGTGGCTGGTTCGGCCCCTTTCTTAAGAAGTATCTGGTGCAGAATCTTATCTAGGCGCCTCATGTATTCAGTCATTTTCTCACCTTTTCGCTGGTAGGTGTGTTCATACTGGTACATAAGCTCAGCAGCCTTTTCTGTTCCCCCAAAGACTTCCTGTAATACGTTTAGGTAATCTAAAGCAAACAGTCTTGTTTACTCAATTTTAGGTTTCTGACAGCCTCTGACGCAGGTCCCTTTAAGCTCTCGGTAATCCTTTGCTTCTTCTGCGCTTCAGGGACGTCCCACTCATCCAGAGCCTGCATCGCCTGTTCTACCCATTCTTCAAAGGTTTCTTCTCCCGCCGGAATTGGTACGTTTCCTGTAAAATTTCTCAACCGTCGATAACCAAAGTTAGTGTGTGGAGGGCTTGTTCTTTGACATTTAGCCAGCAAATCTCCAATAGCCACTATAAATTCAGGCCCGATCATGGCCAGCGGACTGGGCGCGGGAACAGTCGCGGGATCATCACATGGCGCACTTGGCTGAATCAGTTGAACTTCCACCTCATTGGTCAGCTTCACGCTCGCCCCCTGAAAGCACACTGGAACACCCTTTCTCCACTCAAAAAGAACATACATGTGAGAGGTATCTGGGTTTGCTTTAATGTCCAGGATTAACCCCCGATGATCTGGTGTCAGCGCGGCCACGGCCCGGCGAATCTGATCTTCGGCCCAAGTGTGTCTGCAGGAATATCCATGACTATGCATAACTTTATCTGACTACTTTGCTCCTCACACCATTTGGCAGCAGTGTCTGGATCCATATTTAACCCTTTATATGTGGTTAAATCTAGAGACTAAATCCCGGAAACGAGCCCCCACGTGTAGCGCTCACTCCTGGAGGAGCCGCTGAATTTAACCTCAGGTTAGTCTCTCCGCACTAGGGAATAAATATACACCAGCACTGTTGTGGATTTTATAAATCATATATACTTTACTGGTCTCAATAAAGCGGCATATATAAAATAAGCACGGTATATGGAAACAGGATTTCGTATTGCGGGAAACGCGCAGCGGTAAAGGAAAAGTTTAACCCCTTTGTTTCTGGAGTGTAAGTCCTGTGCAGGTTATGTCCCAAAAAGTGTGTGTGCGTGAGCTCAGGTACCCGGGTACTATATTTCAGCTGGCCAGTGAATGTATTTAATAAAATCTTCGACTAGTCACGTTGGGGCTTTTTAGCAGTGCTGCAGCGTGCGTCTTTAAACTTTAACTGTGGCCTAGGAGGCCTCCCACCCATCCACCAGACAATCTGTTCCGCTGCCCGATCAGGACGTCTCTCCGCTGAATTGTGCTGGGACTCTGTGTCACCGGATCCGCTTCTCTCGCTTGTCTGTCTTTACAACATGATTTACAGCTTACCGCCTGCAATCCCAATGGATCATCGCGGTCTCCTAACTCGGGGTCCAATCTGCGACTCTTTGTCTGTGTAAAACCTCTCAGCAGTGGATTACTGGGTCTCTGGCAAGTCACTATATCGATCCCCAGCATCGGCAAGGCAGCGCCTGCTCTCCGGCCTGGTTACAATCGCTCACCGTCTCACGTGCGTCTCACTTGGTTCACTCCTCGGCTCACACTGGCTCTCCTTCCACGAGGCTGCGGATGTCCTCTCCTCCGTCCCCACCCACTTCCTGTCTCTCCCCCAAAGCATGCTGGAAAACGTAGTCCCATTGTCCAGTATAGTTTACATTGCGCTGGTCTCCCTCTGGTGGTCAAAAATGAGTAATACAGCAACAGAATTTTTAAACAGCGCTACATTACTTTCCCAATAAAGTGAAGAAAATACAAAGGGGAGGAGTTAAGCTATCTGACTACAATCATATCCTGCATGTGACATTCACTTCTTGCATATAACCCTGGGGTTCCTAGAATTGTTCAACAAAAGTTACTCCAGCACTACAGCAGCCAGGGAGAGCAAACAAGATAAGCTAATACATCATAAATGAAATATGAGCAAAATACAGGGATATATCTGGAGTCACTCACTACTGTTCAGGAATGATTCAGGAGATTATGACTAGTGATGAGCCGAACACCCCCCTGTTCAGTTCGCATTCGAACTCGAACAATTTCAAAAGTTCGAGTTCGAACTCGAACCAAACTCAATGCAAGTCAATGGGAGTCAAAAGTTTGGTTTTTAGAGTGCCCTCCAAGAGGGCATATATGCAAGATATTTGCCATAAAAGGTATATGGGGGTCCTGGTAGTGCCCTGGGGGACAGGAAACAAGGACAAATTTTAAATAAAAGACGTTTTTAAAGGAACAGTGAGTGTTCCATAAAATAAGGGTTAAAAATAAAAACAAAAAATTCCTTCAAATATCGTGCCTAGGAGGTCCCCATAACTTGCCCGTGAAGTGGCGAATTTGTAGGATGTATAGAAACATTGCCATCAGAGACCCACACACGACACCTAGCCACCCTTAAGGGGTTAAAATGCACAGGGACTGGCTACTATCCTGTTAGATGAGGGAATGTATTATATGTATAAAGCAAGGTATATATGACAATGGATAGTCAGAGACTCTTGGGACTCAGATTGTACGCTTTATGATAGACATTTCTAACACAATAATAATTGTATGCTCACATAGGCCCTTCGGGAGAGGTACATGACATACAAATACTGGAATATTACATTTAAATCTAAGGAGTGTGATAAAGATTTTATTAAGTCCGTGATGACAAATGACGTAACATCTACATCATTAATGATTGGCTTTACAGAGCCCTGGTCCTTAAGGGGTTAAACAGCATATCAGAGAGGATCATATAGTAGAAATGAACACTTCTTAGAATTCAAAACAAGCACACAGGGTTATCCAAAGAGATCCGAATTGCTTGAGAAAGGTAACCGAACGCTGAAAATCAGTGTTCGGTTACCTTTCCTGACCATTCGGCTATCCAGAGAGCAGGCAATTCGCCAAATCCTGGCGAATTGCCTGAACATACGGTGCCTGTTCGGTGCCTGTTCGAGGGCAGTGAAATCCCCATAAAAAAGCACTGCTTCAGCTATTCAGAGAACACAAACCAGCAGTGAAAGATTCCCCTAATGCCCTGCCATTCGGTGGTTTAATGCGGCAAATTTATTCAGGAGAATCCCATAGGCTTCAATGTTAAAAATATTCCCGTTTTAATTCAATATCTAATAAACCGTTCATTATAAAATTCTGCAGCAAAAAGTCTCTTTATTTATAGATTTTTTAGGATACTTTAAGCATTTTTCATATATATTTTTTTTTTTAAAGTCCGATTTTTTTTTTTGATTTTTTTTCAGTTTACTTATTTTTTTTGTAACAGCCCTCTTTATTATCATTCCCTGGACCTCCTGTGAAAATTTCAGACATTTTCGCTCAGTAGTTTCTTTGCAAACAGCGTTTCTTTTTCCCAGATTCATACAAATGGTTTTGCTAATTTATTCTACGTCACAGCTGCTTCAGCTCTGTGTGATTCGGCTCCTGTTCGGCTTTTTCGAAGGTTAATCCAGATGTTTTTGCTTGTTTTCAGCGTGCATTCGGTTAGTTTTCGTCAGGTTTGCGGCAGCTTTTCCCTGCAATTCGGGGACCCTGTGCTGTTTGCTGAATACACCGCAGGGTCACCGAAATGCAATCGGCAAAAGGAACCGAATTGAAGAGAACGAAAAGTCACCGAACGTGCGGTGACTTTTCGAATCTCTTTGGATAACCCTGACAGTGTTTGTTCATACATGTGCAGGCCACACCCAGTCTGCAAGCAATGTATCAAATTCTAATTGCTAATTAGAAGCACATGTTATTTCCAAACACTAATTAAACACCTGTTGTTTATGCCATTTGAGAGCACAGGTCATTTAGAGGTGAGAATCTTTGCACCTAGACTATGACATTAGGTAGTTTTTTAATTCAATATCTAATAAACCGTTGCTTATAATATTCTGCAGTAAAGAGTCTCTTTATTTCTAGATTTTTAGTATTTTTTTAAGCATTTTTTATACTTCTTTCAAAATATTATTTTTTTTCGAACTCGAACCGAACACGCCAAAAAGTTCGAAGTTCGCAAACTTGCGAACGGCCAAAGTTCGAATCGAACTCCGAACTGATCGAACCGAACAGCTCATCCCTAATTATGACTCCTGAAAATTCTGTTCAGTACAGATGCCTGGTGTTATTGTAATTTTCATATACAGGCATTGTGCCACATACAGAGATTATTTTTATATAGGTCTTTTCACTAAAGGTGAAAATCAGGAGAATTGGCAGGAGAAGAGAACAATCTAGACCAAATAGCCGAATTGGAAAGCAAGCCAAATGGGAGAATTTTTCTGGTTTGGCTACTCTGACCTAGAAATTTTCACTTCTCCAGTCATTCTCCTGATCAATACAAATACACATGCGTAGGATATTGGGTCATTTTTTTTACAGAGCTTTATCATATTCACTGTATTTGACACAAAGGTAATTTATTCCTGTATGCTAATAGTACGAACCCATTTGAAATTGTGCAAGATAATGAACACGATCTAGAGTTTAGAACCTTCCATCTCAAGAATATTTCTGTAAAGGATAAATGAATACAAGAGAAATTAAAAATTAGCAAATTTACATTATTTTAATATTTTAACTAATTTGGAATAACAATTTCTGTGGGAAAATTGCCATTTTATCCTATATTTAGTTGTTAAAAGTGTTACGTGTTTGAGGTGATAGGTACCAAAGTTATCCAGGCAGAACAGGGATCTAAAACGAGCCACTGAAGGTTGATACAAGAACAAAGGTTGATAATGGTTCAGGTCGGGGCAGGTGGCGAGGAACGGAGGTACACGTCCAAATTAGGGAGCTACTAGGTACACACTAAACGGAAAGTGTATACCAAGCTGTTGCAAGGTGAAGTGACCTGTGAACCTTTATATAGGCAGATGAGCTAGCCATCCCTGTAACCAGTCACACCTGTGTTCTCCATTGGCTGTTACCTGAAGGGAGGAAGCCCTCCCCTTAGCTAGCCCCGGAGATTCCCCAGCAAGGACAATACACTCCCCCTGGCACATTATAGGGATCCCGAGTCCCTGATGCCATCTTGGCTACACGTCCCCAGCCAAGCAGAGACACATCATGGCCGAGAAAAGACCTGGCGGTCAGGTCCATAACATGGCTTTGCCATCGCCAACCAGAGGAGGGGACTCAACCAGCACCAAAACCCGCAGACCCGCCAAGCAGTCAGGTTAGCATGGCCGGTGCCCTCCCCAGGGGGTGGCACCCGGTGAGTGCCACGGGTGGCAGTGCGCAGCTAGAGGCTGTGACAAAAGGGACTATACAGTGTGACCACTCTCTATCTGACTGGTCATGCTGCTGTGCTGTGTGCTCTGATGCCAGCAAGCCAAAACTCCTCTTCATCCACCCCTCTGCAAGCAACCAGCAGCCATAACCCACCTCAATCTTTCCCTCTGATGCCAGCAAGGTATTCTTCAAGCAACACAATTTCTGCTACATTGTTACTGCTCCTATAATAATTGGACATTTTTTCAGCTGCTTCACTTCTCTCTCGGTTTAACCTTATCATGCCAATGCTCTTACAGGGTTATTCAGAGAGCGTGAAAAGCAGGAGAATGACTGGAGAGTGAAAAATTCTAGGTCAAAATAGCCGATTTGGAAAGTGAGATGAAAGGGAGAGTTTTTCTGGTTTGGCTATTTTGACCTAGAATTTTTCATTCTCCAGTCATTCTCCTGCTTTTCACGCTTTCTGAATAACCCTGATAGTCTATCATTATGCAGTGTCTGCTATATTCTCTCTGATAATTATCTCCACACTCCCCCTGCTCCCTTTTATTTCACTTACCTCAGTCCCTTAGATTGTAAGCACACGGGATGTCTGGCTGAGCACTTGTTTAAAGTGCTGCATTGGCAGGACAACTATCCTACTGTCAGGGCCGTCTGATCCTTACGTTTGATTATGTTTCCTGTTTCTGCTTCCCCATTGTAATGCGCTACAGAATCTGTGTGGAGCTGTATAAGTACTTGTAACTGTAACTGTGAGCTCTCTGCTCCCTCTCCCCTCTCTCGTTGATTCAGCCACCCAAATGCAGAAGCTTATTCTTGTCCCGAACCTCAGTTTAGGGTTATAGCTTTGGGAACAAGACTTTGTTGCCAACTGTATCTAAGCCTTCCTGCAGTCAGAGTATTGGTTGGAGCATCCAGACTCCCCACATTTACACGACATGCTGAGCTGAAAGTATGTCATCTCCTGCAGAGATCGGAGGTATATCCGTGCCAGATTCTGGTGTGCTGTTATAGGAAAATAAAGGATTAAAGTGATGGATGGAGAGGGTTAATGTTTAACCTCTCGGTTTTCTACCACATCCTGTTTTAACCTTATAGAATTCCTTTAACTTTGCATCAAATGTTCCAAATAAATTTTATAATAATGTTATTAAACATAAAGGACTTGTTAGTGAAGGAGGTAAACACATCTGTAGCCTTTTGTAAAGAGAGTATAGGCTTTTGAGAAATCTCATCTCATTGTCGTATGGTTCTAAAGGCTACTTTGACAGGTTTTCAAACCTTTAGAAAGAAATATAAATATGATAAATAAACATTTCTGTGAGTGGATCAAAGAACAGTTAGTTCCAGTTAGATAGTCACTGGATCAAAGCACAGAAGACTATAGGGAACGGGCTTTAATAAAAGAGAAAGATTGTGCCATTTAACTTCATCTAACTTCATTTATGTGTTAATAGTGACATGTTTCACCACTGGCACTGTAGAGAGGTCATGGGGTGACTGTTAACATAATGACCATAGTTTATTAGTGTGTCCGCCTGGAGGGTATTTGGCAGAAAAACTAAGGGCCCGTTTCCAATGCTGCCATTAAGCACAGCGCTCAAGCCGTTCAGCAGAATGGCTCGAGCGCTGTGTTCGTTTTTAAAAGCCTTTCCTAAAATCTCAATCTAGCACAGGGTTTACTATACTACATAACTGTTCCTGCTTTGGTGGAACACTGCCAAGGTGGGGTTTCTGATCCATTATACCAGGTCTCTTTTCTGCTGGTCCACTTTTGGATACACCAGAGAACCCCCCCCCCAAATTAAAGGGACACTCTATTCATCCTGACCACTTTATCTTTTTAAATCCATTGTAAAGTGTGCAAGCCCGTAGCTCCGTGCAATTTGCAGTCCTTACACTTCGCAAGTTGCGTAGAAGCGCAAATTTCGTTAGATGGCTTTTGGGTTTGAGGGCCCCTGAACCAAAGCGGAGCAGCTGTGTGCAATGAGGGACAAATGGTGAGTAAAATAACCTAAAGAGAAAGAAAAAAATCAAAAGAATTATTGGACAGATGCTGTCAGTAGCCTCAGTCCAATATTTAAGGGCAAAAAAAGGGAACTTTATTTTTAATAGAGTATTCCCTCATCATTGAACAGGGTTGTGTTGTATGATACAAACTCAGGCCATTTCCCTCCCATGTATAAGACATATGTATTGGGCTGTCAGTCTTATTTGTAGGTTACACCAGTTATTTTGTGTGGTCCTTCTGTGGTGCTGATATGCTAATATGAATTTCCATTTATAGTAAGATCTGCATCCCTACCACATCAATGACATCAGGAGGTGGCAATGTACAACCCATATGGCTATGTTCCATCTTTGTTCAACTCCATATCTCCAAATTAGGAGGCAAGTGTAACATATGGAACAGTTCAAAATGGTGGTCTGGGTAATAGTTACATAGTTACATAGTTATATAGGCTGAAAAAAGACATGCGTCCATCGGGTTCAGCCTCTCCCACATAACCTACTGCTGTTGATCCAAAAGAAGGCAAAAAACCCAGTCTGAATGCTTGCCAATATGCAACATACTGGGAAAAAATTCCTTCTTGACCCCAGAATGGCAGTCAGATTTCTCCTTGGATCAAGAAGCTTTTACCCACATATTAAATATTATAACCCTTAATATTCTGTGTCTGCAGGAAGTCATCCAGTCGTTTTTTAAAAGTCTGTACAGACTCTGACCCAACCACCTCAACAGGCAGAGAATTCCACAGCTTTATTGTTCTCACCGTAAAATAACCCTTCCTATGCTTTAAGCTAAATTTTCTTTCTTCCAGTCTAAATGGATGACCCCTTGTCCTATGTATAGTCCTGTTAATGAATAGGTTATCAGACAATGGTTGATAATGGCCCCGTAATATCCAACAAGATCCTGGTAGCCTCCTTATTTCATCTCAAGAATGCCATAGCTCTTAACTATCTTTCTCATGCCTAATTGAACTTCCAACATGGTATATCTTGTTTACCCATGAAGAATCTATCTTGCTTAGAGACTCGGAAATTATAGATCTTCTTTTAAACATGGCACAAGAGAGCACCTTTAGAAATACTGAAAAAAATTGATAACCGCGAGAGAAAGTCTTTAGAAAGACTAGCAAGAATCTCAATTTTATCTTATTGAAACTGCAGTCGTTTGACATTAATTGGCAACTACTGTATATGCTTATAGATGCACATTTCCTACAAGTTGAGTTGTTCGATAGGTTAGCAAGATGGAATTCATTACTCCGCATTAAGGAAAAAAATGGATGACTACGCTCATACGGTAAAAAGAACCACTCGATCCCCTTCCTAATGGTAGGGTAGATTTTCTGTGTATTGGATTGACCATCATATTATTCCTGATTTGGGGCTTCTTTGCCCCCCTTTTTATTTATTTATTCTTCTCTTTCTTTTCTTGTCTTGATATTGTTCTACATGTGTTTTCGATGCCTACTGTTGAGTATTGCTTGTACCTGTATATTCGAAAGCTGACTCTGATAAGGGTTATTGTGCTTCTAACACTATTGTCATGTTCACTTATTGGTACCCGTGTGTAATTGTTGTATCGGGCTTTCTTGAATAAAAACGATATTGAACATAACAAGAAACAGTCAACTTCCCAGATTGTTCAAGAAATTACTTATTACCATGATCATCCTAAATTGCAAAATGTATGTTTGTCCCAAAGTCACCACATCGAACAGCATCACAATCGAGGAATTGGTTAACAAGGAATCTTAATATCCTGGAAAGCCTCAAACTCTTTTGAGAAGAATGGAATCATACAATTTTGAAGGTATGACATTGTCATGTTTTTATTATAAATATTTTTTCCATAAAATTATTCTATTTTCACTTAAGCTTATTGACCAAAAGATCAAGGTGAGAATGATCTGACATTCATGATTTGGCATGATATCAGCATATACATCAAGAAAGAAACTGGAATTTCCTTGACAGCGTAACCTTTTAATAACCTAGATTACATATATATTTGTTTTTGCCGTCTTTTGGACTGGCAGGAGAAATATGAATGTGTGAAAGGTTGGAATTTAGTCCCCCCCCCACCCCTGCTCACATGCTTATGTCGCTATTTAAAATTCAGCTTTATCTCCCCACTATACTGCATTTAAATATATATATTAATAATTTTCGATTTTTATAATTATAGAGTTTACTTTTTCTATTTTAAATCCTCATGTCATTTAGCAGTTACATCTGGTGAAAGTGCTTATTTCTATAATTTTATCATTGTAGCCTTAATCTTATTTATTTGTTCCTTTGACATTTATATGTGTACGTCGTTTATACATTATTGATAATGTTGGGGGAAAAAATGCAAGTTCAAGAAATGTTCCTAGTGCAGATTGACACTAAGCTAAGCACTATATAAACAATTCAAAAAAAGAATTCCAATCTGCCCAGAGTGTCATATTTTCCATTCATCAGCTTGATTTAATGTAAACGTAAATGTCCTAGCAGAGTGAGAGTTGATGCAAGGAGATTTCACAAAGGGCACAGGGAAGGGTTCTTTGTCCTAAGAACAACCTAAATATTAAATTCTCTAATGAAGCATTTTTTTTATATTCATTTCACTGTTCGTCTTTTGAAAAGATCTGAATGCTTATTTGGCAAAACCTCACTGACAGTGGTATAATAGTTAAAAATGACATTATTAAAAGACTATTCATCCAGTCGTAGAATTTGATAACCACTAAGAAATAAAGAACTAATATTTGGCATATTTTGCGTATTGAATGTCAAATTAGTTTTTTGCCTTCTTTTGGACTGGCAGCGGATATATGAATGCGTGAAATGTTGGAATTTAGTCTTTTTTCCCCCATCTCACATGGCTTTCTTACAGCTGAATTTTAAATAGCGACACATCTCCCCACTATACTTCATTTAAATTTTCATTTTTGTTACTTAATAGTCTAATTCCCTTTTCATCCAGTGTCTCCATCATTTTGTCAAATATCTCTGTAGCTGCCAACGATCTTTTTAATTAGTACAATGTAATATAACATAGGCACTATCTCTTAAATGAGAAACGGGTCTGTCACCTATTGATAAGAGTCCAATCCAATATTTCATAGTGACAAGAGAATTAAATATATCTATAAAAGCGGCAAGATTAGTAGATATATACATAGTATCCATTTAAACCTCACATTGATCAACCTGCAGGAATTCATTAAATGTTTTGTGCTCTTTTATTAAAAGCCTTAGAGATGCATTTTGTTTATCGGAATTAAAGGGACAGCGCTTCATTTAAAATTCATTAGTTAAGTGCTCTAACATTTTAACGGGACTAAATGAAACAGATCTGTCCGTTTTTATTTATTTCCCTCCAGAGATGTAACGGGATATGCATGTGAAGCAGTTTTGTCCACTATTTATGGAGATGTTTGTGCTGTCGAAGAGAAGAAACAAGCAGGTTAGGAGAATGATTGACTGGAACGGAAAACCGATCTGAGAATTTTTGCTTTTCTCCTTATTTTGGAACAAATGAAAGAAGCAAACCAGGGAATGATTTTCCTGATGAACTTTAATTTTTTATCCATCTTCAATTTTGTAATTATGCTGAGCAATAGAATTTGGATGTTTTGTTGAATGAAAAATACATTTTATTGGGGATTGGATATGGTTTCCTCTTTACCATCTAGTACACAAATCTCATCAGATTGTATTTGGAGATATAAGCAAATGCCGATCTTAAACTATGTTGTACGTATCAAGAATACAGGAAGTCAGTCAGTGTAAAAATACAGATAGATTTTACATTCCTACCCCTCAATAAAAAGATGCAGGAATACATTTCAACATGGGACCATCTTCATTATAAGTAAAAGCCATGAGGGTTTTGAGTACATCATAATGGGGTAATACCTCTACCCCAGGACTAGATTAATATCTCATTTTATATAACTGGGAAGATTGGTATATACAGTGGCAAGAAAAAGTATGTGAACCCTTTGGGATTACGTGGATTTTTGCATGAATTGGTCATAAAATGTGCTCTGATCTTCATCTAAATCACAACAATTAGAAAAACACAGTCTGCTTAAAATAATACAACACAAACATTATATGTTTTCATGTTTTTCATGAACAGAACATGTAAACATTCACAGTGCAGGGTGGAAAAAGTATGTGAACCTTTGGACTTAATTACTGGTTGACCCTCCTTTGGCAGCAATAACCTCAACCAAACGTTTCCTGTAGTTGCAGATCAGACCTGCACAACGATCTGGAGTAATTTTGGACCACTCTTCTTCACAAAACTGTTTCAGTGTAGCAATATTCTTGGGATGTCTGGTGTGAATCGCTCTCTTAAGGTCATGCCACAGCATTTCAATCAGGTTGAGGTCAGGACTCTGACTGGGCCACTCCAGAAGGCATATTTTGTTTTGTTGAAGCCATTCTTTTGTTGAATTACTTGTATGCTTTGGGTCATTGTCCTGTTGCATCCCCTGTCCTCTGCAGAGCTTCAGTTGGCGGACAGATGGTCTTACGTTTTCCTGCAAAATGTCTTGATAATCTCTGGAATTCATTTTTCCATCAATGACAACAATCCGTCCAGGCCCTGAGGCAGCAAAGCAGCCCAAAACCATGATGCTCCCTCCGCCATGTTTTACAGTGGGGATGAGGTTTTGATGTTGGTGTGCTGTGCCTTTTTTTTCTCCACACATAGTGTTGTGTGTTTTTTCCAAACAACTCAATTTTGGTTTCATCTGTCCACAGAATATTTTGCCAGTAGTGCTGTGGAACATCCAGGTGCTCTTTTGCAAACTTCAAACGTGCTGCATTATTCTTTTTGGACAGCAATGGCTTCCTCCGTGGTGTCCTCCCATGTACTCCATTCTTGTTTAATGTTTTCCTTATTGTAGATGTGTCAACAAAAATGTTAGCATGTGCCAGAGATTTCTGTAAGTCTTTAGCTGACACTCTAGGATTCTTCTTTACCTCATTAAGCATTCTGCGCTGTGCTCTTGCAGTCATCTTTACAGGACGACCACGCCTAGGGAGAGTAGCAACAGTGCTGAACTTTCTCCATTTGTAGACAGTCTGTCTTACCGTGGACACATGAACATCAAGGCTTTTGGAGATACTTTTGTAACCCTTTCCAGTAATAATTCAGGGGTGGTGAGAGTGGGAGTCCAGGGAAGCAGGAGATCAGGCAGCAAAGAAAGTAATATGGTACAAAGGGGATCACAGCAACAGGTGAGGATCTTGGTAATGGATGAGGGTCTCAGGCGAGGTCTCCAAAAGGGGCACTCTAGATATCGAGGTCACAGTTCATAGCATGGGTCGAGGCAGGTGGCTGGCAAAAGCGTAGTCAAAGTCCATAGTAAAGTTAATACACAAGGGGAATCCAATAGTGGGGTATGGTAGAGGTTTGGCAGGGTCTTCAGGACAAGTAACTGGTGTGCACTGCATGCAGGTCAAACTCATCTGATGGACTTCAGAGAATGCCGAAACACTTCCTCTTGGGGGAAGTGCTGCTATAAAGGAGCCCAAGGCTCAGTCCACACCTGAGATTGGGAATCATAGGTGAAACCTAGCGTGGAATCCTGGGCACCTAGATATGGAACAGTGGAAAACCAAGTCTGGAATCTTCATGGAGAGGGAATGGCACCTATTTTGCTTTTTTTTGTGGAGCTGGCGGCAAGCACAATGACACCTCCTATATTGATAATAATGTTTTTCTCCCATCTCCCACTGGAACAGTGCTCCTTTGTTGTGGATTTAAAGCCATGATATTCTGTGGTGTCATACAACCAGCTTGTGTGATGTCACAAAGGCAGCTACTGCTATCACAGTCTGAACATTTTTTATTTTGTATTTGAAAATTTTTATTTTGCAAAAAGAAGCTCATAATACGACCATCAAGGGTGGCCTCGCATGGCCAGACAGCGTATACTCATAAAACATGTAAAACGAGAGGAGGGGGGAGGGAATCTCAAAAAAGCTCTGAAAAAAACGTCAGAAAACTGGGGGGGAGGGACAATAATAGTCAGCGGGTACCTTTCCGAGAAAAGAAAGAGTCAGCTTTTACTCTAATCTGGAACAATAAATCTCAGCTTACGATAGCGTCTTCGGGAAGCAAAAATTATCCACAGCCGGGGATAGTCAGCGAGGAAAAGGAAATAAAATGGTATCCAAAGCGTCTGAGTGTGGGGGGGGGAACAGCAGTGGGAGCACAACAATTTGCCATTAAACAGGTAAAGGGGGAAGAAATGAAGACCTGATGTCAGCCAGTGTCCCGAAACAGCTGGATCCGTGGCGCAGGCAGGGTGAGGCAGAGCAGGCGAGGCCTATCGGCGAAAAAGAAAGCTGGCATATCAAGTAGGCCCTCGCCTGCACCGCCACCAGGGTTTCCGGCCATCAAAGGTGAAGCCGCAGGGGGCTCCAAGGCAGGGGACGGCAGGAGGGAACCAGGTGGAATCTCTTTTTCAAGGATGGCGAGATAGTCGACCTCCAGACACCGGTTGGTGCCAGCGGGTGCCTCCAGCACACCCACCAGCTGCTGCCGGCCAGACGATCTTCGACATGCGGGCACCGCAGAGGCACGCCACGCGGTCAGATCCCCCGCCGGAGGAACAAACGGTGGAATTGAATGATCTGGCTCCCTCTCCACATCCCGCAGCTCCTCGGTCTCTGCGTTCTCAGACATCACACCATCACGTGGCACCCCCGCGGGCTTCTCACTCCAAGAAACGCCGCTGGTCAAATCTTCAGGTCTCCGGCCGGAGCGCAGCACTGCCAAGATGCGGCGCATATCGCCCCGTGTCACAGGGCTCTCGTCATCCCCCAGTAACTGCAGCACAGCGTCCAGCACATCTGGGAGACGTGGGCCCTCCTTCTCCCCGGAAGCCGGCATGGACCCCAACGCAGAGCTAGGATTCAAGAAAATCTGCGAAGCAGGCTGAAAAATGGCTGCCAGCGACATCCTCTTGCCAGAGATGGCGTCTAACAGGCGAGTCTCTGGACCGGAGGAGGGGGAAACGGGCTCCGGTCGACACAGTTCCGTTGACCAGCCACCCAGGGGTCCCCAGGGAGGGTACTCAGCGGTTTAAATTCAAAATAAAGCCTGGGGAGAAGAGAATGCTGCGGAGCTCCAACAACATGCAACCTTTCTCCTCAGCAGCCGGCCACGCTCCTCACAGTCTGAACATTCTATTATCTCTCAGACACATAACTAGGTACAATAGAGTACTCTGTCCTGAAAAGACATTATTCAATATAAACTGAGCTATAATGGCGTCACACTATGCTGAGTACAGTGATGTTTTACAGTTGATGTTTTGGAGAATAGTTTTAACAAGATCCAAAGAACATCATGCCCTGAGGTGAGCAGCCCCGCTGGAGACATCTGTTTTATAATAACGCATGTGTAAGTGGATGCGAAAAGTCGGGAGGGGCTAAATTACCTCAGGACATAAAACCTGCTACTCGTACAGTGAGTACTCAGGGACATAATATGATTTAAAGTTGTTTCTGTCATTGAGAATGTCTTTTTTGAATGTGAGCTAGAAAAAACTGTTTATTTGTAACACTGTTAGCAATAAAATACAATTACCATAGGACTGCAGAAAGTGTTTTTTTGCGTGTGTTTATGTTTGCGCTCATGCGCTTCTGTGCATAAACCCAATACCACAGAATTGACTGTTGTGTACATAGTATGATACTCAATTCCCAATATTGGCCTGAATATTTCAAGAGCCATGTTTTGGAAATAATGTTTGGTTGCCTGGTTAACACTTAGCTGGCTGAGAATCATAAAGTATGCTATATGTGATGGGCTGAAGTCAGTCACATGTCCCTGTTCCAGACGGGATGGGTAATTGCTTCACATATTATACAGTGTATTTTTTTTTATAGTCTAAATATCTCTGACTAGCGCACTGCAAGGTTTTGTTTTTAATGTGACTAAGCATTAGTGTATAGTTATAATATCTAGAGCATGCCTGGAGTGAATACTTGTTAGGTCTTGAAAATCCTACATATGACTGCATATTTTCTTCCAATAAAGGCCATTAAAAGCAAAATTCAGAAAAAAAGTCCTCTGCTCTGAATGCATCTGTATCTGTTGTTCATTTTGTCCCATGTATCTCAGGATCTGTAAAAAAAAAAATTGTAGGTCTTGTGAGTAATCGCTGGAAAGGCCAGAGACTGGCCTTTCTAGTGAAACCATACATGACCAAGTAATATGTAAAAATAAAATAAAAATATTTCCTTTTTATTTTCTTTTGTACAAAAGCAGCTATTATTCACTGATCAATAATAAAGTGAATAATAATGCTGTTATAACTTTCTCATTTACAACGACGACAGCAAGTGTGGAGCGCATCCATTATTACACACTGTCTCATTGAAAACCTACGCTGACACACCACTGCGAGGAGAGGCAGTTGTTCTTTGGACGCCTGCATCTTCATTCTATACTACCCATAGGGTCAATGAGGTGTCATTGGAAATGTCAAAATCTGGCTTTTCCAATGTTACCAAACATGACCACATAATGAGTAAAATAAAAAATGGACAAAAAAATTTAATGCAGATCTTCTTATTTGTTCTCTGTTCTAAGCCAGTGACATTATCTGTTTATAACACAAACAATGCCACTGCGCTAACTTACTTTCTCATTTCCCACACCGTAAGTTTTGGAAGTAATTGCAAAATGCGTTAGTACGCCTTGTTTAATCTAAAACACAATCGGCCACACCTCTGCAACGTGAGGTGGGGGTACTTTGGGAGGTGTCATGAGAAAGGCCAGACTTCAGCCTTTGCAATGATACCAAATATGACGATGTAAAATATAAATAATAATAATAACAATAATAAATGTATTTATTGTATGTTCATTTGTCCATTTTTCACGCATAAAATGAGCAATACCGCTGCCATTACTCACCTTCTCATTTCCCACACTGGCAGCATGTTCAGTTTTATATATAATCAAATTATTCAAATAATGCAATTCACCAAAATGCAAGCCAGAAATATTTTTTTTTCAGTATTGGATAAAATTGCATATTTTATGGGAAAAATAAAGTAACAAGTTCTCCCATTTATGATTTTTTCCATAAAGAGTGACCCATAGAATATATAATCACACAGTTTTGGATGATAAAGCATGGACAGAATACAAATTTACATGCTGCAAATGATTGAAGTTTGACTAGAATTTTATTTTATTTTTTTAAACTTTGTTACATCATTCTGACATGACATAACGTATACATACAGTAAAGATATATTTTGCATCTGCCTGTCACGGTTCCCGGATCCCACCATGCAGTACTTAACCCCCAACACTCCACAAAACCCAGAAGCTACCAACAGTGTAGCTGTGAATGATCCCTATCTGTCTGGTCCTTAGAATTGGCCAGGTAAACTAGCTAGACAGAAAAGGGTTAACAATACGGAGAGGAGTCAGCCGAGCCAGAATCAGGAATACAGAGTTCAGAATGGTCAAATGTAATAGCGGGGTCGGTATCAGAGCAGTAGCGTAGTACAAGAAAATAGTCTAGGGCAACAGAAGGCAGAATGGTCAGAACACAAGCAGAGGTCAATAACAGGTTAAATCAATATAGCAGTCAGGTACAAGGAGCTCAGGTATGGATAACCACGATCTGGCAACTTCTGAAACTATACTGAGGGTTTTAAAAGACCTTCACCAGACCACGCCCCCCACTCAAGCCACACCTCATGCAATCACCTCCCTGCCTGTCTCCATTTAAACCGGGCAGTGGTCAGCGAGCAGCATCAGACTTGCTGTCCTCAAGCACACAGGTAGGGTTGGAAGCCCCCAACGTTACACTGCCAAGTCCACTGAAAAAGGAATATAATTTGCCTAGATCCTACAATAAAGCATAACTTCAAATCATGTTTAAAAGGCCACTATTACTGAAAAATGAAATGTTCTTATTTTGGTTATTTTATGTTGCTGATATCTTACATCTTTTTCTATTGTTTATGTTTAATTAAGGGTATATTTTGCTCTATATGTGTCACTGGGTGCACCCATTTTGTAATTTTGTGGTCTTTTGAGTTGTAAACTGCCCCCCCCAGTATCTTTCCATCACTTGCTCCTCGCCTTGTGGCAATGGCGATAGAATGGAGTCTATGGGTTGATCACTGACTTAAATTGTAGGGGCTTATACACTGAGAACAGAACTTTCCACCAAATTGCACTGAATAGTGAATGTCACATTCGTTGCAATTACGGGGCAGTTCTTCTATTCACTAAACTGTCAATTCGCCAAATACAGGCAAATTGACAGTGAAATACAGTGCAGTTCGCCACAGTTTGATGGACTTCAGCAGCAGCAAAATTGTCTCATAGAGAATTAATGGTTAGTCTATTCACAGAACTGCACCGAAATGCCTTGATTTTCGGTGTTTCAGTTTGACAGTTTTAAACAAATGAATCCCATAGTTTTCAATGTAATAAATGTAATATAATTTTTTTTAAAGTTTATTCTTTTCATTTTTAGCAAAAAGCCTTTTTATTTTTAGAACACCTTTTTGTATTCGTTGAACAAAATTTTTGTTCCCCAATGTTTTAAAAAGGCTTTTTTTATTCTATAACAGACCTTTTTATTCTTTTTTTTAAAGGACCTTTTTATTATTTAGACACATTTTAAAACTGTTTTATTGGTTTAAACACCTATTAGGAGCATAGGAGAGTTCAGTTTTTTTTATTGCTGTTCTATGGAATTCGCCACGGTCTCTTCAGCGCTGTTCGGTGCTCCATCGGTGCTCCATCGGCGACACTCTCCAACTTTTTCATGAGGCTTTGGCGACTTCATCTTTGGCAAACTACAGTGACCATTCGGTAAATAGTGAATTCATTCAACTGTCGGCAAAATGGAATCGCAAATTGTGCCGAATAGACCCTAAAGTATTATGTGTAATGTATTCAAAGGACATCACCAGGGGGTAGATTAGAAGTCTGTTAAGCACCCTGTTCTATCTCATTCAGCTGTCATCTCTTATTTCAGATAGCAGAGGCAGAACAAAAGCCTCCTCTAGACTGTAAGCTCCTATGAGCAGGGCCCTCTACACCTCTTGTTTCCATCCTATGTCTGTTTATATGTATTTCGTTCCCTTTGGTTATTGTAAAGTGCTGCGGAAACTGTTGCGCTATATAAGGCCCCATTCACACTGTGCGATTTATCGCGCGGATTTTTCCGCAAAATTTGCTGTAAAATCCGCGCGACATCGCGTTGTGTAGCTTCTCCAATGCATTTCAATAGAGCTGTTCACATCTTGCCGCGCGACGTCGTAGCATGTCGCTGGTACATGACCCTTTTTTGCGATTTGCTATCTGCGATTTTGCGATTTGTATTGGTGGTGCTTTGCAAAAATTGCACAAAACCGCGACGTCGCGCAACATTATCGCACTATGTCGCGAATATGAAAATCGCACAGAGAATCGCGCGATTTTCAAATCGCACAGTGTGAACGGGGCCTAAATGATGACAATAATAATAATAATAATAATCTAAACATTCCTCCGCCTCAATAACTGTTAAATACTGTAGATAAAGCACAGCCTCAAAGTAAAACTCACCGTAAGTGTTTGGTAAATGTTGCATCATGGGAAAAACCCACGAAATAGAAACAGGAGATAAAAAACTAATTTTATTTTCCATGCAGTTACTACAAAACAAAAAAACAGCAGCATGTGTTTTATAATGTGTTTTTATTTGTAATGCACAAGTAATATAGTTACAGCTTATGTTAATGGGATTGTGGAAACATGGTGAGCACAAAATGTATTTATTTATTTATAAAGTATTTTGCCAGGAAAGATACATGGTGAAAATGAGCTCAGCACACGGGGTGAAATGGCTTGGCACCGAAGGGGTTAAGTTTCTGTGCTGTGAATGGTCTGCAGGTTTGCCACTGGAGGTTGGTGAATGTTATCTTTTAGTATACATGGGTAGATGGAGTGGTACAATTGGGGAATTTGTGAATGTAATGAGGCATTAGCACAATGGGGAATTATATAATTGAATTTACCGTAAACTAAATATTAGTATTTATTTTTAAATGATAAAATATATCCTTAAAAAGCTGCTGGTGTGCCTCAACAGTTTTTTATCTCATGGCACACCAAAAAGGTGCTAAAAAGGATAGAAAAACACTGTCTAACCCTCTATTAATATACACGACTTATGTTTCCCAGTGGAGTAACAGACGTGAGAACCATCTGTCTGTGTCTAACAGTAAATGTTCTAATTTCAATGAAACGATGAGATGAGGGCTAGATAATGGGATCTCTGCAGTATACCAGCCTGAAATTCCCTCTAGATGTGAAATTAGAGGCTCTATTCACAAAGCACCGAAACTGCACGCAATTTCGGTGCTTTTATTTTCACCGTATTTCGGCAATTCCATTTCAATAGTGTATTCACTATTTAGCGAATGGCCACCATATTTTCCCGATATTGGAGCCACCGAAGCTCTTATCAGTCATTGGCGAAAACAAAAAACAAAAACTGAATTTTCCTATTCTCCTAATAGGTGATTAACCCTTTCGCTGCTGAGCCATTTCACACCTCTGCGCTGAGGTCATTTTTACCGGCTTTGCTCATCATGTTTAACCGCGTTTTGAAGCCTTATTTTAATATATGACCCAGACATATTATATATCGTTCTTTCCGGCAGATTCATAATATGTCATTATTATATGTATATGTCACGTCCTGTCTGTATATTATAACAAAAAATGCAATAAAACAATAATTTACAATGTGTAAAGTGGTGTTTTTTCACATTTTAACATGCGAGCATTTGCGGTTATATTATCTATGGGGTGCGCTTGTTAAAAAAATTAGAAATGGGGACTCATTACATTTTTTTTTGGGAAAATTTCGCTATTTTTAACAAATGCTCTGCATACAAAAATCGTTAGTGCAGCATCATTGTTCACATTATAATTGAAATGGGAACAATATTGCTGCATTAACAAAAAAAGTGTTAATTTTTTTAAAATATTTTTTTATGTCTATTTTTAATTACATTTTTTTTTTTAAAGTTTACATGGTCATGTTATCATGAAATCGTTGGAAAGGCCATGCTCTGGCCGATCCAGCAATACCAAACTTTAACCCCTAGCTGCCACGGATCGGGAGATAGGGGGTTCATTGGAACCCCCTATCTCCACCATTGGTGGCAGTTAGGGGTTAACTCCCGGACTGGCTATGCACGATGACGCCAGTCGTCAGGGGGCATTCCCGGAAGCTTGGCCGACATCCAAGGTGTCGGCCAGCTCCGGGAGGGGATCACGATTCGGCGCTTTTCGGCACCGAATCGTGATCCGGCACCCAAGGGGAATCCCGACTGATTGCTGCCCCTGTGCTAGGAAGCGCTCAGCGCGTCCATAGCACAGGAGAACCACTTGGCTGGACGCGCTGAGCGTGTCCATAGCAGCCAAGTGGTTAAACCAATGAAAATGAATTAAAATGTGTCTAAATAATATAAAGGGTCCTTTGAAAAAGAATAAAAAGCTCTGTTACAGAATAAAAAGAAATGCCTTTTTAAAAAATTGGGATACAAATATTTCACCAATAATACAAAAAGGTATTCTACATAATAAAAAAACAAAATGCTTTTTGCTGAAAAATTTAAAAAAAAACAGTCTTTTAAAAAAAAATTACAAATGATAATATTTTTTTATATTGAATCCTATGAGATTCACCTTTTTAAACCTGTCGAACTGAAACACTGAAATTCAGGGCATTTACTCCAACATTTTGATGCAGTTCTGTGAATAGGCGAACCGGTACTTCTCTATGGGAAAACTTTGGTGCTGCCGAACTGCACTATTTTGCTGTCAATTCGTCTGTATTTGGCAAATTTACAGCTTAGTGAATAAGCAAACCGCCCCAAAATTGTAGTGAATGGTGGAATTCAATTAAAATTTGTGTCACGTTTCCTACTATGTCCCCTGTATGTAAGCTGATCCGGGCCGGGTCTTGGTTCCTGTTGCCATTCCTGAGTTCCAGCCCAGGGGTTTCTTGTTTGCTGTCAGCTCATTCACCTGTCTGTCATGTTCTGATCAACTGAGCACTGCTCTCATTATGCATGGCTCCATGATTTTTGAGTCACTCCTCCTAGTCATTGTTGCGCTGTGCTCCTGTTTTGTGCAAGTTTCTCTTCTGTTTATATATTTTGTTCTAGTATATTTTTGGTTCTCTGTTTCCTATTCCTGACACAATGTCCTTTGTTTATTTTGGGTATTCCTATTGTGCTATTTCCCATCCTGTTTCTTCTGTGGTTTTCCCTCGCTGTACTTTTGTTTTCTGGTTTATATCTCTGCTGATATTCGGTGTATGACCCTGGCTTGATCTGATGTCCCTCTCTGATGTTCTGATCCCTGGCTGTTGCCATGAGTTTGTCTTAACCCATTCCGTGATGTGTCCTTTCTGTATATACTGTTTATATCCTGAGATTCTGCGCAGCCCTGTGGTATTCTCTATTAGCTCAGATCCAGCTACTCTAAAGACCCGACTGTCAGTATTGGTGTTCCTTGTGGTTGTGTCGTGCAAGAGTCTCTGCCAAGCCCTGTGGTGTTCTCACCTTCTGTCATTATATGTGTTGTCTGAGTGGTATCTTTGGGCTTTTAATCCTGAACATGGGCCCCATTACGGCTCATGCCAGGTGCCGCCGTGACATTCGGTGGCAAGTTCAGAGGTTAGTGGAGAACCCCTTAAGATACATATATATGCTAGACATGTGTGTAGCGCTCACTCCCGGAGGAGCCGCTGAAAATGAACCACGGGTCAGTCTCCCCGCACTAGGGAATAAATATACTCCAACACAGTTGTGAGTTTTTATCATTTAAATAGTTTACTAAAATCTTGAGCAGAGGTTGAAGCACGATATTCACAAGTATTATTACAATATTTTCGTATTACGGTAAAACGCGCAGCGGAAAAGAAACGAAACACGAGGCTTCGTATTTTGGAAAATAAAATATTCGCGACCGAACATAAAAGAATGCAATTTCCCGATAGTTCAGAAAAAGGGACACGTAGCGAAACCCCAAACATACAATCCCTTTCGTATTACGGCAAACGCGCAGCGGAAAAAAAGAAAAATGTATTCGGAACGTATCTTTGTCTTTAACCCCCGTTCCGATTCGTAAAAGGAAATGAGTCCTGTACAAGTTAAGTTCCAGAATGTAAGAAGCGTATCTGTGTGTGTGTGGTACCCGGGTACTGTTCAACTGGCCAGTGAATTTATTAAAGGAAGGTCTTCGACTAGTCAGTTGGGGCCCTGTAAACTTTAAAGAGAAACAGCAGAGCGTCCTTTAATCATACAACAGCCTTGGAGGCCTCTCACCCATCCGATGACTGCTTTAGGCTCCGCTGACCCAGGACGTCTCTCCACCCGATTTTGACTGGGGATACTAGCGGCCCGATCCGTTGTCTGACTCCATACAGCTTATCCAGCTCACCGCCTGCTCTCCGTTCGATTCCTCCGGTCTGCAGCAATGCCTGGATTCCGGCGGGTCTTCTTCTCCTCAGCTGGGGTGATCCTCTCTGCAGCAACAGGTCTCTCTTGGTCTCTCTGGGTCTCTGGCATAGGCCCTCTGGTGATCTCATACAATGCGTCTCCTCTCTTCCCTTCCCTGGCGCGCTCTGGAACCTTCTCCACGAGGCAGAGGATGTAAGGGTCCAGTCCCCACCCACTTCCTGTCTTCTTGCAAAGCATGCCGGGCATTGTAGTCCCAATGTCCAGTATCTCTGATCGCGATAGTCTCCATCTTGTGGCCAAAAATAGGTACTGCCACAGCAAGATTTTTAGCACAGCGCTACATGTGCAAATCGAGAAAACAAAATTGTGTAGTTTCGGATCAATTCGTTACATTTTTTAATTAGTTTCGGTGTGTTTGTTATGTTACCGTGATTCGTATTTTGGATCGATTTGTTATTTCGGGGGACTAGTGATTCGTTATTTCATTTTGATTCGTTATTTCAGAATGTGAAATGGATGAAGTAATTGCTTAGATTAGGGTTAAAAAATATACAGAATCCTCCTGTCAATGGTACTGAAATATGTTTCATCCCCAAGGACCGCAGCATCGCAGGGCTCCGGAGCAAAAAATCCTCCTGTCCTTGGTGCTGAAATATGTTTCAGCCCAAAGGAAAGCACCCGCCAAACACCGCGAGACTGAGAGAAAGGAAAAAAAAACGCTGCATTCGGTAAAGGAAAAAAAGTCTCTTCGTTTTAAAATAATTTTAAATCCAAAAATTTCATCTAAGCAAAATACAAAAAAATCAGGGCATTTCAGACATTTCGGTGCTGTTCAGAGTTCTCTGAATGGATTAACCATTACTTCTCTATGGAGAATTTCAATGCCGCCGAATAGCACCAAACTGCACCATGGCCATGACCATGACCATGTCCGTGGCCTGTGGTGCTAAATACAACAGATTCAACACCACGGCCAAAGTGAAATGGTATAACAAATCGATTAGTGAAGACAAAGTTAATTCGCTACAAACCATTTTGTTTTCATTTCGAATTGCGATTCGAAACAAAACTAAAGGCACATATCTAATACAGTTGTGTTCAAAATTATTCAACCCCCAATGCTGTAAAGGGTTTTAGGGAATTTAGTGTACATTTGTAATTGTATTCAGAATGAAATCCTACAAGGACTTTTTAAAGAACCATATGCAACTAAAATGACATCAATTGGTTTTGTAATACAGTAGTAAATGTTTCTTTCGTGAATTCTTCATTGACACAAATATTCAACCCCTTAAAGACTACCACTCTGAAGAACAGAGGTTCATTCAAGTGTTTTCAATCAGGTATTGAAAACACCTGCGGATGTCACGGAGCAGCAATAAAGCATAATAAGCACCAATTAGGCAGCTTTAAAATGACTGTGATACTCAGCTCCTTCTAGACATTTACTGGTGTGGTTACAAACATGGTGAAGTCAAGAGAATAGTCCAGGAAGACAAGAGAAGAGGTGATTACTCTTCACAGGAAGGGCAATGGCTATAAGAAGATTGCAAAGATGTTAAACATACCAAGAGAGACCATAGGAAGCATCATTCGCAAATTCAAGGCAAAGGGCACTGTTGAAACGCTACCTGGTCGTGGCAGAAAGAAGATGCTGACTTCGACTGCTGTGCGCTACCTGAAGCGTAGAGTGGAGAAAAGTCCCTGTGTGACTGCTGAGGAACTGAGAAAAGATTTGTCAGATGTGGGTACTGAAGTTTCAGCTCAGACAATACGGCGCACACTGCGTAATGAAGGCCTCCATGCCAGAACTCCCAGGCGCACCCCCTTGCTGTCTCCAAAGAATAAGAAGAGTCGACTGCAGTATGCCAAAAGTCATGTGGACAAACCACAGAAGTTTTGGGATAGTGTTCTGTGGACTGATGAAACAAAATTAGAACTGTTTGGGCCCATGGATCAACGCTATGTTTGGAGGAGGAAGAACAAGGCCTATGAAGAAAAGAACACCTTGCATACTGTGAAGCATGGCGGGGGGGGGGGGGTCAATCATGCTTTGGGGCTGTTTTGCTTCTGCAGGTACAGGGAAGCTTCAGCGTGTGCAAGGTACCATGAATTCTCTTCAGTACCAGGAGATATTGGATGACAATGTGATGCAGTCCGTCACAAACCTGAGGCTTGGGAGACGTTGGACCTTTCAACAGGACAATGATCCCAAGCATACCTCCAAGTCCACTAGAGCATGGTTGCAGATTAAAGGCTGGAACATTTTGGAGTGGCCATCGCAGTCACATGACTTAAATCCGATTGAGAACCTCTGGTGGTACTTAAAGAAAGCAGTTGCAGTGCGCAAGCCTAAGAATGTGACTGAACTGGAGGCTTTTGCCCATGACGAATGGGCGAAGATACCCATAGATCGCTGCAAGACACTTGTGTCAAGCTATGCTTCACGTTTAAAAGCGGCTATAACTGTAAAAGGATGTTGTACTAAGATTGAATGTCACTTGGGGGTTGAATAAAACTGATAATGATGTGAGCACAGAAAAGACATTTGTGGTTATTTCATTATAAATCTTATGTTATATTTGTCTGACCTACACGTGCCTCTTTGATTTAATTGTAAGCAAGATGACTGAATGATCAAAATCAATGTCAAACTGGCCAAAACACTCAATTTCAGTGGGGGTTGAATAATTTTGAACACAACTGTATATGCCCACTCTATGAGGTCAAGTGAAAGCTATGGATATAAACTACTCCAGCCCCACATGGAGGTTTGACAATTATTCAGATATTTCTTTAACTTAAAAAAATGAAAGTGCTTCACCCAGAGAGGAAGGCATACTTAAGATTGAAAGCAACATTAAAATAATGTTTGTGCATCATCCCCTTGCATTCAGGAATGCTTTTATAATATGTTCTTTAGTGCTGTATTGTGACTGATCATATACAGTATTATGTCATGATTGTATTGATGCTATGGAGAGTATAATGACATATAAATCAGACTGTAGGGGTTATTCAGAGAGCGACGATCTGGCCCCGAAATGTCACCGAACAGGAAATTTCCCCATATGTTGACATCTTGGGGCCATTTGGCTATTCAGAGAGCAGGCAGTTTGCCAAATTTTGGCTAACTGCCAGCAAATACAGCGTCCGTTCGATGGCAGTGAAATCCCCCATAGAGAAGCAATGGTTAATCTATTCAGAGAACACCGAACAGTAGTGAAATGTAACATTGCTGAAGTTCCCTGCTATTCGGTGGTTTCATTCGGGAGGTTTATTCAGGCGAACATTATAGGACCTTATATGTAAATTACAGACATTTTCGTTCAGTAGTTTTTTTGCAAACAGCGTTTCAATTTTGACACTTTCAATTGTATACATATTAATTATTTTTTTTACCCCATTCATCAGCTCGTAGACTTTTTCCGGACGCTGGTCTGCGCTGTGTTCGGTGGCTCTTCGGCATTTTCCAGATGTGTTCGGCAGTTTTGTCTCCCATCACCTCCATTATAACAACTGATAATTATTAGACAAATGACATTTGAATCTCATGACCATGTCTGCACACATTATACAGTTTGTGGAGACGCACAATTTATTCCGTTTATGCTGTCAAGGACAAGATATATGTATACTCTAGGTCTGGGATTTATAAATGCATACATTGAGCATTTAGCTTTATTAGGTTATACACTACATTTATCATATCAATATTTTATGCTTGTAGAAAGATATTGACTAGTGGAATCATCTGTGATGACGAAGGTAGCGTCATCCGTACCATTACAAGGGTTGCGTTTAGTGAACCGTTTTATACTTTCCTGTTAGGTTACAGGATGGCACAGTATATTCTTCCAGGCATAGACGTAACCTGTCACGGTGATCATTGATTACTTATTATCAACACATGTTAAATAAAAGCAATATACATTTATAAACCAGATTATGTTCAGAGTGGTCCTCCTCATCATATCAATTAAAACCCTGATTAATTGCACAGGCTTCTCCCTCTGGTATCTAAAGAAAGCTTCCTTCAGGCATACCTTTTCAGGGAGCCCTAACAAGGTGCCTTTGTTGTAACAATGAAGCTTTTCTGATGCATATGCAAAGAAAACGCCATTGTTAAAGTCATTGTCAGATGTTCATTTTCGAAGCAGGTGAGAATGTCCCTTCCAGGTCTTGTCTGCACATGTTAAAGAAAACAGGGTAGGAAGGGTGGATGTGGCTTATCTTAAATGATATGATTACATTGTATTTACTGTTTGCTATATACACTTCCTTTATTACATGTTCTAACAAAATATTAATGATTTATCCACAAAAAGGAAATTATTGAGCCTCAACCAGGATCTTGCAAATTTGAGGTCAGAATAGATTAGTTGGAGAATACAGCTACTTTTTTTCTTGGCTAATATTCTCCAGCTATAATTATACTAGTATTTATTGATGAAAATAATGTAAATATAAACATTGGGGAAATCTCAGATTGTAGAGTTCAAAATAAGAAAAAACCCATGTAAAAGTGAACATCAACATCAAGGTTCTCAAATACATTAAACATTCAATAAAAAGCTAAATGTGCTGCATAGCCTCTGACATCTGATGCTTTGTTCTGCCCCTGTATGGACTGTCAGGGAATCATGGATAAAGTGACCAGATGTTCCCCTTTTCAAGAAGAAACTGTCCCCTGAATGAGGCCCTGGCCTGGTCAGCATACCCTCTTTGTCCCCTGAACTTCTGTAAAGTTTAATGGGAGGATCACAGATATATTCTACTGAATGAACTCTCTTTCTTCAGTCAACAGTGAATCATTTAATGGTCAGATCTGATTTTTTAAATTTTAGGACAAAATAAAACTATATACAAAATTCCTTTTTTTGGCTTTTATTTTTTATTGGTTATGGTCAAAATTCCAGACAAATCCAGTTATCCACAGATGTATGTGTATAAACAGGTATAATAGTTTACACCGTTGTTTACAAAGTACTAACAGGGTAATCTAAAGAGATCCGAATGGCTGGAGAAAGGTAAGCGAACGCTGAAAATCAGCGTACGGTTACCTTTCCTGGCCATTCGGCTATCCAGAGAGCAGGCAATTCGACAAATCCTGGCAAATTGCCTGAACATACGGTGCCTGTTCGAGGGCCGTGAAATCCCCATGAAAAAGCAATGCTTCGGCTATTCAGAGAACAAAAACCAGCAGTGAAAGGTTCCCAAAATGCCCTGCCATTCAGTGGTTTAATTCGGCAGATTTATTCAGGCGAATCCCATAGACTTCAATGTTAAAAAATATTCCTGTTTTAACTCAATATCTAATAAACCGTTCATTATAAAATTCTGCAGTAAAGAGTCTCTTTATTTATAGTTTTTTTTTAGGATATTTTAAGCATTTTTCTGGACTTTTTTTATTTTAAAAATCGGATTTCTTTTTTTTTTAACTTCTTTTTTCTGTAACAGCCCTTTTTATTATCATTCCCTGGACCTCATATGTAAATTTCAGACATTTTCACTCAGTAGTTTCTTTGCAAACAGCGTTTCACTTTTCAAACATTCAAGCAAACTGTTTTGCTAATTTATTCACTGCATTCGTCTGCGGTGTCGGCTTTTCTGGCGGCTTCGTGCGTGTGATCGGCTCCTGCTCGGGTTTTTCCGGCGTTTTCGGCGGGGTTAATCCAGATGTTTTTGCGGGTTTTCGGCGTGCATTCGCCTAGTTTTGCATTTAGTTTTCGGCGGGTTTGCGGCAACCTTTCCCTGCAATTCGGGGACCCTGTGGTGCTTGCTGAATACACCGCAGGGTTGCCGAAATGTGATCGGCCAAAGGAACCAAATTGAAGAGAACGAAAAGTCACCAAACGTGCGGTGACTTTTCGATTCTCTGAATTACCCTGTATGTAACAGATATGAGACAGAAAAACACAGGGATCATTACAGCTATGACAATGAATTAAATTGAGAGAGAGCTTGGTGGAGGGGGGGGGGGTTGTGTAAGGGCCGCCAGATCAGCGTTTTTTTACTACTAGGCACCTATTAATGTTTCATGCAGAGGGAAGCACAGGAAAAAGTGCTGCCCTGCAACATATATATTTAATATGCTGCAGAAAGGAAATCAAGGCCGGTCACCTGGGATTCCTTTTATTATTTCTTACCTGCAGCATGTGGATTGTGCATGCTGCAGGGGTTAATTTTTATTTTTTATGCACCGCCCATTGGCATGAATAAACTATGTGTCCAGGAAAACATGGCTGATATGACACCCTGAGTTGACGTATCAACAGGTCACCCCTTTACATGTGAAGTGAATGCCACTTAGGCAACTAAAACCGTTTTAAGGGCATGTTTCTATTTGGCTCTTTTGTGTATATTTGGCATTGAACTCAATTTAACTCACCTTTTTTAAGATGTATGCAGATTACTTTAAGCAAATATGCTAACTGGATTGTTTTTATACAATTAGGGCATTTACTAAAGTTAGTTGAGGTGCAAATGAAACAATTGCTGACAATATGCAGTTTTAATCCTGTGCGCCTGAGGCTAATAAAAAAAAGCCAAGTTTTAATTAAATGTATGCTAATTAGGCTGATTACATCAAGTAGTAATGCATCTGATTATCTGTGAATATGTCCAAACATATCCATTACTCTGTCCCATTTGGAGACCCATAGACTGGATTCCTGGGGTACTCTTTTCATGTCTTTTGCAAATGAAATCACGAAACAGATCAACACTAGGCTTTTGGTTCAATAGAGTGCCAGAGTAAAAAGATAATTAGGATGAGGTCCTGCCCCACCCCCAATAATATGTTGGGGGTGAGGTAATAAAACAAAACAGGAGGTGAGCTAGGGTTGCCAGGTCGGCCATGTTTTCCTGGACACATATAATATATTCATGCTGATGGGCAGTACATGAAAAATGCCTCCCTGCAGCATATATAATCCATATGCTGCAGATAAGGAATCCCAGGTGATGTGCCGTGATCTCCTACTTGCATCATACATGTTGCAGGGCAGCTAATAGCAAATAGTTATAGGTGTCCAGGAAAACATGGCCGATCTGAGTGGCAACCCTAAGGTGAGCAATGGTGGCCGCCATAGTATGCATCAGATCTAAATACAGTGGGGTCACCAGTAAAACCTATGTAGCGCTCACTCCCGGAGGAGCCGCTAAAATTGAACCACGGGTCAGTCTCCCCGCACTAGGGAATAAATATACTCCAACACCGCTGTGAGTTTTTATCATTTAAATAGTTTACTAAAATAATAGGCAGATGTTAAGACACGGTATTCACAGATATTATTACAGTACTTTCGTATTGCGGTAAAACGCGTAGCGGAAAAGAAACGAAACACAAGGCTTCGTATTTCGGAAAATAAAATATTCGCAACCGAACAGAAAAATATATGCAATTACTCAATAGTTCGGAAAAACAGAGACACGTAGCGAACCCCAAAATACAATCTCTTCGTATTACGATAAACGCGCAGCGGAAAAGAGAAAAATATGTATTCGGAACGTATCTTTAACCCCCGTTCCGATTCGTAACAGAATGAGTCCTGCACAGGCTAAGTCCCGGAATGTAAAAGGTGTGTATGTGTGTATGGTACCCGGGTACTGTTCAACTGGCCAGTGAATTTACTGAAGGAATGTCTTCGACTAGTCAGTTGGGGCCCTGTGGACTTTAAAGAGAAAACAGCAGCGTGTCCTTTAATCACAAAACAGCCTTGGAGGCCTCTCACCCATCCAATGATTGCTTTAGGCTCCGCTGACCCAGGACGTCTTTCCGCTCGATTTTGACTGGGGATACTAGCGGCCGGATCCGTTGTCTGACTTTATGCAGCTTGTCCAGCTCACCGCCTGCTCTCCGTACCCGATCAACTCGCGGTGACTCCTCACTCGAGGTCTTCGGTTCCTCCGGTCTGCAGCAATTCCTGGATTCTGGCAAGTCTCCTTCTCCTCAGGTTGAGTGACCCAATAATGACTGACAGGTCTCACTCAGGCTCTGGCCTAGGCCCTCTCGCGATTCTCTTCAGTGCGTCTGCTTTCTCTCGTTCCCTGGCGCGCTCTGGCGCGTTCTCCACGAGGTGGAGGATGTAAGTGTCCAGTCCCCACCCACTTCCTGTCTCCTTGCAAAGCATGCCGGGAAATGTAGTCCCAATGTCCAGTGTCTCTAATCGCGACTGTCTCCATCTTGTGGCCAAAAATAGGTAATGCCACAGCAAGATTTTAACACAGCGCTACACCTATTTAGGGTTTACAGCGGTGGATATACTCTACTTATAGCAAGAGATTTAAACACAGGTTCTGAATGAGTTCGCTGTTAAGTATAGTGGCCCCACTCTTTAATGCTAACAATGAATAAAAATTTAGTTTTAAAAAATGCTATTCTTACCACTGATTCCACAGTGCAGGAGTCGGCACAATCGCCACATCTGCTCGACTGTTGCAGAAAGAAACTGGGAACGAATAGTCACTGGTGTCCTTCTGCCTTGGTCCCGGTCTCGATAAGGGCTCTCTTTCGGCTTCTCTGGAATCCTATGGACTCCAGGAGATGCTACAAGTGTCGCTGATGCCAGTAGCAGCTCCTTGCTATTATCAAGACGAGCATCAGACATAACAGCTCACTTCTAATAGAACTACTAATACAGAGCTGACAACGGATAACGGCTGCTGCTGCATTTCTCCGTTGGCAGCTCCCTTGTACAGACCTGCCAACTTTGGCAGGTCTGAGATCAGGAGGATGGAGGCATAAAGCCATGGCATGATTTGCGTGTTCTCTAAGATCGCACCCCAAAAGGGTGTATAATTTTGGCGCTCATGTGCACCTGGGTGCCCGCTGCTGTATTAGTGCTCATGTATGAGTCTGCAAAGCATTTATTTTAACTATAAACTTAAACAGAAGCTTGATGCATTTTCCCCCAGTCGTTCCAGAAGCCGGGTGACAGCCAAGGGCTGCTTGGTAATCGAGAGGACTGAAGAGAAACAGTATGTCCCGTGGTCACACTGTGTAACTTGGCAGGACTGCTATTACTGGCTCGGCCCATCAAATATACCTTTATGGTATATTTAGTGACAAATGGAGGAAATAACGAAATAATTTACAGAACTGATAACTGTCAAAAAGTAGCTGTGAACATCTAAACGTCATAGAGTTTGTGAAATGAGGAATTCAAATTCTGTTGGCTTCTTACAAAAGAAAACATTCTGTTTATGATCATGCTGAGAAAAGGGGAACGGATACCGATGACATGTCCTTGTCCTCAAGTATTGTGCACTGTTACTACTATTCAGGCCTGGACTAGGACAAAAAATAGGCGCGGGCATTTTAAAGTGAGCGGCCCGGTTTTGTCCTACGCTATACAGAAATACAAACACATATAGTTATACATACCTTTATATGCACCCCTATACTCAAACCACTGTACATACCCCTACACACTCCTATTATATACCTATATGTGTGCCTACACACCCCTATTATACACCTACTGTACTGTTTGTTTTTATTATTTGAGTCTTCTATCTATGAGGTTATAGGCTTTTATCACAAACAACATCCGTCCACTTCCTTTAATAAAATTCACCTTAACCAAGTTCATTTCAAATAAAAACAAACATGTGTTACTTATTAATAAATACATGGGATGATGCAGTTGCAGGTCGGGGGTGATATGCCATTTTTTTTTCATGAGGGCTTCTTGTGGCTGTACCATTAAGGCTAGGGTCAGACTAGCGCAGTTTTAACGTGCGTTTAGCCGCACAAAATAACGGCCGTACTAGCAGCAAATGAAGTCCAATGCCGGGGAACATACGACGAACGGCCGCACGAAAGTTCGTCCGCGCAACGCAAGTGGCCAACGAACGTATTTTTTCGAGAACGTCAAACCGCTAGTACTGACGTATAGAGTGCGCTGCGTCCGCATAGCGGCGTGTGTGTGTGATTAGGAGACGTCAGACGCTGCTAATGTACGGCTAACATAACGTCCTGACACAAAAAGTGTTTTATTGACGATCCGTACAAAATCACGGACGAAAAAACGCATCGTATGACCGCTATCGCGTATTCCGGGAAAAAATACGTACGTTCGTTCGACCGCACTTTTTCACGGACAACGTGAAAAATGCGTTCGTCTGACCCTAGCCTAAACCCTATCGCATTCTGATGTATGATTTTGAATTGAAAAGAGTTTCGTTGTGGGATAGAAGCCAGCGTCCAACCACACTGAAAGGGAAAATTTAATTTTTCTGAACCTTCTCCAATATGCTGGCTTAGGCTGGGGTCAGACGAGCGCAGTGTTCACGTCCGTGATTGCGCCTAAAAGTACGTCCGTGATAGCATGACAGAAAGCCCATCGGAGCCCGACACACGAAGTACGACCGCACTGAACTGCGGGCGCACAACGGCCGCGGCCCACGGACGCAAGGCAGGCAAGAACGTACAACCCCTAGAACGGCCGCACAAAGTGCGCTGCGTCCGCAACGTCTGCATAGCTTTGTGTGTGAGTGATGGAACGTGGTCAGACGGACTGCATTTATACGTCCAGCATTTTTCACGGACAAAATGGTTTTGCTTTTTAATTTATTTTTCCTCCTACATCCGTCAAAAAATAAACGTCAGTGAAAAAAACGGACTGTGTGACCACTACTGTGTCTTCCGTACTGACGTACGTCCGTGTGCAAGGACGTACAGTCCGTAGAAATCACGCTCGTCTGACCCTAGCCTTAGGCCCAGTTGGCCTGGCTAGATTATCCCCTCAGAGGGAGAATTAATCAAATTATGGGAGAGGGAACGTGTAAAAGAGCTCCAATATCTTGGCTCTTTTTCTTCCCCAGAGACAAAAATACCTACAATAAGTTACGTGTAACAAGTGAACAGTTTTGAAGGCATGGCTGGTGCTTTGTGAGGGGTCATCCGTGAAAAAGAATGTTCGAACGAATGGACGTATTTTTTTCACGGAATACGCGATAGCGGTCATACGATGCGCATTTTCGTCCGTGATTAATGAGGTGTCATTGGACAGGTCAGGGTCTGGCCTTTCCAATGATACCAAACATGACTATCACCGCATGTTCGGTGACTTTTCGTTCTCTTCAATTCGGTGCGATTGACGATCCCATTTTGGCAACCCTGTGGTGTATGCAGCTAGCTGCAAACCCGACGAACACTCACCACAAAACCTGGCGAACGTTCACTGAACCCCGCAAAAATATCAGGATTAACCCCGCCGAACACACTGGAGAAACCCGACTAGCCGCCGATCACAGCGCAGAGCAGCCGCCGGAAAAACCCAACATGCAGATGAAGGATGTGGAAAAAAAAAAACAGTACGCTTGAAAGTTTGAAATTTGAAACGCTGTTTGCAAAAAAACTACTGAACGAAAATGCCTGGAATTTACATATAAGGTCCAATGGATGATAATAAAAAGGGCAGTTACATTAAAAAGAAAAGACGATTTAGAAATCTATAAATAAGGAGACTTTTTACTGCAGAATATAATATTAAACGGTTTACTAGATATTAAATTAAAAAGGTAATATTTTTAACATTGAAGCCTATGGGATTCGCCTGAATAAATCTGTCGAATAAAACCACCGAACAGCAGGGCATTTCGGGAACCTTTCCCTGCTGGTTTGTTTTCTCTGAATAGACGAAGCATTGCTTCTCTATGGGGATTCACTGCCCTCGAACAGGCAACGAACAGGCACCGTATGTGCAGGCAATTCGCCAACATTTGGCGAACTGCCTGCTCTCAGAATAGCTGAATGGCCTGGAAAGGTAACTAGGCTGAATTTCTGTGGTCGGTTACCTTTTGGCCACAATTCGGATCTCTTTGAATAACCCTGTATGTATTGCGTAAAAATAAATAAATACAATTAAATTAAAAAGTCTTTTGGTTCTAAAAAGCAGCGGCTTTGCTTACTTTTTTTTTTTTTTTTACTCAAGGGGTTATTCAAAGAGAGCTGAATTTGCCACTGAAGTGCACCAAACAGTGAATTTCCCCGTACGGTGCAATTTCGTGCCAATTCGGCTATTCAGAAAGCTGGCAAGTCGTTTAATATTGGCAAATTGTCAGCGAAATATGTTGCAATTTAGCGACCTTTGGCAACGGTGAAATTCCCGATAGAGATGTAATAGTTAATCTATTCAGAGAACACTGAACTGCACTGAAAATTTGGCGAAATGCCCACATTTTCAGTGCTTTTGTTCGACAGGTTTAAACAGGCGAATCCCATAGGTTTCAAATTCAATGTAAAAAAATTCCCTGTTCCTATAAATTTTTTATTCAACCCGTTTATTTTATTCATTTGCAACAAAAAACGTTTTTATTAATTAATTTTTTCTGGATTTTTTTGGTGAAATATTTTATTCCGATTTTTTTTTTCCCCTAAATGGCGTAATTTTTTTCATTCTGTAACAGACCTTTTTGTTATCCATAGGACCTTCATACATTATTTTCATGTATTATTTTAGTTTAAAACACCTTTTAAAAATTGCGGGTGTTACCCCCTTTTTGGCGACTGGTCGGCTTTTTTTTTGGCAGATCATCAGCAGCCTTCGGCGGCTTCTCTGTACATGTGTTGTGCTAAAAGAATTCTGGGAATTGTAGGCAACCATCATCTGGGGGGTCAGAGTTTGAGATCACTGCCTAGTCACGACCCGCCCTTGAGGTTTGATTCTTGAACCGGCTGCCGGGGCCACACTGCAGGTTACTAACTTTGGTCCAAAGTTAGTAACCCTGCAGTGCGGCCCTGCGGGCGGTTCAAAAATCAAACGTCTCACAAGTTACAGCTTTGGTGACAGTGCCACCCCGCCGCGGGTGTCACCTGGTGCGGGCCGCTCCCCCCACCCCCACCCAGCGACACCACTGCTGCCTATGTTATATAAATGCGGATGTTTTCTCTTCTTCACTGGTGCCCCAAGGTGATCCTTCTTTCCAGTTTAAAACCAGCACGTTTTTGTTTATTTTTTTCAGTCAACCCATGCTGCCCACGTTCTCCTTCCCTGCCATATCCCATCAGGATTTGGATATAGAGCATTGTTCAATGTAATATGTCATTCCTTGTTGGGATTGACCAGTTCCAGGGCCAGGCACCGCCATCTTGCTCTTTTGTGTGCGGCACACTTTAAGGGTCATTGTACAGCGCTCCGTAATTGGCTCAAAAAGGTAACAATGGCGCGCTGAATCAGTAACGCATCAGCAATCAGTTGGTAGTGAGCAGAGCTGCCTGGTACAGTGTCTCTTCTGCTCACAGCTGTCAATCATCCCCCCCCCCTGTCGGCATGCCAACAGAAGTGAGGGACAGCTAAACGTTAAAGGGAAGAATGACAAATTTCCCCCAAAAAACACAAATAAGATATATATATATATATATACATACAGGAAGTGATTCCGCGTTAGGCTAGGGTCAGACTAACGCATTTTTCACGTTGTCCGTGAAAATGTGCGTTCGAAGAATGGACGTATTTTTTCACGGAATACGCAATAGCGGTCATACTATGCGCAGTTTCATCCGTGATTTTGTACGGATCATCAATAAAACACTTCTTGCATCTGGACGTTATGTAGGCCGGACATTAGCAGGGTCTGACATCTCCAATTCACGCACACACGCCGCTAGCAGACGCAGCGCACTCTGTACGTCAGTACTAGTGGTTTAACGTTCTCGAAAAAATGCGTTCATTTTCCACTTGCGTTGCGCAGCCGGACTTTTGTGCGACCGTACTTCGTATATTGGCCGTCATTGCCCGGCATCTGCTGCTAGTGCGGCCGTGATTAAGTGCGCCTGCACGCGCGTTCGCACTGCCTCAGTCTGACCCTAGCCTTAGATGTGTTCAACTTGTGATTGGCAAATAGTGAATTTTGTGCGCAAAAAACTTGACATGTCACATTTTTACCCATTTTGAGTGAAATGATTACAATTTTGTGCATATGTACATATATATACTTTTTCTTAAAATTTGCTTGTTATTTTTTGGTCTCCATATCAGGACAGGTTGAGAAATACCCAGCAGGTGCCGCAAGCTGTGTGAGCTGGAGCCCATGCTGCCATTATTGGGTCATTATGAGGTGTGCAGGTAAAGCTGTTCTATTGGCTGAAGGGGCCTGGCATGCACAGAGTTAATTAACCCTATCTAGTCACAGCAGGTCCCTGTGGGCGCGCAGGGATATTATGCACCACACCGATGGCGTAGGGATATTGCACCCCGGCGCCTGCCTGACACGGGAACACAAGGTATCCAGGATCTCCCACAGAGCGCTGCAAGGCACGTGCTGCTCGACCAGTTCTGGGCGTGTTACAGCGCCATGACCCCGCCCCCGTAGAGTCCCTATAAAGGCAGGCGGTGGCGGCGCGCTGCCCTCATAGTACTCTGGGCGGACCGGCGGCTGTGATCTGCGCTGGTTTTCAAACATGACTTTCAGGCGCCTGAAGAAGCTACAGCACAAGGAGGACTATGGCACCCCCCGGAGCAGACCATTCACAGGGACAAGTATGACCCCTACGCGGCTCTGGACTCCTACCGCTCTGCTGACCTGTATAAGGCGCTGGCGGTGTCTGGGGGCACCCTGCCCAGGAACAAGAAGGTGAGCACAGGGCGCCGCATCTCTTGCTTCTGCGACGTGGACACGCAGGGGTTAACGCAGCCAGCATGGCGGGTCCTGGGATGCTGAATACACAGGGTGCTGGCAATAAGTGCGGTTAATGGGGGGGGGGGGCTCTACTTATTCTTTGGCTCCTCTATTATGTGGTCCCTGAAACGGTTAATGCGCAGGACCCGGGGGGAGGGGGAGTCATTGTTTAGAAAGAACGATTGTCTTTTCTATGCAGTGTGTGTCAGCATGGAGACCCAGGAAACCTCCCCATAACACCCTCACTACCTCCACTGCCCGGTGTGAGCTTGAGGCTCTATACTGGGAGCAGCCCCATCTCCCTGTAGCCCCATCTCTGGCTCCCTGTAGCCCCATCTCTGGCTCCCTGTAGCCCCATCTCTGGCTCCCTGTAGCCCCATCTCTGGCTCCCTGTAGCCCCATCTCTGGCTCCCTGTAGCCCCATCTCTGGCTCCCTGTAGCCCCATCTCTGGCTCCCTGTAGCCCCATCTCTGGCTCCCTGTAGCCCCATCTCTGGCTCCCTGTAGCCCCATCTCTGGCTCCCTGTAGCCCCATCTCTGGCTCCCTGTAGCCCCATCTCTGGCTCCCTTGTCAGCCTGGGCTACTGAGTAGCTTATTGCCAACATATAACATGCTGGAAAAACTGCCTATACCTGTGTGTGTGTGTGTATATATATATATATATATATATGCACCTTTTGCATGGAAAAATATTTGTGGAAACGTGTGTATACGCTGGGTGTGCTGTATGGTCCATATCAGTGGATTCATGACTCAGGAATGCTCAGGGACTTTAAACTGGTGATTCATGCTCAATATCTTATTACCTTAAGGTAAATGATCATATTCCTGTGCTTTTATCATTTTTATGCCCTGTCAGAGCCATAAGTAGAATGTTGCATCAGAGACCCCTGTCAGGGAGTATAGAGCACACAATTTCTAGAGATTGGGGATGGTCAGCAAGCCTACATCCATTTCTCATTGTATAGCCTTGTAAGAACACATTGCTAAAAGTAACCTTAAACATGTGTGTGCATGTGTACACACACACGTTTTCCAGGGCCCTCCGTTCCTGATGCATCTGCCAAATGTTATCTTGTCTTAAAGTATTGTACCCATGTACAGCTCTGTAGATTGTTGGTGCTTTATACGTATAATTTCTATTTTATAAACACACACACCAAAAATCTGATCCGAATTCCGGCTACTTGTAGCCATTTCTCAGTGTTTCAGTTCATTCCTAGACGGCTTGCTCAGATATATATACATTGAGCTGCATGTAACACATTTTGGTGGTCTCAGCATTGTTCCCCCTCACCCATTGGCTGGCAGCCAATCGTCTCCTATAGATTGCTTGTGAAGAGGCTCTGATTAGAGGGAGCCGGCATTATTCTGCTGTAATGATCATTCTGCGTTGCTGTCACGGTGCCGGGTATTACACAGCAGAGACGTGTAACGCAGCAAGAAGCGACAATTATTCAGCAATGGCTTAGCCAGGCATATAATTAAGAATCCTCATTACATTAGAGATACCGGCTTCTCAGAGTTCCCCGGCAGCAGAATGACCCCAGCCGGCTGAGGCTGAATCAGGCGCATCTTGCTGGGGACATGTTGCGTTTTAGTGGGAGGTTATATCCCGCTGAATAGCGGCGTTTAATGCAAATAGTCTCATTCCCTCCTGTTGCCTTATGAAATCTACCATCTAGTGTTATGAGGCAGGCATCTAATCCTGCCATACAATGCTGCAGCGTATGTTGGCGTTCTATGAACAATTAGCTGTGGCCTTCATGTTGATTCGCTTGGAGTCATTTCAGCAATATAGCTTAATGACCAGATTGAAGCGGATTTACAGTCCATTTCTGACTCTGAAACTTACCCTCACCTTGCAAGCCATTCCTTTGTAAACGCTTGAGCAGGTCTCTCGGTTCCCCTCAGTTCTCCATTCTATCTATCCTGTTATGCCCTACCCGTTTGTACAGTGCTGCAGAATATGCTGCAGCTATATACATTTTTGGGAATGACCCTTCTCTTGCGGTCTGCTACGAAGGCCGGATGGACTGTCTGACATCTGCCTCGCTAACGGTATTTAAACAGATTCCACATTTCAAAGGGCAGACTTTATAGGGGCGATGTTTGTTATTATTGGTGATAGTCCAGTGACCGCTAGCTATGGCTCGCTACCCCTGCCTGCTATTTACATGGAAAGACGTTTTTTTTTTAAAATTATGGTAAATTTACATGATTGTGCATTTGGGGTTTGAGGGATCTTCAGAAGCCCCTCAAAGAGCCCGTTTCCCATCAGTGAACTATATGCACATGCATCTATAGAAACCCAATTGGGCAGTATTGTGTGTGTAGTTTAACATGCAGTGGGTACACCTGTGCGTTTGACGGTGTGTTGTGCGGTTTGTCTTTTTGTGTAAGTCGTATATGTGTAGACACATGAATTTACATGGTACTCTGGTATATAGTGATGTATTCACAGTGCATTTCCATGTAAATTAACTGTGCTTTAGTGCTGCCATAGCATGCACGCTCAGAGGGCGCTATAAAGGTGTCAGAGCTGGTGACGTTCAGCCCAGGTACCTCAGGCGAGGAAATTGTTTTATCCTTCCCTCCACTGCTCCCACCATCCCAGCCACACCTGATGTATATGGAAACAAATGACATCAGTAGCAAGTCTCTATCAGCAGAGTAGCCAGGTGAGCGTCTAGAATATTACCTCTAGCCCCATAATGTCTTGGTTCCTAGAAGTGTTACTGGCTCCTAGATTTGATCTAAAGAATGTTTGTGTGAAAACAATCCAAAATGTGCCAATGTATCTGAAAACGCATTGGTTTGACAGACATACATGTCGCTGGTATTCTAACCCCCCTCTATTGTACCAATTTGCTGGTAATTCCTCATGGTAGCATTTCTGTACACCCAATCGCTGTATAGACGCAGCACGAACCACTGCAATCTAATGATTTATCCTCTAAATTAACAGGTAAGACGGTGCTGCAAGGTGGCTCACTTGTCCTCCATGAAAGTTGTGGCTGTGGCACATGTGCAGTCATTACATTGGACTGAAATGTGTGAATGTTTTGTATTTCACAAAGACAGACAATTGGCTTTATACCCACATGGTGCCCATGTCCTAACACAATGCCATACACGTGCTTTACCTGCTTGCAGCTTCCAGTACAGATGTAGTTTGTAGTTTTATCTTCAGAGCTGTTGCCACTTTCTCAGCATATATGTGTATGATTTATGCCATGTTTTCTGATAAATGTTGCACTGTGCTTTGTAATTGGTGTTTTGTTAGTGGATCCCAGTTTGAGGGCCTCTCCTGTTTAACTGGCGCTGCCTGTTCCCCAGCAGTCTGGACAGCTTGCAGCACTGATTACAACGAGCGATGGTTTTGACCTGAAAGAGCCTGATGGTTGATAATTCACCTGATATCCCCTCCGTGCCGGACTCTTGGTCTGCCTTCCACCCATGTGATTTACATGGCAGACGCCACGCTCTGTGATCTGATAAGAAGCTGTCGGTTATGCAAATACCCGGTCGTTTACAATACACGAAACCGGAATATCGAGTTTCTGTTTGACTTAAAGCGAGCACCTGCAGGCTTCATTTTCTTGGCAAATGAAGGACTGGATTTGCTTAATTCCCTTGCTCTACTATTGACTAAGGAAGGAAAAAGAGTTTTTGTCTTTTGTTGTCCATACCTTGCCTCTGGTGCGCACCTGAAAAAAGTGACATTGTGGATGGGTGTCCCTGCACTCTCTGCCAGCAGGGGGAGCCAGCTTTACCCTGCGAGTTGTAATCGCCTACGTGTCCTCGTGTGACTGCTATCGGCACTTTAGGAAAAATCCAAATTCCTTTTTTTCCTCTGGTGTCATATTCACTACATTGTACTAGCATGTACTTTTATCCAGGTGATAACAGTAAACCTACAGCTTGCAGGTTTCCCATAAACCTCGATACGCTGCCGTTTTTATGAGGAACATGTGATGTTCCCACAGCTTTTATACCAGAGGCTTTGTTCAAATCCCCCTTGTAACAGGTGTTTATGGGAAACTGACATGTCGCGGGATCTGATCAGGTTCCTCCTTTCCCTCCTGTAACAAATACAAGCAATAGTTACTGCATATTCATGAAAATATTCCACATAGGGGTTAACCTTTGTTGAAGATGCCGGCCGGCTTTAATATTATGCAATGCTTTGCCCAGTCTGAAGTCAGAGAATAAATATTTTAAATGAAGTTATTTTTTCCTTTTATGAAGTTTAGAAGTATCCTAGAACAGTTGGTTTGTGTTGTCCTCATACAAGCCGTCCTGAAGTGACGGTGTCTCGACATAAATCCTAATTCCCAAACCTCCCCTAAACCTCTGACGGTGGCATGTCCACAGTGGACCCTGACATTTGGTGACATGTACACACCCACAGGCTGAGCAATGTTGTTGATGGCCAGATGTTGCAAACTCTTGGGTTGGGAGGTTATGTGATTGTTGACGGGTCCGGCAGGAGGGCACTGAATTTGGTCCATGTATTCTTTTTTGTAATGTAGCATCTTGTATACCGGTAGGAAAATGGCTTAAAGAAAGACGGTCACCTTTAAACTTGGTGACATCTTTGACCTTTTTTTTGCCGATCCACTGTAACATCTGGAGCATTTAAGTTCACAATCATAGCATGGATTGCCAGGAAAAAACAAATTCAGTGCGCGTCAGGGACTTTAATGTTCCTCCATTGCCTTGTGTATATACTATGCGAGCATTTTCTCTCCCCGACCTTGGCCTGCCAAACGAGTCCTGCGAGGCTTTTTATTTTATCAAGTTTGCTGACCCTGCATTATGCTGTCAGTTCCCCCATAACCCTGCGGTTCTGATTATCTCAGAAATCGGCAAGTCCCTGTCAAAGCCAGGTAATATTCTCCCTGACTCCTAAAATGAGCGTATTATTCCACACAGGGCTACATAGAAAATCTTGGCTGGCTCCTAAAATGTCTTACTGCGGCACTTGTCAAACTTATAGTAAATTTAGGAGCCAATAAGGAAACGGCGGAGCAAACTAGTTTTGGACCATAGATTTCCAAGCAGAATAAACGAGACGTTTAGGAGTCAGGCTTCCTGGCAGCTGGATTTACCAAACTACCCAACTGGGGCCACGCACTCAGCTATGCAACAAAATATTGTTTACTGACACTTTCCAAGGCTGGGAACACAATCTGCTCAGTCCGGCACCCATGCTGCTGTCATGGAGCCCACCACGTGGCATGGGTGGCAGCCGCAGGCACATGGGACACAGGAAAAGATGGTGTCAGCTCTTGAACCTTCATTATCGGTTTAGATGTGTAGTTGGAGTCTTCACTTTGGCAGCTGCACAGGTGCAGTTTTTCTCTTTGGTAGGTTGTCAGTTGTTTGTCTTTTCGTCCTCTGCGGCTTCTCATTGCCCCCTTCCTCACACATCTGATACGGAAGTTACTTTCTCTGCAGGGATCCTGGCTCCTGTGCTCCCTGTCTCTGCTCCTTTCAAACCACCCTCTGTTGTGGCAATTTTGTGCCAGCTCTCTGGATAGCTTCCATTAACTCCACAGCCTGTAGCTTGGATGAGAAGTAGTAGCCTTTTGGAAGCATTTTCCTTTTTCACCCATATGGGAGAGGATTTTCTACTCCATCAATTTAAAATTGAATATTTTGGCTTTAGATAAACAAATGGGAGTAATGCTGTGCTTGGAAACTTGGTCAATAATATATTGGCAGGATCATTAAGCAGATTTTTGAAGTAAAGTGTCCATCTGTTTTGTGCCCTTTCCCACTTCATTAGCCAAACCATTTATGAAAACACCGTTTTAGCTTGTCTGAAGGTTATATTTACATGTGTAAATATTAAAACCTGGGGGGCACCAGCTGATGTCCCGCCTGCTGCCCCACATTGAATTAAAGATGTTGCAAGGGATTGATTTATAAAACGGCTATTGCATGCATATCTGAAGTTAAAACTGTAAGAAATAACATGCCAGCTAACCTTACTAAAGCCCAGAAGCTCTTGGTGTGCTGCTCTGGTGGAAGACACTGCTTCAGCCTTCACCTGGCTCTCACATGTGATGGAGCTTCCAGGCATCTGCTCAATGCTCCTTACACAGTGTATTCTGATGCCGTGCAGCATGCAAGGGAACCTTGAAGCCGTGTGTGCTGCACATAGCCCCCATCCCTTCAATGGATCAACACATTTTTTTCCCCTGTGGGTTATTTGACCCCCCCCTCCCATATTTTTTTTTACGTTTGACAAAAGATGTATCATTGGGCAAGATTCCATACTTAAGATGAAGACCTGTGGCAGACTCATCAGCGGGGCTGACCTAGTCATTCACCTTCTGTGAAATTGTTACATACACCAGTTGCAAACAGTCTGACGTTAAAAATCCTGTTTAATACTGTAATCCAGGGCTCAAAATTTCAAGTCCCGAGCTACTAGCCAGGCCTTAAGAGTTACTTGCCACCAGTTGTCACACCTAACCCCTACCCCTTCCTCCACATAAATACACCCACCTGCATTCACACACTACCCCCACATAAATACACCCCCACATTCACACACAATGATACAAAGAAATCCTACCTTATCTGTCTATGGCACTTGTCAAAAGCTGGGGGGACATTGGGTACAGATGCTGAGTACAAACACAGGCAGAAAAACTCCTGTTACCTGTATATTGGCAATATGTAGCATGCTGATACTGATAACAGAAAAAAACCTCCACTCGCCCGCACTTAATTTCTACTCGCCAAATACAAGCAGGCGAGTGGAAATTCTGAGCCCTGCTGTAATCAAATGGTTAGACTTGTTTCATTTTGACATGGCCTGGTCTGGCAGCTGCTGAAGTCCGTGGCTCTCCTGCATTGTGGTCGGCTGGTTGTACTAGAGCGTGGGTGAAAGAATCCACTCAAAAGACAGTCTTTATTATGGATTTGTGTCTTAAGCTGCCTGTGTAGCAATCAGTGAAGCACAAACAATATCTTAGGAGGTACTTTCTGTCCAGCCATCCGTGTAACCTGCAGCCTCTTCGTACTGGGAGTTGTAGCGCAGAGATGCTTTGACTGGCTCTTGACCGCCATCCACATAATTGGAATGAAATGCCTTTTAATTCTAACTGAACGTGTTCAAAGCAGAGTCCCGATTCTCTGCATCCAGCTATAGAGAACAGAAGCCTTTGTGAATTGACTTATCCGGCACCTCTTCCATACATTCACTGCTTATTGTTTATGCATGTGTGAAGGGAGAGAGAGGTTGCTTTTTTGTTATCCCTGTGTGTGTGTGTTTTAACACTTGTTGCAGGAAAGTCTGTCCTTTTTTTGGGTGTCCAATTCTTCTGCTTGTCTCATAAGGGAAAAGACCTCTGCCGTTGGCACTATTTGATTATCCTTTTGTCTAAGCCTTCTGGCTTTTTCCTGCAGGGAGCAGATGGTTTATGAACTTGGGGCAGACAAACAGATCTAGCCATGTCTCCTTACCCTGGCGTTTTTTTCGCCTTGTCCCTAATGTGTCCATTCCTACCAGGCAACACGTTCAAAGCCTTCTGCGAGAGAATTCCTACCTTCGTGTCACATGAGGGGTTTAACTGCTGGTAGGATTGTCACCCACCCAAACTACAAAGACACCTCTTAAATGTATGCCATGATTCCTGTATACTCCTATGGGTAGAGCCTGCATGACAGAGTCTGGGAGACAGACCGGTCTACCAGAAGTGGGCAAAGACTAAAGTTTATACAAGGAGATTCTCCCTGTTAAGATCCATTTCAATCTTTGTTGTGCAACTCTTGTATAAAACACCATCAATTATGTGTAAACCATACTGTTGAACAGGAATTTCAACCCCCCCCCCCATCCTCCGTGTTTTTGGCCTACAATTCCCAGAATTCTTTGAATGCAATAGATGGTCAGGGAACCGTTGGAGTTGCAATTAATAAACATCTGGGGGGTTGGAGATTGACATCCCTGACTTAGATCATGAGTGGGAAGCTCAGGAGTTACTTCTCAAGGTAAATGTAAGCTTATATTAAAGGGACACTACTCCTCTTGACCACTTTAGCTTTTAGTTTTCACCAGCGGCTGCAAATTTAAAATTTCCGTCTGCCGGTCACCAGATCGGTCCCTAGTGTTGTCAGCAATCAGTGGCAGACATCACCATGTGAGACCACCTGCTGTAGCGATGGCCCTCAGAGTGTTAGCTGATGGATCAGCACTGCGTGCAGGCACTACGGAACCTATGTATGTAAAGTGCGTGAGTCCTGTAGCGTTGCGCAGTTTGTGGCTGCGTAGGGCTGAAAAGCTTCAGGAACTTCCAGGTTCACGAGTCCCTGAGCCGAAGAGGAGACACAGTGCACAGCAAGGGAGAAAAGGTCAGTAGGTTTGCACCAAAAAAAAAAAAAAATCGGGCAAAGGCATTCAGTATCTGCCCAACTAAAAGCAAAAAAGAACTGTATTTTCCCTTTAATGGAGCCATGTCTATGCGGTGTGGCTTGTAATATGATTGTGCAATAATTTTTAATGCGGACCGATTTCTGTATCAGGTTTTCATTGTAATCCTTAGAGGAAGAGTGCCTTGTCTTGCATTTGGCTTTAATAAACCTTCGTAGACGGCAGGCTAGCCATGAAGGGACACCTGTCAGACTGGTCTTGGAAAGCGATTTAGCCGTGTACTGTAAATAAGATAAAAACAGAATCCAGGTGGCGCATAGGTGTGTCGACATAATCTCATGCCCCCATCACTCTGATCCTTTTGCATTGTGTTGGGACTAAATCCTTTGTTTTTGGCTTTCAGTGTCTTTGCAGAGAGCTGGTCTATAAAACAATGTTGCTATGTCATTGTTGACATCTGAGACTGCTTTATAATGACTGGTCCTGGTAGCTTGTTTGGAAAAGCAGCTTCAGGACAAACAACCCCCCCCCCCCCCCCGGCTTTAATCCTCCAGAAACTCCCATAACATCAGGATTTCTAGTGCAGCAAATAGGTTTCGGGGGGGGGGGGGGTTGCAGTTTGCGGTACCTGTTGTTAACCTTGGTTTCCCAGATCTCCATAATCCATTTTCCAAATTGTATTTTTTTTGTGGTTCGGATGTATCTCCACTGTGTAGGTTTGTGGGATTTTGGCTTTTTACCACCTGTTGGCAAACCAAAGCCCAGATGACGTGTACATATCGTCTTATTGGGGTCATTTATTCAATGTGAATTTCATGTTGTGCAGTTTCTGGAGTTTTATTCTCACACGCTTGTCCTTCCAAACCTCCCTTCCCAAAACGCCTACAAAAGACCCAGTCCCCTTTCATTTATAATGAAGGCATTTATAAGGGACTCTTTTCCCAACATATCTGACGCTCGCTTCAATCTGTGAACCCCAGTGCGCACAATGGGAGAAATTGTCACTGGAAATCTACTGCAAATTATTGAAATATAAGCCCGAGGTTATGAAAGACTTTTCTTGTGACACAAGACCTTGGTGGATAATAGAATCCTCTCATACGCTTGTGCGTTGGTCGTGCGTTAATATATGAAAATATATGGCACTGACGCAAGAATCCTGGTCATGTCTAAAGTACATTCACTGCACAACACATGCAAATGTTGGGATTTTTGTCCCAAAACATCAGTTTTTCTTTTCAAATGCACGACTACCTGCAAACCAGACAGGGCTGTTTAGGCAAATGTTTTTTCCTGTTTTTTTGGCAACATTGTTGTGGGCTTAACAGGTGCCAGACTGTGTAGGATGTGATAAGGAGTCATATCTCCACTACTGTGCGGTCATCACTTCAGCGGGTTTTCAGAAACCTAAAATATAGCAAATAGAGACTGAAGCTTTGCATTAGCAAACTATTATTTCTGGAGAGATTTCCAAATTGTGAAACAGACAAATATGTGACAGGAGTAATCCGTGCTTTAATTTACAGAAAGTATCCATTTCGTTCAATACGTCTGATCCCCTGATTGACCTGCTCATCCCAAGATGTTGTGTCTGGATCATCTGTGATTAGCACGTTCATAGACGTCTGGCTGCTTGTTTTTCTTCTAAATGCTTTTATATTCGGGACTTGTCATTCCGCATCCATCATATGCTCCAATAATAACCCTGTGTGCAGGAACCTGGGAAAAAGAACTAAAAAGTCAGCTAAATCCTACTTACTGTGATTTATGTGTGCTGCAGGTGGACTGGATAAACCTGTACCAAATGTCGGAGCCAATTTATGTTTAGGTGCCTAAAAGATTTATCAGCCAGGGATAGAATCCATTGAGCACCCAGAGTGGTCAAGCCCTGATCAGGGGACTTGTGTAGTAGAAAACCATTTAATTCACCCGTCACATGCCTCATATTCTCAAAGTTGGATGTTTATGGATTCTTGGTTAAACCTTCGTGGGTCTGAATGGTGGATGATTGTTTAAATCGGTCTCGCGTCACACCCAGGCTCTACTGTCCGGTTTCATATGGGAATCCTGGTCTTCAAATGCCTCCCACCAAGTTCTACTAGGAGGTAAATGCCTGGGGTGAGGAACGGCAAGTCACTGATTACAAAGGTGATGTTCCTTTAGCCCCTTCACTGCTGAGCCATTTCACGTCTTAAAAAAACACATTTTTGCTTTTTTCATTATTATTATTTTTTTTCTTTACTTTAAACATGGTCAGGTTTGGTATCATTGGAAAGGCCATGCTCTGGCCTTTCTAATGATACCAAACATGACCCTGCTACCTGAAAACAGTCGGGAGATATCGGGGTTCCAACTAACCCCTATCTTTCCTCAGTCCCTAAGGATGTTCCCCACACGTCCTCAGCAGTGAAAGGGTTAAGAGATATTTGTAAACATTTGCCTTGTGGTCCTTCATGGTGTTATTGGGTCAAAACTTTCCAGTGAGGTTTTCTGCACAAAATAACTGAAATAAGCTGCTGATTAGAAAGCATTGGGCCCTTTGTCAGTCCTTAAACAATGAAAAGATGCTAACTTTCCTTTAAACATTTCAACAGGGAGACAGACTGCTTTTACAGTTGAAGCAATGTCCGCCAATCTGATGTCACATGTATTGTGGGTGCCATACCATTAACATGTTGACCTACCGCACAGCTGGTTATTCATCACGCAATATTTACAGCACGGACCTGTGTGAGGTGTCCAACTTTGAAATTTAAGTACATCTTTAAATTTATGAACTTTGGAGTTCTTTGGTCTGTCTCCTGGGCAATAGGGCAGTCTGTTTATCTTGGTGTTTTTGTTTTGACTACTTGGATTGTTTATGCTGTCACTACTGGCCAGGCATGCGTGAAGCGTCAGGCACATTCGCTCTGATCACTTTAATTATTTAGCGTTTGGGAGGAAGGCTTGGGAAAGACCTGATTAAAGGGGACTCTGCAGGTGCATTCTAACATACGTTCATTATTTTATTTTTCTTTGCATCCATCATGTGTGTGAACTGTCAGCTTCAAGAAGCTATAAATTCACCTATGCATTGTGCCAGAAAAATCACTAGCAAGCGCGTCAAGAGACAATGTTTCTTTAAAAACCGTCAAATCTCTCGCCATGTGTTTACTGAAACGAGTGGCTACATCATCCACCACCTCAGTATGTTTGCCACTTCTCCCGATCACTGGCATTCAGTATATACTTCTTGAATGTTTGCCTTGATTTCCTGTTTATGCCCACATTTCGATTTGATATCCTGGAGGGGTGTAGATCTTTAGAGTGCATAGGACAGATATAAGGTGTAATATGTAAATGTTGCCTTTGTAAGATCTTATTGGATATGAGCCATTAGTTTACCTTTATCTAGTACTTTTGTTATTGCAATGTCTGCACAAACACCTAACTTCTCCCCGCATCACCTCTTCCCATGATAGACTGCAGGATTTCTCACGCGCAGCTCCCATTCTCTGGAACGCTCTCCCTCGTACGGTCAGACTTCCCCTAATTTCCCTTCCTTCAAACGCTCCCTTAAAACTAGGGATGCACCGATACCGATACTAGTATCGGTATCGGGGCCGATATTGCCGTTTGCACGAGTACTTGTTACTCGTGCAAACAGCCCGATACATCCCGCCGATACCGGAAGTCGGCGCTGGGCCGGCTTGCCGGTATCCGCGGGGCTGGGGAAGCTGGCCGCGTGCATGAAAAGCACGCGGCCAGCGTTCCCCTCCGGCGCGCCAAATACTCACCCTTCCTGAAGTTCCGGTCTCTGGGCAGTGATGCGGTCACGTGGCCGCCGGGCGCTCCTGTGACGCGGCCTCTCGGCTGGAGGCAGCGTCACAGATGCGCCCGGCGGCCACGTCACCGCATCACTGCCCAGAGACCGGAACTTCAGGAAGGGTGAGTATTTGGCGCGCCGGAGGGGAACGCTGGCCGCGTGCTTTACATGCACGCGGCCAGCTTCCCCAGCGTTCGAGCGGGGGGTAAATCGATGAGAGCTGCGGGCCAAATCCATGAGAGCTGGGGGCCAAATCCATGAGACCTGGGGGCCAAATCCATGAGACCTGGGGGCCAAATCCATGAGACCTGGGGGCCAAATCCATGAGACCTGGGGGCCAAATCCATGAGACCTGGGGGCCAAATCCATGAGACCTGGGGGCCAAATCCATGAGACCTGGGGGCCAAATCCATGAGACCTGGGGGCCAAATCCATGAGACCTGGGGGCCAAATCCATGAGACCTGGGGGCCAAATCCATGAGACCTGGGGGCCAAATCCATGAGACCTGGGGGCCAAATCCATGAGACCTGGGGGCCAAATCCATGAGACCTGGGGGCCAAATCCATGAGACCTGGGGGCCAAATCCATGAGACCTGGGGGCCAAATCCATGAGACCTGGGGGCCAAATCCATGAGACCTGGGGGCCAAATCCATGAGACCTGGGGGCCAAATCCATGAGACCTGGGGGCCAAATCCATGAGACCTGGGGGCCAAATCCATGAGACCTGGGGGCCAAATCCATGAGACCTGGGGGCCAAATCCATGAGACCTGGGGGCCAATCCATGAGACCTGGGGGCCAATCCCATATAAATTTTTATGAGGTCTGTTCCTATTGGAAAGCGTCACATGATATTAAATAAAAGTATCGGTACTCGGTATCGGTGAGTACTTTTAAAAAGTATCGGTACTCGTACTCGGTCTTAAAAAAGTGGTATCGGTGCATCCCTACTTAAAACGTTCCTTTTTAGGGAAGCCTACCACCCGACTCACTAACACATCCATCTATCACTCTCACCTTGCAGTCCTCTCCTCCGGTTTCCAACCCCAACCCTTCTAGATTGTGAGTTCCTATGGGGATAGGGCCCTCATCTCCTCCTGTACTGTTTGTCAAATGTTGTTCAATGTATTGTAACCCTGTCTATACTGTGCTTATTGTACAGCGCTGCAGAATATGCTGGCGCTTCATAAATAAAGAATAATAATAAACGGCTTCCTCCTATTCTGTGAAGGCTCTGGGAGAGATCTGCCAGTTTTGGTTCTTGAACCTAAAACTCAGACTGCAGTAGATGTAAACAAATGGAATAAATGAGATTATAGGAGGTTATTCAACTATTGCCTTTCCTTACAGTTGTTGCGTGTCCATAAATGTTGGCAATCTAGATAAGGAAACTGAAATGGTGGTAGAAGATTCAATGAAGCTTCTCCTGCTTTTTGGTGATCCGGAGAGAGAAATGCAAAGTTTATAAATGTTGCATCAACAGTAAACATTGCGTACCAAGATTCCCCCATATGTCTTGATGTTTTTGTGTCTTTTTTTTTAATGTGCTCTTGTCGTTTCTTAAACGTTTTGTGAATAACACCCATAGTTTTCCATGATGGGAACATATCCCCTCCTAAATAGAATAAGCTACTAAAACAGAAGCTCTAATGTTCGGCACTTTAATGTCATGCTAGCTGAACGGTGCCATGTTGACTGTAAAAGAGAAATATTTGTAAAGTATTTTACCAGGAAGGATACATTGAGATTTCTCTCGTTTTCAAGTATGTCCTGGGTTCAAGAACATTGAATTTTTACAGTAGGTACAGAAATACAAATTAATAAAGTAATGCAAGACAGTAAAAACACATACATATTAGCAGAAAATAAATATGTAGGAAATATAGTCCGTTACATGTTTACAGGTGCATTCCGTATCGAGACACTTTCTTTTTGTATTGTGGTATTGCAAGTAAGGTGCAGGTCCTGGATCGGAGGTTATAGGATGAGGGAACTGCTGGGGCAAGCAGCCTATTCAGGTAGGGTGGTAGCTTCCCAGAAAAGCTCTTAAACACCAGGTTGGAAAGGTGAAGGGTGCGTCTAGATTCCAGCGACAGCCAGTTTAGCTCTTTTAACATGTCACAATGGTGGGTCATGTAGTTACATTGTAGCACAAAGCGGCAAAATGAGTTATACAATGTAAGTTTATGAAGGTGTGTTTGCGGGGCAGCTGCATACACTAGATCTCCGTAATCAATAGCCGGCATAAGCATTTGTTGTACAATCTGCTTTCTCACCGCGGGGCTCAGACAGGATTTGTTTCTGTACAGGGCACCTAGTTTGGAGTAAAGTTTAGATTAATTTTTCGATGTGGGGCCAAAGGATAGATTTGGGTCTAACCACATACCTAGATATTTGAGAGAAGTGACTGTGGTCAGCGTGACATTTTATTTTGTCCTGATGCAAAGATGGGAAGTTTTGATTTAGTTTAGGTGCTGTTCCAAAGAGCATCGTAACAGTATTTACAAAAAAAGTATGCTTGCATGTGTTTTAGTCCCTAGAGCTTAGCTTTTTTGACAAGAATGGTTTCCTTTGTTTTACTCAGGGTTCTTCAATGGCCTGGAAGAATATCAGCCAGTCCTCCTTGTCCGATCACCAGAGGTAAGGAATCTGACCATGGTTTCTTGGGTGATTCTTTCCAGCAATAAAGGATATCCGTATATTGCCAAGCTAATCATGAAACCCAAGGCTGCCTCCTGCCCTACACCATGATCTCTAGTATACGGGTCCACTTTATATCTGACAATCACAAGCAGGCAAACTTGATAACAGACGAAAGCAGGATAAGCTTTTTTTGGTTATGTAGGGTAGTTAATAAACCGTGATAGGTTTAGGACCACCTGTATAGTTATCCGTAGCGTCAATTCAGCCCATCTGATGTATTTAGCTTGCCGTCATTATGCCAATAAGCCACTGCTCAAACAAAGCCTCCTATTAAAAATTAGGAAAAAGGAGACCTTGCATGGCTTTAACTTGGCAAACCACGTCCCCATATCTTCTAAAAGAACAATACCCATAATTGTTAAATGTAACGCATACGCCACCAGTTATAGGAAAATACGAATTTTAAAGAATTTGCATAGATTTGCCTTTGAAATGACTGCGGCTAATGAAATACCATGACCTTCTATGTAGGAGGCAAATGGTTCTGTTCAATAGTTACTTTTTGCTGACGTGAAGTCTGACGTTCATCTCATTCCTGCCTCCCTACTTGTCTTTTCAGGAAAATAGTCACATTGGAAAAAGAGGATTCAGAAACATTTGGATTTGAGATTCAAGTAAGTTGAAAGAAAAAGTTAATTAGGAGTACCTGGTGCAAGTGTTTGAATCCAGGAGTCTGCAACCATGGCCATACAGATGTTTTGGAACTGCATCTCCCATGATACTCAGATACTTATTAGATTGGCTGAGGCTGGTGGGAAATGTAGTTTACAAACACCTGGAGGGCCTAGCTTGCTAACCCTTGGTGTAACCTTTACCTCTGTCTTTACGCAGAGCATCACAGGGTTTTCTGAATATAAACACCATTTGTACGGAATGGTTCGCCCTGCCACTGGTTAGTTACTAGGGTTCAGGTCTGTAAGGTCCTTTGGTGTCAGTGATGGGCTTTAGAACGCTGAGGATTTCGCAGTAAGAGTTTAGGCGTTACACTTCGTGTTGGGAAGATGTTAGACTCGGCTACACTCAGGAAATTCCACTTTTAAAAAGCGCAAAACCAGATCGAGCTGTCAGTTGATGGAAGCGGAGTTTGCACTGATACTACATTAAGTTAATTAGCACTTGTGTAACGAATTTAATGGTTTCCTCACTTTAATCCCATTGTAACACAAATCCAACTAATGGAAGCTGAAGGACTTGAGTTTTATGCACTGAGCCATTATGATAATGAGGATAATCTGTCAAATGACTTTAGCAGGACCTTTAAATATATATTTAAGTTCCTGCTACTTGCATAAATTTATGTGGCTCATGCCTCGTATTGGTTAGACCCCTCAATTGCTATTCTTTATAAAGTGCTAGCATATTCTGCAGTGCTGCGGAATGGGTAGGATAAAGAAAGCATTAAATTAATGGGTTTTAACAGATTGAGTAGACCTGCCCAAGAGCATACAATCTAAGAGTAGGGGTGACACTGAGGTGAGGGTAAATGACAAATCCTGGATGGAGTAAAGGTAACATCACTGCTCTATAACCGTGGAAACACAGGTTCGAATCCCGGCAAGAGCACCTCTCCAGTAAGTCTCCTTGGGCAAGACACCTAACGGTACATACTCTCCACCCAGGACATACTTGAAAACGAGAGAAATCTCAATGTATCCTTCCTGTTAAAATACTTTCTCAAAAAAATAAAAGCAAGAGTAGTAACAGGATGCATGGGAGCTGTGAGAGAGATCAGGAAAGGTGCAGTGGGGGAATGTAGAGTGAGCCAATGGGCTTCTCTATAAAAGTGTCTTCTCCAGCCCATTAACCTGCATTTAAAGTTACTTTTTTGTGGATTAAAAAAATCTTAAAATTAATTTTTCTCCTGTTGCTATAAAGTTTATTTCACTAGCTTTACAGCTCAGCGTAGGTGTCACTGCACTTAGCAATATGAAGTCAAGTGACAGGTGAGCTGTCTGTTCTTTGGATGAAATGGATCAAAGTAGTTAGAGAAATGCATTCTTGCGCTTCTCTACCTGTATATAAGATCCTTTCAGGTAGATAGTCTAGTCACATGGTTTTGCTGATTAGCTCTGGTCCCTCCCACTTTATCTCTGTTTAAACAAGAAAATCAACAATGTGGCACAGCGATCCCCATCTGCAGGTTCCGGTCATGGTTGCTAGGACATGGCCAGATACTGTCACATCCAAACGGGCACACGCTTTTTCCGTGCTGTGGAGCTTTGCCACCTTTGTTTGGTTTCATGTGACCACTGTTGACTGACTTCTAAAAAAGGATCTTTAAATGCTGGATGATCTCTGTGTTTAAAGATTAATCATTAAACCTCTCTTAATCATCATTTGTTACTGTGTACACATCGGAAATTCAGACTCATTCGAAGAAAACCTTCATGGAAACCTTTTTTAATTAAAATGACCCTTCTCTGATCCCATTTAAAATATATTTTTAAATATTTGTGTATATATAATTTAATATTCTAGTGCTCCCTTTATAACACATGGCAAAATTGTATTTTTTTTCCCCAGTGAGCAATTTATTTCTCGTGTTGCTACAAACAGGAGCTTCCAGCTGTATCCTATTTAGCTTGAAGATTGCACATAGCACGACCCCTGAATAATCTCATTTTAGGAATCTTACTGGTTATTGTAAGTTTCCTTATAAAACGCCTAGAATATTCTTTCGAAACACTGTAAAGTATTTCCAAATGCTTCGATCACCAGTGTATAGCGGTACATAGTGATACATTTTTTATTGGACGAATGTTACACTCTCGAAAGATTGTCTTTTAAATGTAACTCTTTTTCAGGTCTGTGAGCTATATTGAGCAAAGTCATAGAATTGGACAATAAACAGCAAAGCAGAAGAGTAGGTGGTTACGATGGGTTGTGTTAATTGTACAATTGTCCAATAAAAAAGGTATCACGGTGTACTGCTATACCCTGGGGGGTTTTGGCATCTGGACTAACATTGCTCACCCAGTCTACAAATACTTAAATGATGGCCAAAGACTGAAATGAATATTTTTCTGATGGTATAATCTCTGCAAAACCAATATCAGTCTATTTGGATCACTGTTACTCAAACTAATGACATTTTATATGCTACGTTTTAATGATTAGTGACTGAATCCCCAACTAAGGTGATTTCCACCAGAGGTTGACATACATGGGCCTTTGTGTAAAATCTATCACTTTTGCCAACCGTGTCTGTATGTCAATAGCAGCTCGAGCTCCAGGGGGTTAAGGCTTGTTTGAGTTTCCCTCCTACTGTTACTAGTATCGGTGCAACCCTACTAGGATCGGTATCGGTGCCGATACCGGGTAGTGAAGGAGTACTTGGTACTCGTGCAGTACCCCCGATATTTTCCCCGATACGGAAGCCGGGATTGAGCCGGCTTGCCAGCATCCAAGGGGCTGGGGCGGCTGTCCGAATGCTCTGACAGGCCCTGCAGCTGCTCTCCGCGATGATACTTACCTTCCTGGGCGACGCCGGGAAATTCTTCGCGCGTGCGCTCGTTGGAAGGCACCCAGCCGTGACCAAGTGGGACCATGTGATCGCGGCTGGGGCCTTCCAACGAGCGTACGCGCGGGAACTTTCCCGGCGTCGCTCAGGAAGGCAAGTATGAACGCAGTGAGCAGCTGCAGGGCCTGTCCGAATGCCGATAGAGCATTCGGACAGGCACCTGGAGCTCTCTGCGATGATACTTACCTTCCTGGGCGACGCCGGGAAAGTTTCCGCTCGTTGGAAGGCCCCAGCCGCGATCACATGGTCCCACGTGGTCGCGGCTGGGTGCCTTCCAATGAGCGCATGCGCGAAGACTTTCCCGGCGTCGCCCAGGAAGGGAAGTATCATCGTGGAGAGCTCCAGGTGAGCTGTGGGGGAGAATCCATGTGCTGGGGCAATATCCATGAGCTGGGGGGGGGGCAATATCCATGAGCTGGGGGGGCAATTTTATGAGGTCTGTTCTTATTGGAAAGCGGTCACATGACATAAAGTATCGGTACTCGTACTCGGTCTTAAAAAAAGTGGTATCGGTGCATCCCTAGTTCCTAGTACATTTTATAAATGTAATTACAAACCATAATTACAAAGTTTTTATTGTACCTTTTCCCCCTCTTTAGACTTATGGGTTGCATCACCAAGACAAGAATACAGTTGAAATGTTTACCTTTGTATGCCGGGTACATGACGGAAGCCCAGCTCAGCTATGTGGCCTGAAAGTCGGTAAGCTGCCTTCTCCTAAAGTTATTTTACTTTTCCAATCTATATTTTAGACACAGACCAGACAGTGTGCGCCCATGCCATCGATGATGCCCAGTATTTGTTTGGCATGGAAACGCAATGGGGTTATGCAGGAAGCACTGGTGTTTGATTTTGCAACAGTGACAAATCCAAAAGATTTTTTTGGAACTTCAACAAACTCCTGTGCTTTCTGAAGAAGCTCTAATATATAGTCCATACGGTCCACATAAGGCGTGTATTCTGCAGCCGCAAGTCCTCGCACAATATGCGCCGCAGTGAGCTGTAACGGTTGCGGTGTGTGGCTTATCTGTATAAAAATGTTACTGGAACTGCTGAAACCTGCCTTCTATTGTTTCAGTTAAACTGGTTAATTAGACGGTGGTTTTCGCTGGAAAAAGGTCATATACAGATTTCCTGTTACAGAAATGTTAATGAATCAGACCAAATTTTTCTTTTTGGTCCTCCCCCTTGTTTTACTTCTGCATTTTGCTTGCTTTTCATTGTTAATTTATTTTTTTCGTCTTGTCACTTTGTCTTGCCAAATCCTGGGTATATTGTAATGTGGCATGAAACTAAACACTGATAGGGAATGAGTGTAATGTAAAAGTAGAATGCTTTTAGAAAATTGAATCTCCTGAGCCAAAAAATGAAACCAAGCTGCAGTCCACTTATGAATGATTGCAAATTGTTACATTATTGTATGTCTACATCTTATCTGAAGACTGAGCGGTGGTATGATCCTACTTGGAATAACAATTTGCTGTCTGGACACTTTCTTTTTCTGGCTTGTTATCCCTTGAACCTAATTAGATTCCCAGTATAAGAATCTGGGAGAAAAATGGATCGAGACTTAAACTTTTTTAAACTATTTGTAATATTCAGCATTTACAGCTTAAATTTTAGGAAGGGAATAAAGCTCAGCCGGGGTCAGCAACCTTGGTCCTCCCAGGTGTTTTGGAAATACATCTCTCATGAAGCTTAGCTACTTACTAAGTTGACAGTGTCAGGGGAAAGGTATCCTGTTCTGACCACAATTCACTTCTTGCTTTGCCCTGTCTCACAAGTATTTTCTTGATCTTTGACCTGACACAGTAACAATCTCTTCTTTACGACATCTTGGACAGGTATGTTGTGTTTAAGCAAAGTCTCGTGGATGGAGGTGCCGTTTTACTGAGTGGACTTTTGGAACCATAAGGCTGTTCCTGCAGCTGTGTACTAAAATGACAAGAACTCATGTCTAAAGCTGGATCCCAACCTTTATAGGGGGGTTTTATGGAGAAAATGTTCCTTACGTCTGAACGTTTTTTCTTTAACGCAGTTTATCTTTCCATAACCAGCATTGCGCTGGCTAAACCGTATATTCTTTTGAAGTGTTGTGTTAATATGAAACGCATGTAAGGGATAGTTTTTGTTTTTTTTGAGTCCCGGTTGCTCTTCTAGTTATACAACATGTTCTGTGCAGGAAATGAGTCACCCCGGTTTAGGATTTGGAAAAGGGCCTTCAATTGTGTCCATGCAGGATTGGACAGAGTATGAACTTGTGTTCCCACTTTAAGTGCAGTTGCCAAACATTTGCAAAGTTCAGGAAATTCAAAGGGAGGGGGGCAGGCAGCTCAATTTCATCTCTTGAACTCCCTGGTTATCTCCCCTTTTGGAGGAAGTAAGCTGGAAGGTGAATCGAGTGACCACGGACAGAGCAGGAAAGCACACTGTTCATTCGGCGAGCGCTGGCATATTATTCCACAACACACGAGTCAGCATTTTATTTTATTTTTTATAGTATATAATTTAGGTTTGGGTCTTAAATTTCCAAACCAGTCATTTGAAGGCAGAGAAAGTCTGAAACTGCAGAATTGTGATCTGAAGACCTTAATCCTGTGTGAATTGGCTGTTTCCTGGACGTTATATGCCTGTCATTCAATTTTTTGGAACCTTTGATCTAAAAATCCAGCTAAATGTGTTTTACTTTGCAGTAGGTGATCATAGCGATGTGATTAATGGCCTCGATATTGTCTGCTTGGCTCCTGCTCAATGGCCCTGAGATTTGTTCTAAACTTGAGCTGTTTGATCAAAGAAAGTTATTCCCTAAACATGAATGTTTTCCCCCCATGCTACTGGGCAAATGGCTCTATAATAAACAGCAATCTGTACGTCTGTGTTTTTTCTTCTAGACATAGGGCTGTGGTATCCAGACCTCTCCCTACAATTATTTAATTCACCCCTAATCCTAGAAACAATCACTTCCTAGATGCTAATTATTGACATTTAGATGAAGAGGATGCTAATCCCGACTCCTTCTGCGTTTTTAAGATAATGTTGACACGAGGAATTAAGAAAATCTCTTCAATTAGATTCTTTACCTTTTTTTTTTTTTAATTATAGCTTGTTTGGTCTTTGATCTTCATCTCTCAATTTTTTTCCTGTCTTTCAGGAGATATAATCGCTGGAGTTAATGGTCTCAATGTAGATGGAATCCGACACAAAGATATTGTAGAGCTGATAAAGGCTTCTGGAAACACAATAAGGTAACATGTCACATTATCTACTCTGTATACAGTCAGTAAGCACATTATCATCATTTGTAGCTCCAACAGTTTCCGCAGCGCTTTACAGGAAGGATTGAGGGATCAACTAACAATCTTGTGTACCTGAAGCAAGAGTTGTAGAGGGCCCTGCTCACGGGAGCTTACAATATCCTTGGTTTTGAGTGGGTTTGTCCAAGGAAAATACATTGTGGTTCCTGTTATCGTTTCTCGGTCTCACTTTCTGTGTTTTGTCTTTATAGGCTGGAAACCGTTTATGGGTCTGCTATCCGGAGAGCAGAGTTGGAGGCACGGTTACAGTATCTGAAGGTCAGTGATGTATTCATGGTACATTTTTACGTGCGCCTTTTTCGCAGTGTTCTGTTGTACTGGTATTTAGGAGTTTCTGTTTTTCAATCTAGTTGAATTTGAAATATAATTGAATTCAGTGGCTTTTTTTACATTGGTCAATGTACGTCATGTAGTCAGTGGTCCTGGGTGTCCCACAAAAAATAGTTGTCACAAAATCTAGGTGAAAGTCTGATGTTGAGAAACCTATTACTGAATTGAACCAGATTCTCATGAGATGTTTATTTCAGCAAACACTATATGAAAAATGGGAAGAATATCGGTCACTTATGGTCCAAGAACAGAGACTGCTTCATGGTAAGTGGCCATCATTTCATCTTTTGTTGGATACCTTTTGCATTGTTTTGCTTATAAAAAAAACTGAAGGCAGAGGCCTGATTGCTTATTAACTAGTCGAAGCCTCATAAACCGTTCAAATAGTAACTGTGTAAAGTGGGATTGACTAAGCTACTGGTTTAATGGACAACTTGAGTTTTATTACACTCTTCTGTTCTGATCTGACAAAGCATGTGGCTTTCTGCCATGATCTTAATGTAATGACAATGGGTCCCGTGGCACCCTGAAAATGCAATGTCTGTCACATGCGGTTAATGGGTCAGAGTTAAAACTAGTATGCAACATTCAAACAGGAATTTATTACTAGTGAAAATTTACAAAGCTGCTTCTGGGTTGACACATTGCTGGTTTCTGTGCCAGAAATATAATGGTGTACTTCGTAAAATTTATGCTATACTTCATTTGGCATGTTCTCTGCCTTCCCCTCAAGGATTGTAGTTTCATTCATGAAAAATGTGGATAAGGTTCTTCCTCGCTTTCTCAGAACAAGAATGGATATGCTATAGATATCTACCCTGCTTAATGCCAGCCTCTGAACTCTGCATTTCACTACAGTTTAAAGCAGGGATGCAAAGCTCCAGTTCCCCAGATGTTGATGCCTGCAATTCCCTGTAGTGGCTGGCCAGGGAATTACAGGACTTCAGATGCACCTGGGCGTCTGGCTTTTCCTAGGCCTGGTATTATCCTTTTATATAGCGCCACATATTCGTCACTGCTTTACAAGTTCAGTGTACAAGGTATTGATACATTAGAATACCACACATGGATGATACAGCCTGATTCCAGGGGACCCTGTTCCCAAGGGAATTTACAATCTAGGAGATGTACAAGTATTTTTGTGTGGTAGGCGCATCCATATCGTTAGGTGTCTTTCCCAAGGACACTTGCTGGTGGTGTCTTCTGAGTGGAACGAAGTCGTCTTTCCATGATTGTAGTGATGATCAGCGACCTGGTGGTTAGGTTGATCCCGCTTCTTGTAAAGTCGTGACTTCTCCACAGTTGTACCGGAGGGATGTGCCGAACGGCACCTTGAGTTGCTTCTCCATGGTCGAAGGGTAGAGATGTTACCACTGGACTCCACAGCCGATATTGTGTGGTAGGCAAGTGTGTACAGTTGGGTGTCTTGCCCAAGGACACTTACTGGAGAGGTGCTCTGGCTGGGATTCGAACCTGTGACTCCACGGTTATAGAGCAGTGTTGTTACCTCTACTCCATCCAGCTGGTATTCTCGAGTTCAAATGAGTTTCATGCTTGGCTGATAATTCTTAGCCGGGGTCTGAAGTGGGAACATCACATCGAAGTTGGGTAGCAATAAATTAGCATCTTGAAATTTAGTTTTTAACTCTAAGCATATCCTTCTCTCATAAAACATCTTGTATCTTACGATGCAGCCGCTAACAGTAGCATTCTTATAGTGAGTGATTGCTACATGCTCTAGTGCTGTTACTCTTCTGTAATGTATTTTTTGCCTGCACTTAAAAGGACACTACCACCAAAAAAGCATTATTCTAGATTGTGGAAAAGCGTGTATATGTGAAGGCAGCGCTTCTGTGCAAAATAAATAGATATTAATTAGGGTGGTTGCTGCCGTAGTGGAATGTGCAGTGTCCACACACCTCCAAGGACACATATAATATAAAAGGAATAAAACATAAATTCCTGGCACACCTTGTATATTAGAACATTGTTTTAAAATACAATATGTATGATACAATTGTAAAGTGAACAATGGGTAAAAAATATTGAGTTTTTTTTCCTCCTAACACTGAAAACACTCAAAAAATTCAAACAAATTAAAAAAAATAGAGAAATCAGAATACTTATATTAGTAATGATGGTATCTTCATCTTCCTCCTTGGCAAATCCTCTGGAGTTAGCTCCCCCCCCCCCCCCATGGTGACTCGTTTATTCATTAGCTCATTCGATGGTATATGGAGGTGCTATATAAATTCCAGGGAAGGGAGGGAGCAAACCTTATATAGACAGGTGCTAAAGTAATAAATATGCAGCAGGACGATATGCTACTATATTCAAAACTTTATTCCTATAAATTCATATAAAAATAGACCATATGGTATGCATAATTAAAAAAAGTTATTTGAAAAGTAATCGTAAAAGGGAATCACTTAAAACGAGTTTTTGCCTACCGGCTTCCTCAGTAAGTGTCCTCAGATACTCTCTGGTGAAAAATATCAGTGAAAAAAAAGATTTTCACTGATATTTTTCACCAGAGACTATCTGAGGACACTTACTGAGGAAGCCGGTAGGCGAAAACGCGTTTTAAGTGATTCCCTTTTACGATTACTTTTTAAATAACTTTTTTAATTATGCATACCATATGGTCTATTTTTATATGAATTTATAGGAATAAATTTTTGAATATAGTAGCATATCGTCCTGCTGCATATTTATTACTTTAGCACCTGTCTATATAAGGTTTGCTCCCTCCCCTCCCTGAAATTTATATAGCGCCTCCATATACCATCGAATGAGCTAATGGATAAACGAGTCACCATTGGGGGGGGGGGGAAGCTAACTCCAGAGGATTTGCCAAGGAGGAAGATAAAGATACCATCATTACTAATATAAGTATTCTGATTTCTCTATTTTTTTTTTATTTTGTTGAGTTTTCAGTGTTAGAAAGGAAAAAACCCATACTCAATATTTTTTACCCACTGTTCACTTACAATTGTATTTTAAAACAATGTTCTAATATACAAGGTGCGCCAGGAATTTATGTATTCTAGATTGTCAATTACAAACCCACCTTCTGAAACGCGTGATGCTGTTTTTTTTTTTGTTTTTTGCTCAACGTAATTGCATGTAAAAAGGATAAGTTAGGTTTTTCTTTTGCTCAGGCTGTGAGGGCTGGATGTGGGAGGTACACTCAGGCTGTGAGGGCTGGATGTGGGAGGTACACTCAGGCTGTGAGGGCTGGATGTGGGAGGTACACTCAGGCTGTGAGGGCTGGATGTGGGAGGTACACTCAGGCTGTGAGGGCTGGATGTGGGAGGTACACTCAGGCTGTGAGGGCTGGATGTGGGAGGTACACTCAGGCTGTGAGGGCTGGATGTGGGAGGTACACTCAGGCTGTGAGGGCTGGATGTGGGAGGTACACTCAGGCTGTGAGGGCTGGATGTGGGAGGTACACTCAGGCTGTGAGGGCTGGATGTGGGAGGTACACTCAGGCTGTGAGGGCTGGATGTGGGAGGTACACTCAGGCTGTGAGGGCTGGATGTGGGAGGTACACTCAGGCTGTGAGGGCTGGATGTGGGAGGTACACTCAGGCTGTGAGGGCTGGATGTGGGAGGTACACTCAGGCTGTGAGGGCTGGATGTGGGAGGTACACTCAGGCTGTGAGGGCTGGATGTGGGAGGTACACTCAGGCTGTGAGGGCTGGATGTGGGAGGTACACTCAGGCTGTGAGGGCTGGATGTGGGAGGTACACTCGGACTGAGCTTTGAGGGCTGGATGTGGGAGGTACACTCAGACTGAGCTTTGAGGGCTGGATGTGGGTGGTGCTTTCAGTCAGGCTGTGAGGGCTGCATGTGGGAGGTACACTCGAGCTGGATGTGGGTGGTGCTTTCAGTCACGTTTATGTATGAGAGTTCTAATGAGGCAGGGAAATGGGGGAGGCATGGTCGCGGCAGAAAGGGATGGGACTGGAGCTGGTCACCGACCAATAGACCCCGCTCTAACCCAGTTGCCACAAAGTAACCAGCAAGCAACGTAAAAGATACTGTGGGGGGCAGTTTACAACACAAAGGATCACAAAATGGATGCCCCCTGTGACACATATAAACTAAAATATCTTCACTAAACACACAAACGGAAAAACTAAGCACATGTAAGAGATCAGCAACCTAAAATATATACATTTTCATTTTTTGGTGGTACTGTTCTTTTTTTTTTTTTGCCCTTAAATAATTAGGCAGAGGCTGCTGACAGCCTGTGCCCAATTATTTTTATTTTTTGGGTGATTTTACTCCCCTTTTTGTCCCTCTCCATGCTGAACTCCTCCTTTGGCTCAGACTCCCGAACCCAGACGTCCCTGAGGCTTTATGCACTACTTGCGCAGTGTTGGAAACTCAAAATTGCGCACCACAACGGGACTTGCAAATCTTATGTATGAAAGTTCCGTAGTGCACGCACAGATGATGCGCGAAGCTCCCCTATCCATGGCCTGTCTGACACTGGTCGCTAACGCGATTGGTCTTAGAGATGGTGGCATCGGCATGCTCTGTGTATAATGACATCACTAGTAACCGGCAGCTGGGAAAGAAGTCCTTGGCTGCTGGTAATGCTGAGTGGGGTGGAAGAAATTCCTCCGCTTCACCCAGAGTTTTCTATCAGTTTGGCTGGGCAGGCACTCCACCTCCTATCCACTTCAAAAATATAAAGTGGTCAGGATGTGAGTTTTCCTTTTTAAGGAAGTTGGGCCATAAAGCAGATAATTCTTCAGAATGCTAAAACCCTCATTTTGCTTTCTGATATACAGTGAACAGCTCCCAGTGTCAACAGCTTTTCACTTTTGCATTAAACAGTACCTTCACAATTTTCTATACAGAGCTAAAAAACAAAATTTACTTTAGAAAAAGTCCCCATCTTCCTTGAGCATGATCTTTTGGTAATAAGTCTTGATAAAGTAGACGTGTCAGAGGAAAGTATTTAACATGCCATTAGACCCCTTAGTTTTGGTAAACAGCGCTGTAGGAGTCTGCATATGGATTAAATGAACGGTGGATTGCTTGGCAGTATTGAGGGTTAAGTCAGTTTCCCCTGTTCAAAGGAAAGCAGATCAAAGGTTTTGAGACTGGTTTGGAGTTGTGGTATACTCTGTCCTTTAGACGGCAGCTATACAAAACCTACAAGGCGTTGCAAAGCAGGAGCAGCCACTTAAATGTAGGTAAGGTTGCTTACTTGTTAGCACTGGAATAACTCACTAAAGGTATTAAATAGATGTAAGTTAGGAACATGCTCAAACATACTACATTAATTAAGGTAGTTCAAAAAACCCACTAGGATGTCCCAATAAAGAGATACAGCGGTCTGCAAAATCTTCTCTGAAGTCGAATCATTTCCTTATTAACTCCACTCATCCTTATGTCTCCTTTTTTATCTTCTAGGGATAGTAGTGAAGGACCCCAGTGTGTATGATACTCTGGAATCGGTGCGTTCTTACATATACGGGACTGTGCCCATCACTGGAAAGGACCCGCTGACTAGTTCTATGGCTGCCGGGAGTATGTGTAGCAGTGCAAGCTGCCTAAGTCACACGGAGGAAAACGAGGAAGCGGTCTATCAGACCTGTTATTTTGGTTCAGACTCCACCGATGAAATAAGCGGCCTTTCCAGCAAAGCAAACGGCAAACCTCACAAGTCCACGCTAACCCGTAGCTCTAGCGTAAAGTGTGCAACCTCTGGAACGAACTGGGACAAGCCAAAAGAACAGAATAACTTTCTCTCCCTTCCCAGGAAGAAGCACAAAAGTTTTCGGAAAAGACTTTTGAAGTTCATCCCTGGACTGAACAGATCTTTAGAAGAGGAGGCCAGTCCTCTATAACACAACCTTCTGAAAGACTTTAAGTTATTTATTTATTAGTTTTTTGTTTTTTTTTGTTCATTTTTCTTTTTTGTAAAGAGTTGAAAAGCCTTGTCTTTTTCAGAGACTTTATTGTAATATGTTATTGCTTTGGCAGTTTACCATTAAAATGTTTGGCAAGGCAATAATTGCCAAACTCCAGGTTTTTCTATGGAAATCAGATACGGTTATTCTTTTAATGTCTTGCAGTATTTAATGGCTCACTTCAGGAATTTTTCCTGCTGGCAGGAAGGACTTGGAGAATGAGCAAACTGGTCTCGTTTCAGATTCAATGCTGGATTTTGCCAAATATAGACCTCTGTTCCAGTCTATACTAGCGTCTGCGAACATGTAGCACTCCTGTTAAACGTTTTCCTGTGACATCCAGCAAGTCAAGAGTGCCACACATTGCTTATTACTGCAATGCAGTTAAACTCACATTTTGTGCCTTCAGCGCAACGCTCCGCTCCTTGGGACAATCCACGGAGCTTTCTAACTACTTATATCAATGCATGTGCCTTATTATGTCCACACACCATCTTGTATGAGCTTTGGATGTGAACTATAAACGAGAGTGGTCAGGTGGATGCCAATTGTTGACTTCGGGTTCTACATCTTCCAATGGGCATTTCAGCATTTTTGCACAATTGTTGGTAAATATATCACTATCTCCAATACACTCTGCTCATTTGTAGTGTCTGTGCACAAGCAGGTTTGAATAGCTATTCCAAATTCGTGGCATAAAATTGCCAGTGCAGGAATCCAATAGCTGCATAAACGCCCCAAAACTTTAAAGGACCATGACAAAATGTCTGCGATTGTGGTGCAGTGTTTGTAGATTTCGTTTGACTCCTGTCATGGTCATAAACTATTTTGTTGACCCAGAACGATGGACAGAGGTCTAGACCACACATCTTCCAAAAAACTCCAAAATGTCAGAAGTGGGTTGCTGTATTTTCACGAAAAACTAGCCATGTTATTGCTTATTTGGGGTTCTTACTGGCAGGGAGCTGGCCTATAAGCAACATGTCAGCCAGATGGATAAATAAATGCGTGTTTTTTTTAAACTAGGTTTTCCATCTGGTAATCATCAAAGGCAACAATGTGAGCCTTTTACTATCCCAGAGCGTGCTCCTTTGTACTGGGTATATTGCACCCTTGATTTAATATACTTTTGCAGAAGTAGGACAGCCCATGTTGTATGCTTTTACATATTTCCCTATTTCCCATATGCGCTTTACAAACAGGATCTACACTCATGTGCTGCAATAAAACATAAAACGCACAGGAATAATTAAGCTGAGATGTAGTGATGGCATATGACAAAGCAACTTTATGGCTTTTCATGTTTGTCTTGAACACCTGTTGAACGGTAAACCTCAAACTGAATTCATGTTGGTTGAGCAGGTTTAGAAAAGAGGGACATCGGTACCTAAAACAATTTAACATTCTCCTTGGTTTATAGTTGCGAAGATACTCGAGCAGTGTTTCCCAAACCCGTCGTCGGGACCGTCAACCAGGCCAGATTTTGCAGATCACCTTGGAGAAATGCAGACTGAATCCTGCAATCACTGAGCAGCAAATCATATCTGTGATTCATGTATCCTGCAAACCTGGCTTGTCAGTGGGTCCTGTGGACAGGCTGGGGAAACGCTGCTCTAGAGTTAAAACAGGACGGGGATATGGTGAGATTAAATATTAACTCCTCAAATACTCCACTCCTGTTTTAACAACTTTAAAACCTGGACTCCTACGCTGGGCTGCCTCTGCAATCCACCAGACGTGATGGCTGCCGGGTTCCTGCAATATGCAGTGTGTCACATGACCATGGTGTACTGGAGTCTCTACTTGGTGTCCAGTCAACGCAACTCTCCATGCGAGTACATGGAGAGGCACTGGAGGGAACTGGTTCATGATCTGGATCCTAATTCCTGGCTTCAATCTTTAAATCTCTTTTCAGCTGTTATCAGCAGGTCTGAGAGGAGCTAGGCCCTTGGGAGGGCTGAATCGAGGTCCGTGCCTAGTGCAGGGCTATCAAAATGCAGCTTCCCAGATGTTTCTGAACGAAGAACTCCCATGATTCCCAGGTCATCTATTGCATTTAAGGAATTCGGAGCATTGCAAGATCCGGGGGGGGGGGTTGTTGGCTGAGAATTTGACAGCCCTGGTTTAGAGTGTCCCTTGGGTTAAGCGTTGACTCCAATCTGGTAATATTATTTGGACATTTGAAGATTCTTTCAGGGAATATTTTAATAAGTTTGTCAAAACTCGTCTGCATTGGTTTTTGCAAGTGGCTCATACTGTCAATGGCTACTGACCTGTAAAGTTACCACAGCCCTACAATGTTTCCCTATTGCTCCAAATACTAAAAGCTTTTAACGGGTGCTCCTAAATTTACCGGCATTTGTGGTTTTCTTTCAAGAGACGCCTGCTCGTCATTACATTCATGTGGATTGTTCCCATGTGTGGATGCGACGGTTATGAGCCTCCTTTGCCATGATACAATATGCCAGTCAGCAACACGGCGACCATCCAAGCTATGTCATATGTAAGACAAATGTTACTGCATATTAAGGCCACACTGTGGCTTTATGTGAAAGATCCACATTCCGGTGTCTGGAGGAACCGCTCTACAGCTGTGACTGCCAGGCCTTGCTGAAGCCAGAGGCTGACGACTGTTTCAGCAAGGGACTTGTTTGCGTTCAGTTTTTCTTATGTAATGTGTTAATAACTGGCTTTAAACCTTGACCACATTTTTCTTCATACACTGGCTTGTGAGCATCTCAAATGGTTGTGTGAACACTTAAAGGTCACTGGCTTCTTTATAAGCGCTGAGCATGTTCCATCCAGTGTGCTGATTTTATCATCTTCAAGGGCAAAGATCAACCGTTTGGGGTTTTTGCTCTGGCTTTCTGTGAATACATTTTTTAATAGCTGTAACCTTTTTCCACTCTTTTATGACTAGTGCCATTTAAAAAAACCAAACAAAAAACCTTGCTCTAAATTGACTGGATTGCTCGGTGTTGGTGAACTTTGGTACCCCAGATGTTTTGGAAATACATGCCCCATGATGCTTAATCGCTTTCGACTGAGCATCATGGGGCATGTAGTTCATAAACCTCTGGGTTGCCAAGGTTCGCCATCACTGATCTTGGTTTGTATAATTGTGCCAGAGCACACTTATCTGTCCAATCTTTTTTACTTGGATTTTTCTTCTGTCCCATCCTAAAAATGCCTGCCTTACAGGAAGCTCTTGTGTAATATGCCCCCTGCATGTCTTTTAAAGCTGAGATTTTATGTGCTGTCTGGGAACTGTTACCAATGAAGACTGATTGAAACCTTTACAGGAACGATCTCCCACGTTTAGTCAGTGTGAAGCAACTGTTAAAATGACGTTCTGGACTTCAGAAGTAAATTTTTCATTGATCCTGGTAATGGTTGAATAGCAACTATCTTGACATAGGGAGAAAGAATATAATTGTAATCATATTTGGCTTTAATAAACTATGAGAAACCGTAAATCCCAAATGCAAGCCATATGTAGTTCATTATATCCCCTGGAAAGCATCGAGGATACTCGCGGTCTGTGATAACTTGCAGCTCCAGAATGACTAAGATCAAGACCCCATGAGAGAGGGAAGGGAAATTGCTGGAAAGCCTAAATATTTAGTCATATCTTTCTTGATGGTACAGTGTAGGAACAACGGATGTATGTGAAGAAACAGATCATCAAAGCTGGGTTCTGATCCGCTTAAGGAAACCCTTTCCATTCGTGTTAATGTGCTTTATTCACTTTCCTGAAAGAGTTTCTAAAAGCTGCTGCTCAGGATTTCTACCGAAAGACTGACTTTCAGAGGTTTTCTGTTCCGTAACAATTGGTCCTCCTATTTAGCCAGTATATGAAAGACTCTAGCAAGAAAGACACCTATGTATGCTATCATAAACATTATCTAATCGGTTGTTACGGATATGTATGTGCCGTCTGGTTTAGTAATTTTTGTCTGTCATTGATTTACAAAGTCAGACAGTAATTGTCTTTTATTACAGGAGTAATATGTCCAGAAAGGAGTTATGGTTTACCTGTTTGAGTATCTGCCAGCCTTTGTACTGTCTACATTGTGATAATACAAGAATGCTATTTTAAGACTTGACAACATTGACTCCGGTTTCAAATCTTTCCACTTTGAGTTCCGTTTCCGTTTCATCGCCATAAAACTCAAGTTATCGGCAAAGAGGGAGTTGCAGGTTTTAGACGAAATAGAATTTGGAAAGTCTTTCATATGTCAGATCTCAAACTATGCCAACCAGTGGCGTAGCGTGTGTTGTCGGGACCCGGGGTAAGGCAAGAATTGTGCTGGCCCCCCCCCCCCAAAATGTGGACACGGTAACACACCCTGATTCCATTCCACCAGTAGCGTATTGACCCCTGTTACCCCACAAGCACATGTATTGTATATTAACAAAATACTGATATTATAAAAAAAAGAAACACATGCCCCCCCGCTACACCACTGCTACCAGTCAACCTGTCCCAGTATACCCTAGCATAGTTCTACTCTCCCAGTACCCCCAGTCACTCTCTCCCAGTACCCCCAGTCACTCTCTCCCAGTACCCCCAGTCACTCTCTCCCAGTACCCCCAGTCACTCTCTCCAGTACCCCCAGTCACTCTCTCCAGTACCCCCAGTCACTCTCTCCCAGTACCCCCAGTCACTCTCTCCCAGTACCCCCAGTCACTCTCTCCAGTACCCCCAGTCACTCTCTCCCAGTACCCCAGTCACTCTCTCCCAGTACCCCCAGTCACTCTGTCCCAGTACCCCCAGTCACTCTGTCCCAGTACCCCCACTCTTTCCCAGTACCCTCACTCTTTCCCAGTACCCCACTCTCCAGTACCCCCACTTTCTCCCAGTACCCTGTCACTCCCAGTACCCTGTCACTCTCTCCCAGTACCCTGTCACTCTCTCCCAGTACCCTGTCACTCTCTCCCAGTACCCTGTCACTCTCTCCCAGTACCCTGTCACTCTCTCCCAGTACCCTGTCACTCTCTCCCAGTACCCCAGTCACTCTCTCCCAGTACCCCAGTCACTCTCTCCCAGTACCCCCAGTCACTCTGTCCCAGTACCCCCAGTCACTCTGTCCCAGTACCCCCAGTCACTCTGTCCCAGTACCCCCAGTCACTCTGTCCCAGTACCCCCAGTCACTCTGTCCCAGTACCCCCAGTCACTCTGTCCCAGTACCCCAGTCACTCTGTCCCAGTACCCCCAGTCACTCTGTCCCAGTACCCCCAGTCACTCTGTCCCAGTACCCCCAGTCACTCTGTCCCAGTACCCCCAGTCACTCTGTCCCAGTACCCCCAGTCACTCTGTCCCAGTACCCCAGTCACTCTGTCCCAGTACCCCAGTCACTCTGTCCCAGTACCCCCAGTCACTCTGTCCCAGTACCCCAGTCACTCTGTCCCAGTACCCCCAGTCACTCTGTCCCAGTACCCCCAGTCACTCTGTCCCAGTACCCCCAGTCACTCTGTCCCAGTACCCCCAGTCACTCTGTCCCAGTACCCCCAGTCACTCTGTCCCAGTACCCCCAGTCACTCTGTCCCAGTACCCCCAGTCACTCTGTCCCAGTACCCCCAGTCACTCTGTCCCAGTACCCCCAGTCACTCTGTCCCAGTACCCCCAGTCACTCTGTCCCAGTACCCCCAGTCACTCTGTCCCAGTACCCCCAGTCACTCTGTCCCAGTACCCCAGTCACTCTGTCCCAGTACCCCAGTCACTCTGTCCCAGTACCCCCAGTCACTCTGTCCCAGTACCCCCAGTCACTCTGTCCCAGTACCCCCAGTCACTCTGTCCCAGTACCCCCAGTCACTCTGTCCCAGTACCCCAGTCACTCTGTCCCAGTACCCCAGTCACTCTGTCCCAGTACCCCCAGTCACTCTGTCCCAGTACCCCCAGTCACTCTGTCCCAGTACCCCCAGTCACTCTGTCCCAGTACCCCCAGTCACTCTGTCCCAGTACCCCCAGTCACTCTGTCCCAGTACCCCAGTCACTCTGTCCCAGTACCCCCAGTCACTCTGTCCCAGTACCCCCAGTCACTCTGTCCCAGTACCCCCAGTCACTCTGTCCCAGTACCCCCAGTCACTCTCTTCAAGTACCCCACTCTCCCAGTACCCCAGTCATTCTTTCTCCAACCTCCAGTCACTCTCAGTACCCCAGTCACACTCTCTTCAAGTACCCCACTCTCCGAGTACCCCCACTTTCTCCAAGTACCCCAGTCATTCTTTCTCCAACCTCCAGTCACGCTCTCCCGTACCCCCAGTCACACACTCTCAAGTGCCCCAGACACTTCCAGTACCCCACTCTCCAAGTACCGTCACTTTCTCCTAGTACCCCACTCTCTCCCAGTACCCTCAGTCACTCCCTCTCTATCCAAGTACCCCCAGTCAATCGATCACTGAACCTCCAGTCACTCTCTCCCCGTACCCCCTCTCTGTGTGTTGATCACGCTGCTCTGGTGTCACACAGTGTTGCCTACCTGTATGGAGTTGCTGGTGGACTGGGGGGGGGCTGTCCAGGGGGCTAACTGGGGCCCGGATTTTAAATGTGCTGCAGGGCAGGTGCCTCCCTTCCTCCTCCCTGTTCAGCGGCTGCAGGGCTGCCAGCAGCAGGGGGGCTGGCACAGGGCTTCAAGGGGGGCTGACAAAGGTGGTACAGGGTGGTCCATCGAATAATGCTGCGCTGCTTCACGTGACTCAAATCCGCATTAAGGAGTCAGGACAGGACCAAAATTTTCTCACCTGGTCCTCCCTTCCGGACGCTGAGTGCGAAGTCACTGCAAAAGAGGCAGCTACTTGCACCAGTGTCCATGAGTGAACTCCTCGATGATCCCTGCTGGAAAATATTACTGGTTCAAACTTCTTTTGAAATTTTGCACCCCTAAAAAAAAAATTGCGCCCGGGGCGACTGCCCCCAAGGCCCCCCCCAACGCTACGCCACTGATGCCAACCCACCTCCCATTTAAACTACAGATTTCATGATACTCCGCTCATCTCTTGCACTAAAATAAATCCGGTAGCACTGCGCTGGAGATCCCTCAATGGAAGTTAGACCAAAATAGTCAAGTTGAAGGACTAAAACTTCCAATTTTTCACCTTTTTTATTACAGCTTTTTGAGCAACCTTCCTCGGAGTTCTCTGCAGCAAGTAGTGAACATAGTTATTATAGGTGTTCTTCGCAAAGTGCCAGTGTAAAAAAAGTAACGATTGTCCTGTTGCTCTTTTAAATTGTAGTTTAGTAAAAGGCTGGTATTCCTTGCCACTGCATTACTGGCGACTTTTGCGTAAGCTCTGGTGTCACTTCACTAGTTTTCCTGGTATAAAAAGACTTTTGTCCACCAGTAGGGCTTCCCCTACTCAATAGTTTACTTCTCACTGGTTATTGTACAGTTAAAGTTTTTTAAAGGGCTATTCAAAAAATTTCATAGTTTACTACTGTTGCCAGCCATGGCATTACGTTTGTGTTTCCCAAAATGACAAGGCTGGGGTCAGATGAGCATATTTTGAAGAGCGGAAGGAACGTCTGCGAGTGGACATTCCTTCCACTCGACGCCCGCCTGGCCACCTCGCTGACCGCAGTTAGTGCACTCAGCGCTGCACGGCACAATCCTCCTATGGAGGGTCACGCTTTGCAGCTCAGTCAACGCACATCCTAGCGCTTTGACGGAGAGAGCTGCAGCATGGACACTGCACAATTGGTGCGTGCGCAACAGCGTGTGACCGGCCCCATTGCAGCATCACAACGCTGCGCCGGTAAGCACCTAATGCGCTCGTCTGACGCTGGCCTCAAAGGGCAGCAGTAGATGCTTTATTCGTGAATCTACTGTCTCAATGTCCCTAAGGCTTGTGAATAACCCAGTTATGGCTCCAGCAAAAACATCTGTAAAACAGTTAATCATAACAAAACGGTCCATGTTTAAGACAGGAACACTAATGTGACCATTGTTGTTGCTGCGGAACACCATGGTAACTCCCTCGCACCAAACATTCTGAGCTCCAGAGACAAAGGGAAGACAGTCTCTTTAAAAATGTCAATTCACTGGATGCGATCTCGAGGGATGTCCTATCAATGACTGCAGCTATGCAAAAAAAATGTAATTCCATGCCTTAGGTTTGTTCTACAGTGGGGGGTTTTTTTTAATAAAAATCGTTACTTCCCTGGATATGTTTTCCTGGAATTTGGTCCAAAAAGAGTTCTATTGACCACAGGTTTCATTGGTGATTAAGAATTTTTGTTAAACCTAGCAGGAAAGATGTGCTAGGACAAGATTTATCTAGAAAAAAAGCCTGAACCTTTAGCTGTAAATAAATAAATATATATATATATATATTAGTTTTGCAGGCCATGATGAGGTTAGGAGGGGACATATGTGGCTTGTCTGAAATACCTAAGAAACACTGGATGGTTTCTGAATAATTTAGCATTGCGTGCAGTAAATTAGGAAAGCTGTTGGCACAGAGTAAAATTTAAGCCCAGGGGGAAAATAATGGTCTGTGGAATGATTAATTTTGTGGAGTTATTGGTTTGTTTTTTTGATAAATATTTAACATGGTAAACACAGGCGGTGTTTTTTTTTTTTTTTTTTTTTTATTATCTTGTAACAAACCACAGCTCTCCTGTACTTCGTGATTAAACTGTTGCAGCAGTGGAAGCGAGAACTGAAACAATCACAAGCTGCCGGATTAGAGGAAGTGGAAAAATTACAATAACCACAGAGGCGTCACAAACGCAACAGAGCTCAGTGGGTTTGCACGTCACTAGTCTGGCACGTTTGAGGGAGGCATCTGGGTGGGCTTATAAGTAGGTGGTTAAAATTACAGAGAACATTATAGTCAAAGAGGTATGAAATACGCTCTGTGCCCCAACTACTATACCCAGAAAACGGAAACTGCTGCAACTCATCACATAGTTTCCGTATCAATATGTGTAACCTATGATTTTTCTGGAAAGGGGAGGTGGACATCTGTGCAATATAGGGAAGTATTCTGGTCTTCCTACATGAATTATTACAACTAAATACGCTTATTAGCTGATATTTCTCTTAATCAGGGATGTCAAGCTCTGGCCCCACATATGTTGCGGAACTACAACTCCCATGATTCTCTTTCCATCTATTGCATTTAAGCTCTTCTGGGAATTGGAGGCCATAAACATCTGGGGGGGGGGCGCCCAGATACTGACAGCCCTGCTCTAGATTGTAAGCTTATCTGAGCAGGTCCTTTGCACCTGTTGCTTCTGTTTTCTTAGTTTGGCTGAAATTTCCTTTGTTTTTATCCTCCCCTTTATTGTAAAGCGCTGTTGAAATTGTTGGTGCTGTATCTATATATATATATATATATATATATATAAACGCGAAAGGACTGAATGACTGACTCAACGCCCAGCTGAAACCGTTTAACCTAGGAACGTGAAGTTTTGAAGGTGCACTGTATTTATGATGTAGGCACCCACTAAGGAAGGATTTTTGGAAACTCTGCCCCTAAGGGGGTTGAATATTTTTAACATGATACCTATAGCTCAAAAACAGAAGAAGTTACAGATGTGAAAATCGGTATTTAGATTCTTCTTGAAAAATAAAAAAACACATTTACCATTTTTCAAAAATTCAACTGGGGGGGCAATAAAAGGGGGTTGAATATTTTAAATATTTTAAACAGGATACCTATATCTTAAAAACAGACAATGTTACAGAGGTGAAAATCGGTATTTAGATTCTTCTTGACAAAAAAACACGTATTTTACCGTTTTTCAAAAATTCAACTGGGGGGGCAAAAAAAGGGGGTTGAATATTTTAAATATTTTAAACAGGGTACCTATATCTTAAAAACAGAAGATGGTACAGACGTTAAAATCGGTATTTAGATTCATCTTGACAAATAAAAAAACACGTATTTTACCATTTTCTGAAAATTCCTGGGGGGGGCAAAAAGGGGGGTTGAATACTTTTATCATAAACGCAAAAGTCCTGACTGACTCATCAACGCCCAGCTGAAACCGTTTAACCTAGGAATGTGAAATTTTGAAGGTGCACGGTTTTTATGATTTAGGCACCCACTAAGGAAGGATTTTTGGAAAATCCACCCAAAAGGGGGTTGAATATTTTAAACAGGATACCTATAGATCAAAAACAGAAGATGTTACAGTCCTGAAAATTGGTATTTAGATTCGTCTAAATAAAACAACACGTATTTTACCATGTTCTGAAAATTCCTTGGGGGGGGCAAAAACAGGGGTTGAATACCTTTATCAGTATACCTATATTTCAAAAACCGAAGATGTTACGGGTGTGAAATTTGATATTTACAATCTTTGTGAAAAAAAACTAACTTTTTTGCCATTTTCCACGAATCCAATTGGGGGGGTCGGGGGAAAGGGGTCTGAATATTTTTATCATTATACCTAGATTTCAAAAACCAAAGATGTTACAGACGTGAAATTTGGTATTTACAATCTTCTTGAAAAATAAAAACAGGTGTTTTACCATTTTCCAAAAATCCCAGGTGGGGATGAAAAAAGGGGGGCTGAATACTTTTAAACAGGATACCTATATCTCAAAAACAGAAGATGTTACATACGTGAAAATTGGTATTTAGATTCGTCTTGAGAAACAAAAAAACACCTATTTTACCATTTTCCAAAAATTCAGTGGGAGGGGGCAAAAAGGGGGGGTTGAATACTTTTATCAGTATACCTATATTTCAAAAACCAAAGATTTTACAGGTGTGACATTTGGTATTTACAATCTTCGTGAAAAAAAACAAACATGTGTTTTGCCATTTTCCACAAATCCAAATAAGGGGGGATCGAGGGAAAGGGGTCTGAATACTTTTATCAGTATATCTATAGTTCAAAAACCAAAATGTTACAGGTGTGAAGTTTGGTAATTACAATCTTTTGAAAATAAAGAAACATGTGTTTTACCATTTTCCAAAAATCCAAGTGGGGGGGGGTAAAACAAAAGGGGGTGAATACTTTACAACAGGATACCTATATCTCAAAAACAGAAGATGTTACAGAAGTGAAAATTGGTATTTAGATTTGTCTTGAAAATAAAACAACACATATTTGACCATTTTCCAAAAATCCAGTGGGGGGGGCAAAAAGGGGGATGAATACCTTTATCACTATACCTATATTTCAAAAACCAATGATGTTACAGGTGTGAAATTCGATATTTACAATCTTCGTGCAAAAAAAAAAACATGTTTTACCATTTTCCGAAAATCCAGTTAAGGGGGGTGGGGGAAAGGGATGTGAATACTTTTATCAGTATACCTATATTTCGAAAACCAAACGATGTTACAGGTGTGAAATTTGGCACTTACGTTCTTCTTGAAAAATAAAAAACACGTGTTTTACAATTTTCCAAAAATCCCAAATGGGGGGGGAGGGGGGTTCTACCAAAAAAACCTCAAGCTTCTTTTAAAAAACAATTTTAACAAATCCTAAAATCCACGCGAGCGAAGCTGCGGGCAAAAGCTAGTACATGATATTAAATAAAAATACAGCAGTGATGACAAGGGAGGCACACACAAAACCCATGGCCTGCAGACCACATGTGGCCCCGCGGACACTTAAATGTGGTTTACCGGATTGACTCAGCAAATGAAGAAATAGGGACCAGGCACCTCCACCTATGTATGAAATCACTTTATTTGGACAGAGGCCGTGCTCTTAATTGCTGTGAATAATTTATTATCATTTGTGTTGCTGGTTATAAATATCTGTACTGTTTAGATTTAACTGTTAGGCTTGGGAAAGCTGCAATGGCATCCCGAACCCGCATCTTATGTCTAAATAAATTGCCTGCATACATATGTGGGTTTGCCTCGTCCCCCTTTCTTCATTTCTGGATCTGATGTAGAGACTTAGCTGGTATGTCTGTGTCAGTGTGTGCTTCTTTTAGGCCAGTATGAAGAGGTCTGCAGACTCTTTTCTTAATATGGGGTTGCATAGGGCAGGAAATTAAATAAAAGATTAGGAATTGCTGGTTTTAGCATGGAAAATTGATCCAGGGCAGTGTTTCCCTACGGTCCTCAAGTACCCCCAGCAGGTCAGGTTTTCCAGATATCTGAAGCTCAGCACAGGTGATATGATTTGCTGCTCAGTGATTGCAGGATTCAGTCTGCATTTCCCCAAGGTGATCTGCAAAATCTGGCCTGGTTGCGGTTGGGGGTGCCGAGAACAGGTTTGGGAAACACTGCTCTAGAGCAGTGGTTCCCAACCGCAGTTTTCAAGTACCCCCAACAGGCCAGGTTTAGATCACCTTGAGGAAATGCAGACTGAATCCTGCAATCACTGAGCAGCAAATCATATCACCTGTGCTGTGCTTCACATATCTGGCAAACCTGGCCTGTTGGGGGTGGTTGGGAACCACTGCTCTAGAGTATCTTTGTAACTATAAACCAAGGAGAATGTTAACTTGTGTTAGGTACAGGCAGAGCCGTAGCTAGCTCCTTTTGCACCCGAGGCAAAAACAGAAAATTGTGCCCCCCCACCATAATTTTAAAAATCAGAGTCCCCGACCAGTGGCGCAGTGCTAAGCTCCTGGATGCTCCCCGCGACCAGAAGCAGTGGATCGGGCCACCCTTTGCGCTGTGGGATGAGAGGCAACTTTGTGATTTTTGGGGGGGTTCCAGCTGGTGCTGACTGATTCTGCAGAAGCGGCATCACTTAGCACCAGCGTCTAGCTGTGGGTAACTTTTGTAGCTATGGCGGGATGGTAATTAGCGTTAGGACTTTGTAATCCTAACGCTACTTACTCTTTGCGCTCCCCATGTTAAGTATAGGGAGCGCAAAGTACAGTAACCTCGCGCTGAAAAGCACAATCTCCTGGATTTATTAACCTGTTACCGTTGGGATTGTAATATGAGGGTCCTGTGCTAGGATGTGATATGGGCAGCATGCAGTAACCTCATTTAACCTAGCACCAACACTCACATGTGTGAGTGCTAGCGTTAAGGAGGTGATGGGGCCCTACATATATAGTGCACACACAGTACATGTACAAATACAGTACACACAGAATACATGCATGTATAGCAAAAGAACATTTAGCATAATATACACCCCCCCAGAATAATATACACAGCACTGAGCCCCCAGACTATTTTCCCCAGTTCACATGGATATTATTGACCCCAGCTCATATGGGTATATATTGCCCCAGTTCACATGGATATGGCCCAGCTCATGGATAATGCCCCAGCTCTCATGGATATTGCCCCCCAGCTCTCATGGATAATGCCCCAGGTCTCATGGATAATGCCCCAGCTCTCATGGATATGCCCCCCAGGTCTCATGGATAATGCCCCCCCAGGTCTCATGGATTATGCCCCAGCTCTCATGGATATACCCCAGGTCTCATGGATAATGCCCCAGGTCTCATAGATATTGCCCCCAGGTCTCATGGATATTGCCCCCAGCTCTCATGGATAATGCCCCCAGGTCTCATGGATAGTGCCCCCAGGTCTCCTGGATAGTGCCCCCAGGTCTCATGGATAGTGCCCCCAGGTCTCATGGATTGTGCCCCCAGGTCTCATAGATATTGCCCCCAGGTCTCATGGATATTGCCCCCAGCTCTCATGGATAATGCCCCCAGGTCTCATGGATAGTGCCCCCAGGTCTCCTGGATAGTGCCCCCAGGTCTCATGGATAGTGCCCCCAGGTCTCATGGATTGTGCCCCCAGGTCTCATGGATATTGCCCTCAGGTCTCATGGATTGTGCCCCCATATCTCCTGGATATTGCCCCCAGGTCTCATGGATTGTGCCCCCAGGTCTCATGGATAATGCCCCCAGGTCTCCTGGATATTGCCCCCAGGTCTCATGGATTGTGCTCCCAGGTCTCCTGGATATTGCCCCCAGGTCTCATGGATTGTGCCCCCAGGTCTCATGGATATTGCCCCCAGGTCTCATGGATTGTGCCCCCAGGTCTCCTGGATATTGCCCCCAGGTCTCATGGATTGTGCCCCCAGGTCTCCTGGATATTGCCCCCAGGTCTCATGGATTGTGCCCCCAGGTCTCATGGATATTGCCCCCAGGTCTCATGGATTGTGCCCCCAGGTCTCCTGGATATTGCCCCAGCTCACCTCTCATTGCCGGCGGCCGCGTGCTTCCTGCTTGAATGGCCGCTGACAGGAAGTGCAGCCGCTCGCCTGGGATCGATGAAACAGCCTGCCTGTTAGATCCCTGGCGAGCGGCTGCACTTCCTGTCAGCGGCCGTTCAAGCAGGAAGCAAGCGGCCGCCGGCAATCATTTCGGGCTGGGCGCTTCACAGCTGTGAAGGGGCGCTGCCATGGCTCGAGTTCTGCTGGAAAGCTGCGGGAACGCAGGTTCCCGCAACCTGCATTCCCGCAGCGTTCCCGCAGGACTCGAGCCATGGCTGCGCCCCTTCATAGCTGTGCCCGAGGCACGTGCCTCACTCGCCTCACTCACCTCGCCCTTCCTACGGCCCTGGGTACAGGTATTTTCCCCAGGTGATCCTTAATATCTGGCCTGCCAGTTCTTCCTGAGGACAGGGGTGGGAACCAGTGATTTAGGGAAACAATAATCACCAGATTAAATATTTATTTATGTTAATGACATGTTAAAGGTTTTTCTTATTTAAGGGGTTATTTCTTTGCTCTGTCGTTCCACGCACTTCGGGGAATCAAATTTCCCCATCCTGCGGTGAATTCATTATTCGCCGCAGGGTCCCTGTAGTGCAGGGAATCGACCGCCGGACAGCCGCCAAATGGAGCCAACGAGCCGCCGACCAGCCACCAGACGAGTGTAAAAAAAAAAAAACACAATATGATTGAAATTGTCAAAATTGAAATGCTGTTTGTAAAAAAAAAATACTGAACAAAAATGTCTGCAATTAACATATAAGGTCCTATGAATGATAATAAACAGGTCCGTTACAGAAAAAAACTGTTAAAAACCAGGAAAAGAAATTGCCGAAAAATGTCTAAAAGATCCTAAGAAAAAACAATAAACAAAGAGACTTTTTACTACAGATTAAAATAATAAATGTTGAGTGAAATAAGATGTTGGGTGAAAAACAGGAATATTTTTAACATTGAAACCTATGGGATTCGCCTGTTTAAACCTGCCGAATGAAACCACCGAAAATCAGGGCATTTCAATGACATTTCTCTGCAGTTCGGTGTCCTGTGAATAGATTAACCATTGCTTCTCTAGGGGGCACATCACTGCCTTTGAACAGGCTCTGTACTTGCTGGCAGTTCGCCAAAATTTGGTGAACTGCCTGCTCTCTGAATAGCCAAATGGCCCCGAAATGGCACCGTCCGGGGAAATTCCCTGTTCGGGGCCAGATCGGCTGTCTCTGAATAACCCCTTAAATGTTCCCATCTTTGCCAATATGTTGCAAATCTGTTTTCACCTCTCCCCAGCCCATAATAACCCATCATTAATATAGATTTCAAAATTAGGTAAAATTCCAGGCATCTGAAAATATAGTCCTTTCCTATTAGGTTTCCATAAAGGAAAGCTCAGCCTATATGATATTTTTCTCAAATTTGCTTTTCCAAAAGTTCTCTAAAAATGTTCATGAAACAAACAACATAATATCTCTTGCCAAGCTGCATCAATCAGTTACTTGTACATTTATTTCAAGTGTATTGATTCATAAGCCTCTTTTTTTCATTATTTATGGATTTTTGGGGGAATTCTTATTGATTCATCTTCATGTGTCCTGCCTCGTGGAAACATATGCGTTTATGACATGGATTCTCAGTTTGCACACACACACACACAGATGGGGATTTTCAAAACTGAAAAGGGTAAGTGTTCTGAGAGGCATCACTATGCCCAAGGATTCCCTAGAGGTAACGAAGCCTACGTGAATAGAAATTTTTCGTTTTGAGTAAAAACTCTGAAAAGTCATTTTGAGAAACTGGTTTCATGAAACCACTGCGCTTTAAAGAAGAGAGTATGTGTGTTAGCAACAAGACTCATTTCCTGTAAAACCCCAAACCAGACCTGTTAAATGTATGAAAAAGTAATGAAGTTTGTCACACGAAAGAATTCACGGTAATATTAATCATGGCTTCCTGTCATCTGGCATGTGTGCACCTAATGTACATATTTAAAGGGAACCAGTCATGGGATCCCAGAAAATATAAACAATCTAGCATAGTATTAGAAAATGGTAATCTTCACATTTTTAGTACTTGCCTAGCCATAGGGAAGTTGAATATGACTTATCTAATCTCCAGGACACAAACTGCAAAAATCTGCATCAAACATAAATTATCCTTCATGTAGAGAGCAAATAAACATGGTCCTTAGAATAGGAAGTATTAACAGGGATAAACTAATGTACAAGGTTGTATCCAAATATGCATTACAGCTAGTATGATAGGCAAGAGTTTGTGGTAGTTGATTGAACAAGTTGGGGCAAAGGTTTAAAAGTAACATCAGGAAGCATTATTTTACTGAGAGGGTGGTGGATACATGGAACAGTCTTCCAGTAGAAGTGGTAGAGGCCAAAACAGTAATTGAATTTAAGCAAGCATGGGATAGGCATAAGGCTATCCTAAACAAAAGATAAATCCAGGTAAAGTATCCATGTAATTGGGCAGACTAGATGGGCCGAAAGGTTCTTATCTGCCGACATTTTTCTCTGTTTCTATGTTTCTAAGTAAGACTGGCCAACACACACATTAGTCATTTGCTCCAGGGGTCAGTGGATTTAAGAGCTGTTCTGGCGTTGCCTACTCCCCTTCCGCTCATCATGTGCTTTGACCAAGGCATGAGATAAATGGTTGATCTACCTCATACACTTTGGCCATTATTGGCCACTTTGGCGTTTTGGCCAGTGAGCAGACGTGTCAGCTGGATGGCATGTGTATGGCCAGAGCACATAGCAGTAGCCCATTCACCTGATGTCAGTGTTTCTCAAACCTCACCTCAGGACCCCCAACCAGGCCAGGTTTGTCAGATATCTGAAGCACAGCACAGGTGATATGAATTGCTGCTCAGTGATTGCAGGATTCAGTCTGCATTTCTCCTAGGTGATCTGCAAAATCTGGCCTGTTTGCGGGTCCTGAGGAGAGATTTGAGAAACACTGACCTGATGTGAACAGCCTACTGTGTGTGAAAAGGAAATATGTCATTGATGTGGCTGATTGTTTGGGTGAATTCATGGCTAAATGCTCCAGCAATAGTCTACCATCATAGTTTTGTCCCATCGTCCTTGATAGCACGGTTCCATCGTCTTAAGGTTTTGATGGAGATGCTCTCCCTGTTCATCACGAACAGCCCCAAGGTTAATGGGGAATCGATCAAGGTGACTTCAGGAAATGGAGCTTGGCACTCATGTTGCACCCAAGATCGCGAAAAGCCAACAGCATTCTTTAGTAATGACAACCCCATGGTTATCTGCCTTTTTGTTACCAAGAAAGTTTTGTATAACCTCCACATATACTTGAAAACGAGAGAAATCTTAATGTATTCTTCCCGGTAAAATACTTTGCAAATAAATAAATAAACTAAAACATATATGTTTAAGTGTACTGTATTATTTGCGGAAATGCAAACAATAATAAGTAAATCGTGATCTTTGATGGAGGGAATGGTGAGGTGGCCAACTCTAAGTTCCCGTCAGTTGCATAGCAGCAGCGCCTGCTTTTCAGATAGGTTTAGCAAAAATAGCCCAAAATAAGTAGGATAGGCGATGTATTCTTTTACAACAGTCTGTTACCAGAGATATTTATCCCAACATGAGGGAAAGTGATAAAAATTACAATTGAAACCATAAACAGGATAACAGGGGATTTTTTCCCATTCCTCTTGTTGCTGAACATTTTATTTATTTATTTATAATGTATTTTACCAGGAAGGATACATTGAGATTTCTCTCGTTTTCAAGTATATCCTGGGTTCAACAACATTGAAGTGTTACAGTGTACAGAAATACAAAGTAGTAAAATGCAAGATATTAACACAAACCAAATATACAGATTAACAGAAAAATAAATATGTAGGAAATAGTCATTATGTTACATGTTTACAGGTGCATTCTGTATTGGAGGTATGTTAATAGGGAGCTCTTAAGTGACTTTAGACTGGGCGAAGATTTGATGGCGTCTGGGAGGTGTCTGAAATCTACAAAGGAGAGAAGCTCCTTCTTTACTGACATCTATTCACTGGCAGATCCAGAGAGGGGCACAGAGATCATTTGCCTCCTCCCCCCAAGCTGCAAACCCATTGTAGGTGAACCCCTGTCCCTCTGATTCCGTACACCCAGCATGGACAATTCAGGTGTCATTTGAAACGCCAGATTCTGGCGTTCCAATGTTACCAAACATGACCATGCATCTATTTCTGTTTTGAATTGCTTAATTTAATAAGCGCTGAGTACATGCTTAGTTTATAGTTCAATCATTATCTATTTGTTTTAATTTTCGTATTTAGTGGTAAGCAGGTGGTTAAAGCAGCAATAAAATTGCATGGCAAGTAGCAATAATAATCAAATCTTAAGAGAAATTTGCTACAATGTATATATATTTTTTCTTCATTCATTGTTTCCCTTAGACAGAGCTGCATTCAAACCTCCATAGTGTGCACAGTCTGAGGGCAGGATTAACATGTAGGTGTTTATTTTCCCTTAATAAATTATTTGACAGTTAAGGAAGACAGGTCAGACTGATTGATACGCAGCAGAAAAGCAAAGCTACCAGTGACAAGGAAACAAAAAAGGAACAAATCCTCCTGCAAATAGAACGTAAGCTACAGCCATCGTATCTGTCACGTCTCTGAATGTTATACATACACATATATTTACTCAAACGTGTATAAATAGCCAACAGTTTGTGGGCAATAATGATGAGACAGTGTCAATGAGGCCAGGCGTTCACATAACTTATTCTATGCGGTCACATTTCTCGATTTACATCTGCTTACTGAGAGTCACTGTGTGGGTGGAAGAAGCATCATCAGAAGTATCCTCTGGGACCTCTCTTATCCACGCACCTGGGTTTGCTCATGTTCTTCAGTTTCTTTTTAATTCAGTATCTTAGTTTCAGGGTGAATGTGCAAATAATTTCTTAGTAAAGAACTCTGACGTTTACTCTTGAATGGCCGTAATTTACGTAAAACCTTCACATGCCCAAAAAGTGTCTTAAATGCCCTAGATCAGGGCTGGCCTGCAGAGTTTCTGAAATACAACTCCCATGATTTCAAGGCCTTCTTTAACATTGAATGAATTCTCGGAAATGTAGGCATCAACATCTGGTGGTCCATGAGTTTGACAGCACTGCCTTAGATGGTGATACTGTCTGGAGCATCAACGTTTTTAAATCAACTGAGATCCAGTTTTGTGTTTTTTTTAAAGCCCATTTTCAAAGTTTTCAGGTGCAAATGATGATTCCCACACAATACAAAGTCAACTGCTGCAATTTCTGAGCTGATGTGTCAGATGTATCCCCGACACATTGTGATTAACCACCATGCACAACAATGTCATTCTCCTAGAGTAGACGTTACACTACTTGGAGTGTTGCCCTATGCGTACCTGGCTGGAAAGCCTTCATCAGCTCTGTATGGACTCCATCTATTATGACATCATAATAAACATAGCTCGCTAAAGCCTCCTGTTGGTTTGGATCTTCTCTTTTTAAGTGATACCTGCATTGATTGTGACTTGGCAGGTTCTTCTGAACAAAAACGTCTTCCTTACATGTAATCTCATCTTCCTTAACGTCTGTAAATTATTCTCTTTCCACTGGTTTTCAAAGCTTGCTAATACATTTTATCCTCCCATTTCATCTCTTCCTTCCTGTATCATATGTGTTGTCCTTCTAATCTGCCCCTGATCAGATCATCTTCCTCCCTCCATACCTCCAACCAAACCATACAACACCCGCTAGATGTAGCAAATGCCTTTAATAATTATTTTGTTGGTTGCGCCACCACCCTGATTGCTAAGCTAGGAAATGACACACAATCAGAAAGGCCGCGCACAGGTCAGGCCCCACCAACTGTGCAAAGACCCTGTAACGCAGAGAAATTCAGTTTTAGACCAGTGCCTGTCAGTGTCATTAATAACTTCTCCGTAACCAAAAAATGAAATACCAGTCTGGACCTGATCAAATCCCGGCAATGCTGCTGAAAATCAGTGCGCCGGCAAATGCAAAACCTGTCTCAACCCTAAGCAATAAATCACTGGCAAGTGGATACATACCCAAACTCTGGAAGACTGCAAGGGTGGTATCCATAAAAGTGGAGACAATACTTTGGTATCCAGCTACCGCCCAATATCATTGCTCCCTGTAATGTCAAAAATTCTGGAAAAATGTGTCTACACTCAATTACGTGATTATTATCAGTATCGGAACTATTTAACCCCAGATCAATCAGGCTTTCACCCAAATCAAATACATCTGCCCTTTTAAAAGTTTGTAATGATATCCAAGCTGGCATCGAACAAGGAATCTTCTCTCAAATATCTAGGTATATGGTTAGACCCAAATCTATCCTTTGGCCCCACATCGAAAAACTCTCATCTAAACTTTACCCGAAACTAGGTGCCCTGTACAGAAACAAATCCTGCTTGAGCCCCGCGGTAAGAAAGAAGATTGTACAACAAATGCTTATGCCGGCTATTGAATACGGAGATGTAGTGTATGCAGCTGCCCCGCAAACACACCTCCAGAAACTTACTACATTGTATAACTCATTCTGCCGCTTTGTGCTACAATGTAACTACATGACCCACCATTGTGACATGTTAAAAGAACTAAACTGGCCATCGCTGGAATCTAGATGCACCCTTCACCTTTCCAACCTGGTGTTTAAGAGCATTTCTGGGAAGCTACCACCCTACCTGAATAGGCTGCTTCTCCTAGCAGTTCCCTCATCCTATAACCTTACTTGCAATACCACAATACAAAAAAAAGTTACTCGATCCTCATTTTCCTACAGAGCACTGCAGCTATGGAATAACCTCCCAGATGCCATCAAATCTTCCCCCAGTCTAAAGTCTCTTAAGAGATCTCTATTAACATACCTGGATACAGAATGTGCCTGTAAACATGTAACATAGTGACTATATTTCCTACATATTTATTTTCTGTTAATCTGTATATTTGTTTTGTGTTAATAACTTGCATTTTACTACTTTGTATTTCTGTAACAACTCATTGTTCTTGAACCCAGGACATACTTGAATAGGAAAGAAATCTCAATGTATCCTTCCTGGTAAAATCCTTTATAAATAAATAAATAAATACCATCCACCTTTGTCCTTTCGTATCTCCTTGCCATATTATCCTTACTGGTGTAATAAGGAATTGCTGTCTATCATTTCCCTTTAATGTTACTATCTTTTCTTAATGACACTTCCATAACATTAACAGTTATCTATCTGATAAGATTAGTAGTTTCTCTGTCATATGACTTCTCTCCACATTTTTGGTCCTATAAATACTCAAGAAACTGTAACAGCGTGTATAGCTCTATACTAACCACAGGACAAAGTGTGGAGGCGATGGCACAATCACTTATTACGCACTGTTCCACCAAAAACCTAAACCACTGCACTACAGCAAGGAGTACTGGAGGGACTTTGGAACACATACAGGGTTATTCAGAGAGCGTGAAAAGCAGGAGAATGACTGGAGAATGAAAAATTCTAGGTCAAAATAGCCCAAACCAGAAAAATTCTCCCTTTATCTCACTTTCCAAATCGGCTATTTTGACCTAGAATTTTTCATTCTCCAGTCATTCTCCTGCTTTTCACGCTCTCTGAATAACCCTGTAGGTCTCTAATCCTAATGCCATACAAGGTCAAGTGAGGCGTCATTGGAAAGGACAGAGTCTGGCCTTTGCATTGATATCAAACATGATCATGTAAAAACCTAAAAGAAGAACAGAAAATCTTTTTAAAATTTATTTATTTTTAGTTCCAAAGCGATGGCAATGGCCATTTGTCATGTATAAAATGAGCACTACCACTGCCGTTACTCACCTTCTCATTTCCAACGCCGCGAGCAAGGTCGGTGTTTTATACATACAGGGTTATTCAGAGAGAGGTGAAAACCAGGAGAATGACTAGAGAACTGAAAATTCTAGGTCAAAATAGCCGATTTGGAAAGTGATATAAATGGGAGAATTTTTCTGGTTTGGCTATTTAGAATATACCTATTTGGCTATTTTGGCTACCTAGAATTTTCACTTCTCCAGTCATTCTCCTGGTTTTCACCGCTCTCTGAATAACCCTGATAGTCATATTATTCATAAAACTCCATCCTCCAAAACTAGGGATGCACTGATTCCAATAATTTTACACGCTGTATGTGATTGAAATCTGAATGGTTATTTCCTCACAGAGTATCTGCCTGGTTAGATATAACCGTATCTACACTACTAAATAAGCTAAAACATGTTTTCATTCTACTAAATCTCAACAAAGCCCCCAAAATCTTCAGCTCCAGGCCCATAGAGATCTTAACCCTGCCCTGTGTGCAGTCTAGAGCCATAGATATCAGTACTTTGACATATTACTGTAATCATACCAATATCTATCTACCTATCTAAGCTATCCCATCAGGGCTGGATTTGCACCTCAGGAGCCTGTAGGCACTGAAATGAGGAGCACCCCCCCAACAAAAAAAAAGAAACATGCCAAAATTACTATTTAAATTTTCGTTTTGAGTCTAAGAAAACTAAAAGAAAACTACATTTTAAAAAACTGAAAAACAGTTGTTCTCCGTGCTCAAATTAAAAAAAGAGGCAGAATCTGTTGAATAAGTTGAATTAGTTACAGTTACAATTATTTATAAAGCGCCAACAAATTCCTTAGCGCTGAGCAATGGGAGAAACAGAATAACAAATATACATATATGTTACACACACTAAACAGAAGGAGGGATAACCCTGCTCCAGAGTTTACAATCTAAGAGGAGAGGGGACCCTGCTCCAGAGTTTACAATCTAAGAGGAGAGAGGACCCTGCTCCAGAGCTTACAATCTAAGAGGAGAGAGGACCCTGCTCCAGAGTTTACAATCTAAGAGGAGAGAGGACCCTGCTCCAGAGCTTACAATCTAAGAGGAGAGGAGGGGCTCTGCTCCAGAGTTTACAATCTAAGAGGAGAGGGGTGACACATTAGGTGAGGGCAAATAGGGTATTTGATGAGAAGATCAGTTTTCAAGAGGCTGAGATTTAGGAAATGGGAAGTCATCCAGTCAGAGACAGCCGATAGGCCGGCAGTAACACGGTCCAACACCGGAGGAGAGAGAGGAAAGGTAGATTTGGGTGTCGTCAGCATAGAGGTGATATTGGAATCCATAGGAAGAGATGAGGTTGTCCAAAGAGGCGGTATAGAGGGGGAAGAGTAGGGGACCCAGAACAGAGTCTCGAGGTACCCCAAATGAAAGAGGAACTGGTGGTTAAGAGACACCATCGAAGGAGACACTGAAGGAGCGAAAAGAGAGATAGGAAGAGGACCAGGAGCGAGCAGTGTCACTGAGGCCAAGTTGACACAGCATGAGAAGCAGTACCGGCTGGGTGGAGTAGAGGTAACATCACTGCTCTGCGTGGAGAGAGCCTGTGGAGTCATGGGTTCGATCCCAGCAAGCAACCTCTCCAGTAAGTGTCCTTGGGCAAGACACCTAACGCTACATACTTGCCACCCAGGACATACTGGAAAACGAGAGAAATCTCAATGTCCTGGTAAAATCCTTTCTCTAAAAAAAAAAAAAAGGAGAGGGTGATCAACAGTGTTGAATGCAGCAGAAATATCAACAAGAATAAGGAGGGAGAAGTGACCTTTGGTTTCAGCGACAACTAAATCATTGGTCACCTTGATCAGAGCAGTCTCAGTAGATTGTTGGGAGCGAAAGTTAGACTCCGATTAGATCGAGTAGAGAGTTAGCAAGAAAACCAGTGAGCTGGTTATAGACCAGATGTTCTAAAATTTTGGAGGCAAAGGGGAGCAGAGAGATGGGACAGTATTTCAAGAGGGAGGTAGGATCAAGCAGGGCCGCCATCAGGGCATTACGCCCCATGCTGCCGTAAGGGGCCAGGGGGGGGTCCCGGGCCCCCGTCGGCAGCGGCATCGCCCTTTTACAGCTCCGGTATCGGACTTGATGAGTCTGAATCCGGAGCTGTATCTCTGCTGCAGGAGCCAGAGGAGACACTGTGTCTCCTCCGGCTCCTGGCAGCTTCACTGGCTGGCTGGGTGGGGCCAAGCAGCGTGTGGGGGCCTCCCAAGCACGTTGCTTTGGCTCCACCCCCTCCACTCAGTGAAGCTGAGTGCCTGAGATGGAGGGCCCGGGCTGAAGAGCAGAAGACAGAAGAAAAGAAGAGAGTGGAGTGGTGAGCCAGGGCCCAGACCCCAAGACCCAGGGCCCAGACCCCAAGGCCCAGACCCCAAGGATCAGACCCAGACTCCAGACCCCAAAGCCCAGACCCCAAGGCCTAGACCCAGGGCCCAGACCCAGGGCCCAGACCCCAAGGCCCAGACCCAGACCCAGGGCCCAGACCCAAAGCCCAGACCCCAAGGCCTAGACCCAGGGCCCAGACCCAGGGCCCAGACCCCAAGGCCCAGGCCCAGACCCCAAGGCCCAGATCCAGGGCCCAGACCCAGGGCCCAGACCCCAAGGCCCAGACCCAGAGCCCAGACCCCAAGGCCCAGACCCAGGGCCCAGACCCCAAGGCCCAGAACCAGGGCCTAGACCCCAGGGCCCAGAACCATGGCCTAGACCCCAGGGCCCAGACCCCAAGGCCCAGACCCCAAGGCCCAGACCCCAAGACCCCAGGGCCCAGACCCAGGGCCCAGACCCCAAAGCCCAGACCCCAAGGCTCAGGGTCCAGGCCAGACCCAGGGCCCAGATCCCAAGGCCCAGACCCCAAGGCCCAGACCCAGGCCAGACCCAGGGCCCAGACCCCAGAGCCCAGACCCAGGGTCCAGACCAAGAGCCCAGACCCGAGGCTCAGGGCCCAGGCCAGACCCCAAGGCCCAGACCCCAAGGCCCAGACCCAGGGCCCAGGCCAGACCCAGGGTCCAGACCCCCAGGGACCAGGCCCAGCCTAGACCCAGGGCCCAGACCACAGGGACCAGACCCCAAGGCCCAGCCCCAGGGACTAGACCCATGGCCCAGACCCCAGGGCCAAGGCCCAGACCCCAGGGCCCAGACCCCAAGGCCCAGACCCCAAGGCCCAGGCCAGACCCAGGGCCCAGACCCCAAGGCCCAGACCCAGGGTCCAGACCCCAAGGCCCAGACCCCAAGGCCCAGGGCCCAGACCCCAGGCCCAAGGCACAGACCCCAGGGCCCAGACCCCAAGGTCAAGACCCAGGGCCCAGGCCAGACCCAGGGCCCAGACCCCAAGACCCAGGGACCAGAGCCCAGACCCAGGGATGAGACCCAGAGCCCAGACCCCGAGGCCCAGAGCCCAGACCCAGGGACAAGACCCCAAGGCCCAGACCCAGGGTCCAGACCCCAGGGACCAGGCCCATCCTAGACCCAGGGCCCAGACCCCAGGGCCCAGGCCCCAAGGCCCAGCCCCAGGGACCAGACCCCAAGGCCCAGACCCAGGGACCAGAGCCCAGACTCAGGGACCAAGGCCCAGGGCCCAGACCCAGGGACCAGACCCCAGGCCAGACTCAGGGCCCAGACCCCAGGGACCAGACCCCAAGGCCCAGTCCCACGGACCAGAGCCCAGACCCAGGGCCCAGACCAGAGCCCAAGGCCCTGGGACCAGGCCCAGCCCAGGCCCCAAGGCCCAGAGCACAGACCCCAAGGCCCAGGGCCCAGACCCCAAGGCCCATACCAGACCCAGGGAACAGGCCCAGACCCAGACCCAAAGGTCATCATATACAGCCCATTACTGTGAGATTTATTGCTGTGGATTCTGTGATACGTTCATACACACTGCACATTACTGGGAGTTTTATTGCTATGGTGCTATGTTATGTCCTTTTTTTTTTTGAAGGGGAGAAAAGCTGTTAAAGGTTGAGGGAGTGCCGGGGGGGCCCCATCGTGAGGTTTAGTAAGGGGCCCATCATTTCTGATGACTGCCCTGGGATCAAGAGATGGCTTTTTTTGAATACAGAGGTGAATATTCCAGAGGAGAGGGTGAGGTTAAAAATTCTGAGTCAAAGCAGGGACAGTAACTGGTAGTACAGGCCGAATAAGGTGTGAGGGAATGGGATCAGGTGGTCAGGCAGGAGGACATGAGAAGTTCTGAGACATCCTCCTACGAGAGTGGAGAGAAGGAAGACATAGTAGAAGAGGGGGCAGGGAGTGAGGGAGTCAGTGGGGTACAATGGTTAAAGGAGGAAGGCAGTGAATGCAGGTGAATCCAGCAGCATTGTTTGTTTTAAATGTAAAAGCATATATTGCCTCTGCTGTAGAATAGGGATGAGCCGAACACTCCCCGAGTTCGGTTCGAGCCCGAACCCGAACTTACCATTTGTTTGGGTCCGAACCCGAACCCGAACTCGAACCCAATGCAAGTCAATGGGGCTGAAAATTCGGTTTTTAGAGTGCACTCCAAAAGGGCATATATGCTACATATTTGCCATATTTGCCCTGGGGGACAGGAAACAAGAACAAAAAGTAAAAAAAAAAACGTTTTTAAAGGGACAGTGAGTTTTCCATGAAATAAGGGTTAAAAATAAAAACGAAAAATTCCTTCAAATATCGTGCCTAGGAGGTCCCCATAACCTGCCCGTGAAGTGACGGATTTCTAGGATGTATAGAAACACTTAAAAACAAAGAAATGACGTTTCATATGACGGTAAATGCTTTTCCTTTAATCTATCCATAAACAACTGCTTGGGGCGGCAGTCTGTATGAAAAGAGGAGACATTTTCATACACGCAGAAAAAGTTTACAGATTTTTTTGGCTAAATTATTGTGAAACTTATGCAGGCTTTGGATGAAAGTAACAATAGGTGCTTTAAAATTGGTCCTTTGGCGTCCCCAACAGTGCCGTCACACCGTAACCCCTCTGAGGATATGAATCTGATACAGGCGTCAGTGGCAGTGCTCCCAAATATTGTGCTTTGGGTGCCAGGCCTGCAAGTACTATCATACAGTAACCCCTCTGTGGTATTGTGGAAGAATGCAGGGGTGGACCATGTGGTCCTATATTGAAAAGATATGATTCTGGTCAAGGCGTCAGTGCACCCAGATATTGTGCCTTTAATACCAGGCCAGCAAGTATCATCATACAGTAACCCCTCTGTGGTATTGTGGAAGAGTGCAGGGGTGGACCATGTGGTCCTATATTGAAAAGTTTTTTATCTGTTAATGGGCGTCAGTGCACCCAGATATTGTGCCTTTAATGCCAGGCCAGCAAGTATCATAATACAGTAACCCCTCTGTGGTATTGTGGAAGAGTGCAGGGGTGGACCATGTGGTCCTATATTGAAAAGATATGATTCTGGTCAAGGCGTCAGTGCACCCAGATATTCTGCCTTTGGTGCAAGACTGCCAGGCCAGCAAGTATCATCATACAGTAACCCCTCTGTGGTATTGTGGAAGAATGCAGGGGTGGACCATGTGGTCCTATATTGAAAAGTTTTTGATCTGGTAATGGGCGTCAGTGCACCCAGATATTGTGCCTTTAATGCCAGGCCAGCAAGTATCATCATACAGTAACCCCTCTGTGGTATTGTGGAAGAATGCAGGGGTGGACCTTGCGGTCCTATATTGAAAAGTTTTTGATCTGGTAATGGGCGTCAGTGCACCCAGATATTGTGCCTTTAATGCCAGGCCAGCAAGTATCATCATACAGTAACCCCTCTGTGGTATTGTGGAAGAGTGCAGGGGTGGACCATGTGGTCCTATATTGAAAAGTTTTTGATCTTCATCCCCCACATCAAGTCTCTTTCCTCCTCCTGCCGATACCAACTGCGTAATATTTCCAGAATTCGGCCATTTCTTACCGCTGTCACCACAAAACAATTTATACACGCCCTGGTAATCTCCCGACTCGACTATTGCAATAATCTCTTATCTGGCCTCCCTCTGTCCCGCCTCTCCCCCCTACAATCCATCCTGAACGCCTCCACCAGGCTAATTCACCTCACCCGCCGCTCTGTCTCTGCCGCTCCCCTCTGCGAGTCCCTTCACTGGCTCCCCATCCACTGCAGAATTAAGTTCAAAATCCTTATCCTTACCTACAAAACCCTCACTAACTCAGCTCCCCACTACCTGTCCTCACTAATCACCAAATACAACCCAGCCCGCTCCCTAAGGTCAAACAGTGACCTGCGCCTAGCTTCTCCCCGCATCACCTCTTCCCTTGATAGACTGCAGGATTTCTCACGCGCAGCCCCCACTCTATGGAACGCTCTCCCTCGTACTGTCAGACTTTCCCCTAACTCCTCTTCCTTCAAACGCTCCCTTAAAACGTTCCTATTTAGGGAAGCCTACCACCCAACTCACTGACACAACCATCAATCACTCTCACCTTACAGTCCTCTCCTCCTGTTTCCAACCCCAACCCTCCCAGATTGTGAGTTCCTACGGGAATAGGGCCCTCATCTCCTCCTGTACTGTTTGTCAAAAGTTGTTCAATGTATTGTAACCCTGTCTATACTGTGCTTATTGTACAGCGCTACGGAATATGCTGGCGCTTTATAAATAAAGAATTAATAATAATCTGGTAATGGGCGTCAGTGCACCCAGATATTGTGCCTTTGGTGCCAGACTGCCAGGCCAGCAAGTATCATCATACAGTAACCCCTCTGTGGTATTGTGGAAGAGTGCAGGGTTGGACCCTGCTGTTCAAAAAATTTAAATGATATAAATCTGGCACAGGCGTCAGTGCAGCCAAATATTGTGCCTTTCATGGCAGCAAGTGCATTCACACCGTAACCCTTTTGTGGTATTGTGGAAGAGTTCAGTGCTGGAGGTTTTGTGCATGCAGAAGACATACCCGATCTATTCCGTTACTTCGGCATCAGGGGATTGATAGCTGCTGATCCAGGACTGATTCATTTTTATAAATGTCAGCCGGTCTACAGAGTCGGTGGACAGACGCACTCTTTTGTCTGTGACAAAACCTCCAGTGGCACTGAACGTCCTTTCGAAAAGCACGCTAGATGAAGGGCAACCTAGTAGCTGCATAGCATATTGGCTAAGTTCTGGCCAGTGATCCAATCTCAACACCCAGTAAGCCAGTGCATCATCTGCTGGAAAGGTATCCAGGTCTGCCCTTGCCCCTAGGTAGTCCTGCACCATATGGTGAAGATGCTGGCAATGGGTGCCTACATTTGACGTCCCTGGGTGTCGAGGACTAAAAAAATTTAAAAAAGCATCAGTCAAGCGGCCCTGGCCTTCACCACTATTCCTCTGATCACCCGCAGCCTCAGAAGCACGTGTGTCAGCACTTGGTAATCTACCAGTGCCTGGAAAGGTGTTACACAAGTGTCGCTTTAGAGCGTCCTCAAGTTTTTTCATCCTGTGCTCCCTCTGTGCGGGCAGGATGAGCTCTGCAACTTTCCCCTTGTATCGTGGATCAAGAAGGGTTGCCAACCAGTAATGATCCCTCTCCTTGATAGCACGAATCCTGGGGTCCTTTAGTAGGCTTTGCATCATTAGGGAGCCCATGCAGCGTAGGTTAGAGGTGGCATTAGCTTCCGAGTCTTCCTGGTCAATGAGGATGACCGTAGCGTGCACTTCCTCTTCCCAGCCACGCACTAGCCCTTGTGTCTCTGGGCACACGAAACCCTCCCTTGAGGAATCCCCACCTTCACTGCCCCCACTACTTAAATATTCCTCCTCCTCCTCCTCATCCTCCTCCTGTCTGATCTGAGTAGGACCCGCTGGAATGCTGTCTGCGGAAAGACTGGGGCCTTGAGAGCTAGGGAAGGCTTCCTCTTCCTCCCGCTGCTCTGCCTCTAGAGCCACATCTATAATTCCCCGTAGAGTGTGCTCCAGCAGGAACACTAAAGGAATTGTGTCACTGATGCATGCACTGTCCCTGCTCACCATCCTCGTTGCCTCCTCAAATGGTGACAGTACAGTGCATGCATCCTTGATCATCACCCACTGTGGGGGGGGGGGAAAAACCAAGTTGACCTGAACCTGTCCTTGTGCCATACTCACACAGGTACTCATTGATGGCCCTCTGCTGCTTGTGCAGACGCTGCAGCATTGCTAATGTCGAGTTCCACCTGGTGGGCATGTCACAGATCAGACGGTTTGTGGGAAGGTGGAACTCGCTTTGAATTTCTGCCAGGCGAACGCTTGCTGGGAATGACCGTCTGAAGTGGCTGCAGACTTTTCTGGCCTGGATGAGAAGCTCTGGCAGCCCTGGGTACTTGGTTAGGAAATGCTGTACCACCAGATTTAGGACGTGTGCTAGGCATGGTACATGCGTCAATTTACCCTTGCGTGGGGCAGAGAGAAGGTTGCTGCCATTATCGCAGATGATCATTCCCAGCTCAAGCTGGCGTGGTGTTAACCATCTCTGCACCTGCCCCTGCAGAGCTGACAAAATTTCTGACCCAGTGTGGCTCCTGTCCCCTAAACAAACCAGCTCAAGCACAGTATGGCATCTTTTTGCTTGAGCCATTGTGTAGACCCTGTCAGGCGTCGGTTTAACTGACACTTCGCCAGAGTCAGAGAAGGAGGAGGAGGAAGAGGTGGTGGTGGTGGAGCAGACAGACCTCATACAAGCAGCTTTCTGGAGGCGTGGTGGATGAACAAGCTCCAGCACAGAGCCCCGTCTTGGATCCCTCCCAGCTGCAATCAGAGTTACCCAGTGTGCCGTGAAGGAAATGTAACGACCCTGTCCATGCTTGCTGGACCACGTGTCTAAAATCACATGCACCTTGCTGCTGACTGCCTTTGCCAATGACTCGATAACATTGTCTTCCACATGCTGGTATAGTGCTGGAATGGCCTTGCGTGAAAAGTAATGGCGTTTTGGAACCTGCCACTGTGGTACAGCACATTCAGCAAATTCACGGAAGGGAGCAGAGTCCACCAGCTGGAAAGGCAGCAGCTGCAATGCGAGTAATTTTGCTAAGCTGGCATTTAGACGCTGTGCTTGGGGATGGTTGGGACTATATTTTTTCTTTCGCTGCAGCAGCTGCGGCAACGTAATCTGACTGCATAAATCTTCAGCTACTGGAATGATGTCACATTGTGAGGAAGGACCTGGTACATCCATTACTGTAGCATCATCCCTGTCGGTGGAGGTTGTAGGCAATGACATGGCAGGACATACAGTAGGGGTAGAGACAGATGAGGTGGAGGAGGACCTACGCAAAGTTTTGCGCCAACGGGATGTGTGGCACTTATTCATATGTCGCCTCAAGCACGTGGTACCCAAGTGTCTGGTATCTTTCCCACGCTTAAGCCTCATCTGACATAGATTACAAATAGCAACGCTGCTCTCTACTGCACATTTCTTAAAGAACTCCCAGACAACAGAGTTCCTGCATGTGTTCTTTGAGACAACAGCACTCTGCACCGGAGCAGCTCTGACATGTGATGCCTTGGACTGGCTAGTGCTACGGTTGGTCACAGAGGATGTTGTGCCTCGTGTTTGCTGTGCCTCCTCCTCCCCCTCTTCCTCACTTAATTCCTCTGTTCGATCTGGCACCCAGGTGGAGTCAGTGACCTCATCATCATTGTCATCATCACCCCCTATCTCCTCGTCACTGGAGCCAACTTGGCAGTATGCTGCAGCTGCTGGGGCAACATGAGTGCCAGTTATTTGTGTGTCATCACTGGCTCCCCCTTCCTCTAGGTTGATTATACTCCCTTCCTCAACCTCAGAGATTGAATCAGAGCACTGTACTTGCTGCGCATCCTCAAGCAGCATGTCACTCTCATTGTAGTCAAACAATTCAGCTGACTCCTCCGTGTGTGATAGCGAGGCTACGGCAGGAGTAGCTGTGGACATGGAGGCTGCATTAGATGCTTTGGCAGCTGAGGTGGACTGTAAAGCACTAGAAGCCTGGCTGGCAGAGGACTCGGATGGCCTGGTTAGCCAATCCACCAAGTCCTCTGTATGTTGCTGCTGCTTAAGATGGCCAGCACCAGTTAGAAAGGACAAGCGTGCCCCTGCAGAGGATGCACCACGTCCACCACGACCAGAGGCACAGCCTCCCGACACAGGGGCTGCTTGCCCTCTTATCTGTGTCTGGGAGCGTCTGCCTGTCCTTTGTGTTCTTTCAGACATGGTGAGTGATATATAGATTAATATATACAGAACTCTGATTCAACTCTGGTATAAAGATTTAAAGAACTCTGGTATAACTCAGTGAGACACACTGATAGCTGGCAGCCAGTAACAAGAGACAGATCACCTCAATTCACAAATGTTTTGTAGAAATTAGTGAGCCCCAAAATAATGCGTGGTACTGGTTGTGTGACAAGAGACAGATCACTTCAATTCACAAATGTTTTGTAGAAATTAGTGAGCCCCAAAATACTGTGTGGTACTGGATGTGTGACGAAACACAGATCACCTCAATTCCCGAATGTTTTGTAGAAATTTGTGACCCCCAAAATACTTGCTGGCAGTGACAAGAGACAGATCACCTCAATTCACAAATGTCTTAAAGAAATTAGTGAGCCCCAAAATACAGCGTGGTACTGGATGTGTGATGAGACACAGATCACCTCAATTCCCAAATGTTTTGTAGAAATTAGTGAGCCCCAAAATAATGCGTGGTACTGGTTGTGTGACAAGAGACAGATCACCTCAATTCACAAATGTTTTGTAGAAATTAGTGAGCCCCGAAATACAGCGTGGTACTGGATGTGTGACGAGACACAGATCACCTCAATTCACAAATGTTTTGTAGAAATTAGTGAGCCCCAAAATAATGCATGGTACTGGTTGTGTGACAAGAGACAGATCACCTCAATTCACAAATGTTTTGTAGAAATTACTGAGCCCCGAAATACAGCGTGGTACTGGATGTGTGACGAGACACAGATCACCTCAATTCCCAAATGTTTTGTAGAAATTTGTGACCCCCAAAATACTGCGTGGTACTGGCTGTGTGACAAGACACAGATCACCTCAATTCACAAATGTTTTAAAGAAATTAGTGAGCCCCAAAAAGATTTGCTGGCACAGTGGCAAGACCCAGAAGAATTACCTCAATTCACAAATGTTTTAAAGAAAGTTGTAAACCCCAAAAAAACTTGCTGGCACAGTGACAAGACACACATCACCTAAATTCCCTGATACTTGGTAGAAATGAGACCCAAAAAGACTTGCTGGCACAGTGACAAGACCCAGAAGATCACCTCAATTCACAAATGTTTTAGGCTAGGGTCAGACGAAAGCATTTTTCACCGCGAACGTGAAAAAGTGCGCCCGAACGCATTGACGTATTTTTTCACGGAATGCGCAAAACGGTCGGTCAGACGACGCGCATTTTCGGGCGTGATTTTGTACGGATCGTCAATAAAACTCTTTTTGCGTCTGGACGTTATGTAGGGTGGACATTAGCAGTGTCTGACATCTCCTAATCACGCACACACGCCACTATGCTGCAGCTGCGCACTCAGTACGTCAGTACTAGCGGTTCAGCGTTCTCAGAAAAATGCGTTCAAATTCCACTTGCGTTGCACTTTTGTGTGGCCGTACATTGTATATTGGCCGTCATTGCCGGTCATCTGCTGCTAGTGCGGCCATAATTATGTGCGCCAGAGCGCACGTTAAAAGTGCGCTGGTCTGACCCCAGCCTTAAAGAAAGTTGTAAACCCCAAAAAAACTTGCTGGCACAGTGACAAGAACACATCACCTAAATTCCCTGATATTTGGTAGAAATGAGACCCCCAGACCCCCCAGTAGCGTGGCAGACCGGCAGTAACAAGACACAACTATCTCCTTTGAAATCTCCTCTGAAATGCGTGCAGAATCGGCGCGTGGAAAACGTTATATAGTGTGCTGCGGGACTTAGCTCTGTGAGCCCATGATTGGGCAAAATTTGCCCAATCAGGACCCTGAGCGGTGATTGGCATAGTGTTGAACCAGTCTTGCACCAGACCTGTGGTCAGGTGCAAGGCTGTAGCCAATTACGAGCTTCAGGCCAGTGGGAAAATGCATTGTGGTCCATTGTGGTCGAACATGCGGCGAACACCCGGAAATGTTCGGTGTTCGCAATCTCATCGAACAGGTCAAGTTCGGGTCGAACCCCGAACCGTCCGAACCCGAACCACCGCTCATCCCTACTGTGGAACAGAAAAAAATATTTTGCATTTACTTTCTTAATTTTTTTTATTTTTACACATTATATGGTCATGTTAGGTATCATAGTAAAGACTAGACTCTGACCTTTCCAATGACACCTCACTTAACCTTGTGCGGTGTACAATTCAGGGATAAAGGTTCCAAAGTCCCCCTGTCTGTCCTCACTGCAGCACCACGGTCTAGGTTGTGATACACACTTGCTGGCAGTTTGGTAAATGAGGTGAGTTAGTGCAGCATCACTGTTCACTTTATAATAGTAAACTGAATAATAGTGCCGTGTTAGAAAAAGAAAAAAAGAGAAAAATAATATTTTAATAGATATTTTATTTTTACATAAATCTAACATGGTTATATTTGATATCACTGGAAAGGTTATAAGCTGACATTTTGACATTTCCAATGATACCTCATATGTTCCTCTAGCCCTCAGGGCTCCAGAGATACAGGGGTATATATTATTGCAAATTCTAAAAAAAGAAATATATATATATATATATATATATATATGTATATATATATATATTTTTTTTTTTTACACACAGAGCAAGGCGCCCCCTTGTGGCAGGCGCCTATAGGCACATGCCTCCTCTGCCTAATTATAAATCCGGCCCTGTATCCCATACCTGAGACTATTGCAAACATAATGAATAAGGCTGGGGTCAGATGAACGCAGTGCGAACGCTTTATTATGGCCGTAGTAGCAGCAAATGACGTCCAATGACGGCCAATATACGAAGTACAACCGCACGAAAGTTCGGCCACGCAACGCAATTGGAAAACTAACGCAATTTTTCAAAAACGTAGAACTGCTAGTACTGACGCACAGAGTGCGCTGCGTCGGCATAGCGGCGTGTGTGCATGATTAGGAGACGTCAGACGCTGCACATGTCCGGCCAACATCACGTCCATTTGTTTTTATTAGCTCCGTCAAAAATCACACACGAAAATGCGCATCGTATGACCGCTTTCGCGTCTTCCGTGAAAAAATACGTCAATGCGTTCGGACGCACTTTTTTACGGACGATGCGAAAAATGCGTTCGTTTGACCCTAGCCTTAGTTATTTTGTTTGCAAACCAGTTTGTGTCAACTTATTACACAGCTATTAGACATTAATTTATACCGTTCATTTAATTTCCAACATTTTCCCCTGATTTTCTTCTTTGCCATGATGTTTGGAATTGGATTACATGTCCCAACATATGTTTGGCCTCATCTGTTGGCTGTTGGTTGTCCCTTTGTTCTGCCCAAGACTCTGCTGTTTGTATTTCAACATCACTAACGAGTCTTTTGATCTCTTTAATTGTATCAATAGAGGCCAGGTCATTAGAATAAGCCACGTGTCTTGTAGAGTGCAGTTACAAACCCCCTCCATTTCCCTGTCATTTTCATAACATGCCCCATTTAATTACCTAAAATTGTAAGGAGGAGGTCATTTCCCTTTAAAGAGAAATTTAAATGTAATTAGAAAACGACATTAAAGTGTTTCTGTACGTGGGCTCCAAGCAAATAAACCCATTAACAGCAGACTGACTCCCTCTCACTGCCATATCAAAATTCATCCTTAAGCTCCATCTCTTTAAGGAGACCTAAAACTACTCTTCGAAAACCAGCATTTTAATTTTTGATTGTTTATTTGGCTCTATATATCGTTGGTGAAGGTAGACCACACATACCATCATTCTCAGCCAGACAGAACCAGATAGTAGTTGTAGTCAGTACATGTGAACTTTACTGGGTTAATTCTCTCTCTGGCCTAAATATTAAAGGAACGCTCTACTCTGACCACTATATTGTTTTAAAGTGGCCAGATTTCCTACTAGTCATAAGGTAGTAATGGGGTTTATTGTTGCAGGTGTCTAACAGAGCTGCAAAGAAATAAAACTCCCAGCAATAAGTCTCTAAACTGAAATAAATGTTACTAGAAATCCCCTCCTCAACAGCCTTACTGTATCGGCTCAGAGATATAGGTGTTTGGCACTTTAGTACAGGTAGTATCCGACCTTCTCAGACCTGGTAAATGGTTTGGGGTTTTCTGTTTTTTGTAAACACCCTGGTTATCATTTGGTCCAGGACTTTTTCTAAGAACATTTTTTTTTTTATTATTATGTAATTCTTATTAAATTTTTTTAAACCATTGACAATAATGGTGACATTCCTATTAACATATATACAGTTTTAAATAGATGACTATGAGCATCAATGAGCAAAGTCACCATTAACACAGAATATATGACACATAACTAACCTGTATTGTTTGTTTTTTGTGCTGCCGAGGTGTTTGTGCCAATGACTCTCGGATGCAGAATTAAGGATACGCGTGCTGCTGGTTTTATTATAATACAGCAGAGCTGCTGAATGACCGTTGCTTACAGAGCGGCCAACTGCCAACTGACTCAACCAGTTCAACAGACACCAGACAATTTGAACACTGGCATATGATTGGTTAGGATATACATATGCAAATATTACATAACCAAGACATGACAAACATACCTGTAATAACAAGATACTATCAGGGTTATTCAAAGAGCTCCGAATTGCTGGCGAAAGGTAACCGAACGCTGAAATTCAGCATACAGTTACCTTTCCTGGCCATTCGGCTATCCAGAGAGCAGGCAGTTCGCCAAATGTTGGCGAATTGCCTGCACATACGGTGCCTGTTCGAGGGCAGGGAAATCCCCATAGAGAAGCAATGCTTCGTCTATTCAGAGCAGGGGCGGATCCGGGGGGGCAACGGGGCAATTGCCCCCCCCCCGACCAGTGCAGATGCCAGGCTGACCTCCAGAACTCAAATCGCGATGTGTGCAGTGAATGCAGACATTGCGATTTGCAGAGGCACACACTGCGCAGAAGCACTGTGGATTGCCCCTCCCAGTCATGTGTCAGAGGCGTGTCACGTGGTGATCCTTTTCCCAGTGACCATGTGGCTGAGCCTGTCTCCTTCCATGCCTGCCTGACAGCCACAGGAAAGGGTTGGATCTGAGGCTGCACTGAGCAACAGGATCAGAGGAGAGAGGGGCTGGAGCCTCCATGCAGGGACACCAGGGAGGTAAGTAATGGGTCCCTGAGAGTTTGATCCTTCCTCCAGGGTGTATAAGAAAGCTAGAGCTGCACAGTAATAAACCTCTCAGATATGAGTCTGTAAACTGCTCCTCTAGATTGTAAACTCCTGGGTGCCCTCTGCTCCTCTAGATTGTAAACTCCTGGGTGCCCTCTGCTCCTCTAGATTGTAAACTCCTAGGTGCCCTCTGCTCCTCTAGATTGTAAACTCCTGGGTGCCCTCTGCTCCTCTAGATTGTAAGCTCCTGGGTGCCCTCTGCTCCTCTAGATTGTAAACTCCTGGGTGCCCTCTGCTCCTCAAGATTGTAAACTCCTGGGTGCCCTCTGCTCCTCTAGATTGTAAACTCATGTGTGCCCTCTGCTCCTCTAGATTGTAAGCTCCTGGGTGCCCTCTGCTCCTCTAGATTGTAAACTCCTGGGTGCCCTCTGCTCCTCTAGATTGTAAGCTGCTGGGTGTCCTCTGCTCCTCTAGATTGTAAACTCCTGGGTGCCCTCTGCTCCTCTAGATTGTAAGCTCCTGGGTGCCCTCTGCTCCTCTAGATTGTAAACTCCTGGGTGCCCTCTGCTCCTCTAGATTGTAAGCTCATGTGTGCCCTCTGCTCCTCTAGATTGTAAGCTCCTGGGTGCCCTCTGCTCCTCTAGATTGTAAACTCCTGGGTGCCCTCTGCTCCTCTAGATTGTAAGCTGCTGGGTGTCCTCTGCTCCTCTAGATTGTAAACTCCTGGGTGCCCTCTGCTCCTCTAGATTGTAAGCTCCTGGGTGCCCTCTGCTCCTCTATATTGTAAACTCCTGGGTGCCCTCTGCTCCTCTAGATTGTAAGCTCCTGGGTGTTCTCTGCTCCTCTAGATTGTAAACTCCTAGGTGCCCTCTGCTCCTCTAGATTGTAAACTCATGTGTGCCCTCTGCTCCTCTAGATTGTAAACTCCTGTGAGCCGGACCCTCTGCTCCTCTAGATTGTAAGTTCCTGTGAGCCGGGCCCTCTGTAAATTCTCGTGAGTCGGGCTCTCTGCTAAAACACCTTATTTTATGTCAGTGCCCCTCCCGAGACTAGTCTCTGGATCTGCCCCTGATTCAGAGAACACAAAACAGCTGAGAAAGGTTGCCGAAATGCCCTGCTGTTCTGTGGTTTCATTCGACAGGTTTATTCAGGCGAATCCCATAGGCTTAAATGTTAAAAATATTCCTGTTTTAATCCAATATCTAATAAACCGTTGATTATAATAATCTCCAGTAAAAAGTCTCTTTATTTATAGAATTTGTAGGATATTTTAGACATTTTTTGCGATTTTTTTGCGATTTTTTTTTTCCGTTTGTTTTAATCGTTTTTTCTTTTTTCTGTAACAGCGATTTTTATTATCATTCATTGGATCTTATATGTAAATTTCAGTCATTTTCGTTGTGTAGTTTTTTTGCAAACAGCATTTAACTTTTCAAACATTCAAGCGTACTGTTTTTGTTTTTTTTTCACTCCATTCGTCTGCGGTGTCGGGTTTTTCCAGCGGCTGCTCTGCGCTGTGATTGGCGGCTGCTCGGGTTTCTCCAGTGTGTTCGGCGGGGTTAATCCAGATGTTTTTGCGGGTTTCGGTGTGCCTTCGCCGGGTTATGCGGTTAGTGTTCGTCGGGTTTGCGGCGACTTTTCCCTGCACTATGACGGCCCTGTGGTGCTTGCTGAATACACCGCAGGGTCGCCGAAATGGGAACGCCAAATCACACTGAATTGAAGAGAATGAAAAGTCACCGAACATGCAGTGACTTTTCGATTCTCTTTGAATAACCCTGTATGAGTCCCCTTTTGCCGTGGTTCCTAGAGAGACATCTCAGTAAGAGCCAGGAGATGAAAAGATATTGAAATCAAGAGGTCATGGACAGCAGTATACACTGGTCTTGCATTGCATATTGAAACGTGAATAGAGGGCATGGGGTGTGAATTTGTTATAGGTTATTTAGATTTCTAGAGTTGAAGAATGTGCAGAGACCTGTGGATTTGGAGGGCCTATGGTTGGGGGATACATCTTACTACATGAAGAAGAATGAATGCGAGAAGGTGGGGTGTGTGTGTGTGTGTGATTGTGCGTGTGTGATTGTGCGTGTGTGATTGTGCTTGGAAGAAGCTAAGGTGAAAGAGTAGCAATATGCCAAAAATACATGGTTTGAGACTAGATGGTAAGGGAGTAGAGATGTGAATAGAGTGAGGAGGTGAGGGTAGACAGAAAGATAGAGAGACATTTCTGGGGAGTGAAGATTCAGCAGCAATGAAAAAGATAGAGGAGAATATAGTTACAAAAGAGAGGACGCCAAAGAATGTGCACGGAAGAGTGACAGCGGATCTTGAGATAAGGGGATGTAGGTGAAAGGGGTGACTAATGGTTTACCAGGGTGTTAGAATGAGTTAAATGGAAAGATGCTTGCAAGGGGCATAACTATCTGGGAGACTGACAGGTGAGAAATAGAATCAAGGAATTTGGAAATCATATGGGATGATGAAGATTCTCCATAGTTCACATGTCATAATGAAAATGGAATTAAGACAGATATTCACACTCTGTTGGAGCTGCTTGTTAGGCAAAGGCAGGAGAACACAGTAAAGTGCTTTATATGCAGATAATACAATACAAATATATAACAAATTATGTATCTTTGTTACAGTCCATAGAATAGTAAAAGAGAACCAAAAACAAGGAAATATTATTTTGTGGGAAACTCCATAATCATTACGAAGCCTTGAATTAAAGGGACACTCTACTGAAAAGTAGAGTGTCCCTTTCTTTTGCCCTTTTATAATTGGACATAGGCTGCTGACAGGCAGCCTCTACAAAATTACTTTTTTTTTTACTCAACTTTTGTCCCTCACCAGGCGCAGCTCCTCCTGTTTGGCTCAGGGACTCCCGAAACCATATTCCCTGAGGCTTTTCTGTGCAATTTGCACTTCCTCGGCTACTTGCGTAATGTAGGAAACATAAACGACGCACCAAACGGGACTTGCGTACATTACGTACGAAAATGTGCATGTGCAGCTCCAATCCATCTCCATCCATCTGACGCGATTGTTCTCAGAGATAGTGACATCACCATGATCCCTGCATGCTGACGTTACTAGTAACTGAGTAGTAACCGACAGGAGGAAACTCCTCCGCTTCACCCAGCTTTTTAGCAAATATGGGGGAGCTGAGTGGGTGGGAGAAGGGGGCACTCCTCACATCCTGAGCATTTAAAAACTATAAAGTGGTCAGGATGTGTAGAGTGTTCCTTTAAGCTCAGCTCAAGTTTCATTCACTGAAGGTGAAGGTAAAGCTATCTCATATGACTCAGGGGAGATTCCCACTCATATATATATATATCATTGATCACCAAATCATACTTTATGTAAATGAAAGGCATCTGTCTGTCACCAAGGAAGCTTTTGGGACATTTTTCAGCAAACAAGTACAACAGGAATAGCCTGGAAAATATATTCGAGCCTTGTGTGGGAACTTACTAAGGGAGGACAGTTGTTCTACTGACTTCTGTCATTTGAGAACGAACTGAATGCTGTTCAACCACATTCATGGTAACATGTGTCCAGTCTTGATTAAAAACAATCTTTTTAGACTCTTAGAAGCTCCATTAGTGAAAAAACATGCAATGAGCACAATAAAAATCATCTGGCATTGTATCTCTCACGGTGAGGCATTTTGTTTTGCGCTTCTCATGAGAGACGCTGCTCTAATATTTTTAAGGCTCCGTTCAGGTCAGGGTCAGATTATCATAGGGACTTATAGGTATGCATCTGCAGGCCCTTGATCCAATAACTCTTGTTATGTGGTACTTGGCTGGAAAAAATAACTGAAAACTATAGAGATATCTTCATATCTCTATATGTATATTTAGCACACTAGCCCAGGCTTCAAGACCCCTGACTGGATTGTCAATGTCATATCACTTGTATACGGAACAAAGAGAAATTTGTCAGGAACAAACCAAATGCAGGTAAGAGGAATGGACATTTGTGGAGCATGGAAGAGAGGCCCAGTGTGGAGTGAGAGAGAATCGACAAACCAGCTGGGTGGAGTAGAGGTAACATCACTGCTCTGTGTGGAGAGAGCCTGTGGAGACATGGGTTCGATCCCCAAGAGCACCTCTCCAGTAAGTGTCCTTGGGAAAGACACATAACGGTACATACTCGCCACCCAGGACATACTTGAAAACGAGAGAACTCTCAATGTATCCTTCCTGGTAAAATCCTTTCTCAAAAAACCCCCTAAAAAAAATGTCCAGTGTAGGTGAGAGAGATGAGACATAGGTCCTGTGGGGGTGAGAAAGATGAGACAGGGAGCTACTCGGGTACAAGGGATGAGCCAGAGGTCCAGTAGGTGTTGGAAGGAGGAGAGAGAGGTTGTGTGAGTGATAAGTAATAATTTAAATGATGGCGAGAGGAATGTGGCAGTGACATTTCAGGAAGAACTTGATGACGCAGAGGTCCAATGGGTGTGAGAAGGAGAAGTGAGATATTCTGTGGGAGTGTTAGGGATGAGGAAAAAGTCCAGAGAGGGTGAAAGAGATGACAGATCCATTTGGGGTGAGAGGGATGATACTGAGGTCCTTTTGGGACCAAAGCAATGAGACGAGATTATTTGGGATGAGACAGATGAGACTCAGGTTCAGTTGGGGTTAAAGGGATGAGGCAGTGGCCCAGTGGGGTGAAAGGGATGAGGCTGAGGTTGTGCGGGGATGGGAGGGATAAGCAAAGATCAGCATAGCAGAAAGAAATTACAGTAGTGGTTCAATGGGGGTTAAATGTATGAGGATGGTTTAGGTCAATGTGCATGAGAAGGATATGACATTGGTCTAGTAGGGGTGAGAGGGTTGAGGCAGAAGTCCAGTGTCTGTGAGAGAGTTGAGTGGATTTATCAGGAGGTCAATTTAGATTGTATTATATTACACATTAATGTTTACATTCTTCTATTGTGTTCTATTAAACACACTTTTAATATGCTAGTTTTAATACACCTAAATCTTTATATTGTGGTTTATAAAACTAATGTTATGTAGCTCATAATATGTTGGTCTAATTTAGGGCACAAGATGTTTTTTTACAGAGATAAGCATGGAGTCAAATTCCTGCACCCCACGATCTTAAAATTTCACTAGTCGTCAATGGTCCATAATACGTGTTGCTTACCTTTTATTTTCTGTCTCAACTGTTACTAATCAAAGGTTTCATCGCTTCGCTGTGGACATGGCTGGCTTTTAATTAAAAAAAACAACACACTTCAATGCAACAAAACTTTATTAGTAAACAATAATCACATTATGCAAAATGTGACATGAAGGATATATACTGTATGTACATCATGCATATAGCAAAATGTATTTACCTGGCACTATACATAACACCATACTATATGGTTTATTACCGAAACAATATAGGAGAAACACAATCCTTATTTACCTTGGGCTATAACCACAGTATATCAGCAGAAGGGATCTGGACCTGTGAATGCCCTCACGTATCAGTTCTAAGAACCCTTCTTCCAGGGGGTCTACCTAATAAAGTTTCATTGCATGGAAGTGCTTTCAGGGTTGTTATTTATTGTATGTTTGCATGTATAAGCTTTGTTTATGATATTAGTATTCTGACCTGGCCAGCTTTGCCATCTCATTCTTTGGTAACATTGACATCAGAAGTCAGACGGATTGTCACCTTATTTGCTGGTGGCAGCCTTTGCTAAATGACACAGTGCACCTTATTCTTGTGCTCACATTCCCCTTTAGATGTTCAGGTGCAGATTACCTAGATGGTTGATGAGGGTAAAAGAAGATAAAAATGAATGTTTTCAAAGAGATCTTTTCGCTCTAAAATGAAACACACCATCAAGTGGTTCCATTGACTTAGAACTAATCCATCAATTATATCTTTGATGTTCTTAAAACAAACATTCTTGGTTTATTCTGTCTACATGGAAGTATTTCTTTTCAGAAACAATAATGAAGATGCTTTCAAAAAATGTGGACAATGGAAGTGGTGCATGGAAAATGATTTCTAAGGAAACAAATTCTTCCAAAAAATGGTTTATGGAGCCTGAAAGAAACCTAGAACTTTTAACATGGCATGTGAGACATAAGAAAGGTGAGGTGAGGAGATGAGAGGCGAGGAACATGAGAGATGCTTCTGCAAAGTGCAGAGTGTCGGATTTATGGGGAGCTTTTTCAATACAATTTGAAATTCTATTTATAAAAATAGAACAATGCACATTGACTATAAAATATTTAAAATAAATGGTATTAACATAAATGTAAATCTACTTGATCAGTTTAAATTAACGTGACACTCTATTAGAGTTGTGCAGAGCTGAGTAGTTGGTTGTATTCACCATTAATTAATTTTGTGTCAGGTAAGATTCCAAAAGAGAAATTAACAGGGTTATTCAAAGAGAATCGAAAAGTCACCACACGTTCGGTGACTTTTCGTGCTCTTCAATTCAGTGCGATTTGGCGATCCCATTTCGGCGACCCTGCGGTGTATTCAGCAAGCACCACAGGGCCATCGTAATGCAGGGAAAAGTCGCCGCAAACTCGCCGAAAACTCACCGCAAAACCTGGCGAAGGCTCACTGAAACCCACAAAAACATCTGGATTAACCCCGCCGAACACGCCAGAAAAACCCGAGCAGGAGCCGATGACAGTGCAGAGCAGCCGCCGGAAAAACCCGACACCGCAGACGAATGGAGTGAGGAAAAAAAAAAACAGTACGCTTGAATGTTTGAAAAGTGAAACGCTGTTTGCAAAGAAACTACAGAATGAAAATGTCTGAAATTTACATATAAGATCCAATGAATGATAATAAAAAGTACTGTTAAAGAAAAAACGATTAAAAAAAATTGTTTGCAAAAAATGCCTAAGGCTGGGGTCAGACCAGCGCATTTTTAACGTGCGTTCTGGCGCACTTAATCACGGCCGCACTAGCAGCAAATGACGGGCAATGACAGCCAATATACGAAGTACGGTCGCACGAAAGTCCGGCCGCGCAAAGCAAGTGGAAAATGAACGCATTTTTTCGAGAACGCAGAACCCCTAGTACGGACGTACAGAGTGCGCTGCGCCCGCTAGCGGTGTGTGTGTGTGATTTGGAGACGTCAGACCCTGCTCGTGTCTGGCCAGCATAACGTCCAGACGCAAAAAGTTTCCTGGTTTGGATTCGTAAAACATACGCACGACAATGCGCATCGTATGACCGTTTTCGTATATTCCGTGAAAAAATACATCAATGCGTTCGGACGCACTTTTTTACGTTCGCGTGTAAAAATGCTTTTGTTTGACCCTAGCCTAAAAGATCGTAAAAAAAATCTATAAATAGACTTTTTACTGCAGAATTTTATAATGAATGGTTTATTAGATATTGAATTAAAACGGGAATATTTTTAACATTGAAGCCTATGGGATTCTCCTGAATAAATCTGCCGCATGAAACCACCGAATGGCAGGGCATTTCGGCAACTTTTCACTGCTGGTTTTTGTTCTCTGAATAGATGAAGCATTGCTTCTCTATGGGGATTTCCCTGCCCTCGAACAGGCACCGCATGTGCACACAATTCACTAACATTTGGCGAACTGCCTGCTCTCTGGATAGCCGAATGGCCAGGAAAGGTAACCGTATGCTGAATTTCAGCGTTTGTTACCTTTCGTCAGCAATTCGGAGCGCTTTAAATAACCCTGTAAACTTTCAGCATTTGAGAGGAAAATCGAGGACACGGTCAGTAAACCCAAATAGCATGTGTAACAACCATTATCCAACAATTTTGGTTTATTATCATAGTCAGATGGATAGTCATAGTTGTTAGAATGTCATAGTTGTTGGAATCCTAGAGAAGGGAAAGGTAAACCTGAGTAGCCATGACACTGCCGAGGAGGGTGAGAGCAAGGATAGGGCCCCCTGATTCTATGGAATATCACATTATTTTCTGTAGAGATGTCACTTCATGCTGATGCTCAGTTTGAGCTTGCTAGTGTCTTATCATGTCTTTTTTCAGCCTATGTCACTATGTAACTGTGATGATGACTTTGGTTGTTGTTGTTGTGATGGTTAAGTTGCAATTCCAGTATTACTTCATAACCTACAACGGTGCTAGAGATATGGATGTCAGTAGATAAATCTCATTTGCATGTGGATATTTATTTTGGATCTCACGGAGGATGGATCTGGCGTGCATATCTATTGTATAGGAACTCTATTCTAGCATTGACCTAATGCACAGAGTTACAGAAATGGTGTCTCCATTAAACTTCTGTGCATATTTCCTGATGTGATAATTACAAATCCTCAGACTTAGGGATTGTTGTCTTAGATTTTTTTTTCCTTTATTTCAGAGGCATTAGATGATTTTTTAAGGATCTCATTCCTATTTTATCCATGCTTTTTGTACTTCTCATGGCTTTTGACATTTGTTTGCCAAAACCGCTACTTCAATATTACACTCAGGTAATTTAACCAAAGCAAATCATCTTTGTTCTGAAACTTCAATCGCACAAATCTTCACTGTGTACATAAAGTAACCACCACCCATCCATTCAAGTTCAAACAATACATACAAGTTATGATAAACAAGGAGCAGGCCCTCTTTGAAGTTGATGAAGCGAATAGCTTGCCAGTGTAAAAGTTGGTGTTTCAGACAGAAATGAAAGAGAAGCATAATTTCAAACAATTCCTAGAACTGTATCATTCAAATAATAGCTCTAATACAAACTATATGAATTGTCCTTGTTAAACAAGTCTAAAACAACTACTAAATCCTCTGATAGATCAGTGGTCCCCAAACATTTTACAGTGGTGTTTTCCACCACCCCCCCCCGGGCAATTAACGTCCTCCTCTTACCTCCTCACTCACACAAAGAATTTTGAAAATGGGCACGTTTTAAACATTTAACTGCATAAAATAATTCTCTTTAATCAAGCAATTCATTTGTATACAACCATTCATATATATTTTCAATAAATGACTCACCAGTTAATGAGATGGTGAGCTTGATATGACTTGCTCACCTCTGCCATGTTTGGTTAAATTGCTCTTTAGGCACAGTCTGGGTCTATATTTGTTCTTCATGCTAGTAAGTAATAAGAACCAATTTTCACAAAGATACATTAAAGATAAAAACGCCTCTCCCTCTTCCTGTCCTCCAATTCCCTACTTGACCCCCTGCAATCTGGCTTCCGTCCCCTACACTCAACTGAAACTGCCCTCACCAAAGTCACCAACGACCTCCTAACTGCTAAAAAACACGGCCACTATTCTATTCTCATCCTGCTTGACCTCTCGGCTGCTTTTGACACTGTTGACCACCCCCTCCTTCTACAGACCCTCAACTCTCTGGGTCTCGGTGACACTGCACTCTCTTGGGTCGAATCCTATTTATCCAACAGGTCCTTCTGTGTGTCCTTTGCTGGTAACTCCTCCTCCTCATTGCCTCTATCTGTTGGTGTACCTCAAGGCTCTGTCCTTGGTCCTCTGCTCTTTTCCATCTACACCTCCTCCCTGGGCAAAATCATCAACAGCTTTGGCTTCAATTACCACCTCTACGCTGATGACACTCAGATCTACCTCTCTACCCCTGATCTCTCTCCCCCTGTCCTTTCAAAAGTCAGTGACTGTTTATCTGGCATCTCCTCCTGGATGGCCTCCCACCACCTAAAGATCAACATGTCGAAGACTGAACTCCTACTTATTCCTCCCTCCAATGCCTCCCCACCTCCTGACTTCTCTATCACGGTGGAGGGTATCACCATTTCCCCATCAAACCAAGTTCGCTGTCTTGGAGTTACACTTGACTCTGCTCTTTCCTTCATCCCCCACATCAAGTCTCTTTCCTCCTCCTGCCGATACCAACTGCGTAATATTTCCAGAATTCGGCCATTTCTTACCGCTGTCGCCACAAAACAACTCATACACGCCCTGGTAATCTCCCGACTCGACTATTGCAATAATCTCTTATCTGGCCTCCCTCTGTCCCGCCTCTCCCCCCTACAATCCATCCTGAACGCCTCCGCCAGACTAATTCACCTCACCCGCCGCTCTGTCTCTGCCGCTCCCCTCTGCGAGTCCCTTCACTGGCTCCCCATCCACTGCAGAATTAAGTTCAAAATCCTTATCCTTACCTACAAATCCCTCACTAACTCAGCTCCCCACTACCTGTCCTCACTAATCACCAAATATACCCCAGCCCGCTCCCTAAGGTCAAACAGTGACCTGCGCCTAGCTTCTCACCGCATCACCTCTTCCCATGATAGACTGCAGGATTTCTCACGCGCAGCCCCCACTCTCTGGAACGCTCTCCCTCGTACTGTCAGACTTTCCCCTAACTTCTCTTCCTTCAAACGCTCCCTTAAAACGTTCCTATTTAGGGAAGCCTACCACCCAACTCACTGACGCAATCATCAATCACTCTAACCTTACAGTCCTCTCCTCCTGTTTCCAACCCCAACCCTCCCAGATTGTGAGTTCCTACGGGAATAGGGCCCTCATCTCCTCCTGTACTGTTTGTCAAATGTTGTTCAATGTATTGTAACCCTGTCTATACTGTGCTTATTGTACAGCGCTGCGGAATATGCTGGCGCTTTATAAATAAAGAATAATAATAATAATAAATAATAATAATAAGGTCAGTAATGCCTTTAAAGTCATAGAGCAGATTGCTTAATATGAATAGGGATGAGCTGTTCGGGTTTGGACGGTTCGGAGTTCGACCCGAACTTTGTCAGTTCGAAAGTTCCCGAATTTCGAACTTTTTGGGTCTGTTCGGTTCGAGTTCGAAAAAAAAAGGAAATTTTGAAAAAAGTATAGAAAATGCTTAAAAAAATACTAAAAAATCTAGAAATAAAGAGACTCTTTACTGCAGAATATTATAAGCAACGGTTTATTAGATATTGAATTAAAAACTAATGTGTACGTGGAAAGATTATCAACTCTAAATGACCTCTGTTCACAAACGGGCATAACACCAGGTGTTTTTAGTCTGGTAATCAATTTGATACATTGTACAACATACTGAGGGTGGGGTGGTGTCTGCTTCTGATTGAGATTTGAGAATTAATTTCCCTAAAACATCCTAATATGCTGCATTTAACCCTTTCGCTGCTGAGGCTTTTCACACCTCTGTGCTGAGGTCATTTTTACCGCTTTCGCTCATCATGATTAACCGCGTTTTGTAGCCATATTTTGATATATGACCCAGACATATTATATATCGTTCTTTCCGGCAGACTTGGCAGATTCATAATATGTCATTATTATATGTATACGTTATGTCATGTCTGTATATTATAACAAAAATGCAATAAAATTTGAATTTTCAATAATTTATTATGTGTAAAGTGTTTTTTTTCACATTTTAACATGCGATCGTTTGCGGTTATATTTTGTATAGGGTGCGCTTGTTAAAAAAATTAGAAATGGGGTCTCGTTACATTTTTTTTGGGGGAAAATTTCGCTTTTTTTAACAAACGCACCGCATACAAAAATCGTTAGTGCAGCTTATTGTTCACATTATAATTGAAATGGGAACAATATTGCTGCATTAACAAAACAAAAACAAAAAAACTTGTTTATTTTTTTTTTTTTTTTTTAATATTTTTTAAAAAAAAGAAAATGTAAAACATTTTTCATGCTCATGTTTGGTATCATTGGAAAGGCCATGCTCTGGCCGATCCAACGATATCAAACATTAACCCCTAGCTGCCACGGATCAGGAGATAGGGGTTCATTGGAACCCCCTATCTCCACCATTGGTGGCAGCTAGGGGTTAAATCCAGGACTGGCATCATGGTGCTATGCACCATGACGCCAGTCCTCAGGGGGAGTTCCTGGAGGCTTGGCCGACATCCAAGATGTCGGCCAGCTCCAGGAGAGGATCACGATCCGGCGCTTTTCAGCGCCGATTCGTGATCCGGCTCCCCAGGGGTTAATCACAGCCACCGTTTGGAAGGGCAGGCTGTGCCCTTCCAAACGGTGCCTGGATTAACCCTCTGCTCCCCGGCGATCGGGAGGGAGAGAGGTCCGAAGGACCTCCCTTTCAGGCGCTTCCTACGCACATGCGTGGGGGGGCCGCCTGAATTAGTTGTCATCGCGCCGCTGCGATGACATCTAATTGCTCCGCCAGGGTCCCGGAGTGCTGGGCTGACATCCAAGATGTCAGCCCGCACCGGGGGGCGCAGCAATCCGCCGGAATCCGGCGGATTGCTGCCTCCTGTGCATTCTCCATGCACAGGAGAATCACTTGGCTGGACGCACTGAGCGCGTCCATAGCAGCCAAGTGGTTAACTTGTGTTTGAAAAAAATTCAAAATAACATCTAAGGCTAGGGTCAGATGAGCGCTTTTTGTACGGACTGTGCGTCCATGCAGTAAGGACGTACTTACTGACTGACAACAAGGTAGTGGCCAAACAGTCCGTTTTTTTCACTGACGTATTTTTTGACTGATGTAGCAGGGAAAATAAATTAAAATGAAAAAACATTCTGTCCGTCAAAAATGCTGAACGTATAAATGCAGTCCATCTGACCTCGTTTCATCACTCACATACAAAGCTACACGGACGTTGCGGACGTGGCGCACTCCGCACGTTCGTTCTAGCAGTATTACGTTCTTGCCTAACCTGCGTCCGTTTGCTGCGTCCGCCATGCATCCGCACTTCCGTGCGGACGTACTTCGTGTGTGGGGCTCCATTGGTCAGAATGCTATGCTGCCACGGACGTACAAATGTGCGGCAACACGGACGTGATAACTGCGCTCGTCTGACCCCAGCCTTAAGCAATGTTATTTTTCACCTCGGGATTAAACATTCACAGGGTTATTCAGAGAGCGGTGAAAAGTAGGAGAATAACTGTAGAAGTGAAAATTCTAGGTCAAAATAGCCAAACCAGAAAAATTCTCCCATTTAACTCACTTTCCAAATTGGCTATTTGGTCTAGATTGTTCTCTTCTCCTGCCAGTTCTCCTGGCTTTCACCTCTCTCTCAGGGTTGTTCAGAGAAAGGTGAAAACCAGGAGAATGGCAGGAAAAGAGAACAATCTGGACCAAATAGCCGATTTGGAAAGTGAGATAAGGCTAGGGTCAGACTACCGCATTTTTCACAGCGACCGTCAAAAAGTGCGTCCGAACGCATTGCCTTATTTTTTCACGGAATGCGCGAAAACGGTCATACGATGCGCATTTTTGTGCGTGATTTTTTACGGATCCAAACCAGGAAACTTTGGGTGTCTGGACGTTATGTTGGTCGGACATGAGCAGGGTCTGACGTCTCCAAATCTCTGTACGTCCGTACTAGCGGTTCTGCGTTCTCGAAAAAATGCGTTCATTTTCCACTTGCGTTACGCAGCTGGACTTTCGTGCGACCATACTTCGTATATTGGCCATCATTGCCCGTCATTTGCTGCTAGTGCGGCCGTGATTAAGTGCGCCTAAACTCATGTTAAAAATTCGCTAGTCTGACCCTAGCCTAAATGGGAGAATTTTTCTGGTTTGGCTATTTTGACCTAGAATTTTCCATTCTCCAGTCATTCTCCTGCTTTTCACCGCCAAAAAATCAGTAAACTTTTTCTGCGTGTCCGAAAATGTCTCCTCTTTTCATACAGACTGCCGCCCCAAGCAGTTGTTTATGGATAGATTAAAGGAAAAGCATTTACCGTCATTTGAAATTTCATTTTTTGGTTTTTACATATTTCTATACATCCTAGAAATCTGCCACTTCACGGGCAGGTTATGGGGACCTCCTAGGCACAATATTTGAAGGAATTTTTCGTTTTTATTTTTAACCCTTATTTCATGGAAAACTCACTGTCCCTTTAAAAACGTTTTTTTTTTTACTTTTTGTCCTTGTTTCCTGTCCCCCAGGGCACTACCCGGACCCCCATACACCTTTATGGCAAATATCTAGCATATATGACCTCTTGGAGGGCACTCTAAAAACCGAATTTTCAGCCCCATTGACTTGTATGGGGTCCGAGTTCGGGTTCGGACCAGAACATTTGGAAAGTTCGGGTTCGGCTTCGAACCGAACTCGGGGAGTGTTCGGCTCATCCCTAAATATGAAGAGTTGTTATTATACATGTTCTTAGTAAGACCAGTCATCAAAATAAACTTTTGGCTGGGATAATAAATTTCATATTCTTAGGGCCCTATTACAATCTTCGCGCATATGTTTGCGCCCGCGCAAAAACGCATTAACGCGAGTGGCAAAACCCTTTGCGCTGAACGTCGTGTTGCAATATCAGCGCAACAAACACGCGTATACGTCTACCGCGGGTGAACCCTGTGTGAGCGTACTTTACAGCGCTCGTCCTATACTTAACATTGTGAGTGCAAATGCGTTTGTGCGCTGGTACACGGATGGTATTACAATCTATGCGCAGTTTGTAACGCACAGCCTTTGCGCGCATAATTTTAGCAACTCCTAAAAGCTGGTGTTAATGGCAAATTCTATCAACCTGGCCGAAACCAAATACACCAGCCCAAAAAAAAATACGCAGCAAAGTATAGTTACACATTCTACTCATACCAAACCAATAAATTTGAGAAGTTGTGCGGTTTTTTTGATACAGCATATATGCGCAGATTGACTTTGCCAGGCGCAAAAACTTAACGTGAGACAATTAAGGTTCTTAATTCTGATTGGCTGAATCGCGTGAAAAAAACAGTCCGCACACTGATTTCTGCGCGCAACGTTACTGAGCGCGTTTTTGCACGTCCGTTTTACACGCGTTATTTTTTGACGGATGAAAAAATGTGCGAGGATTGTAATACCAGCGTTGATTTACGCGTGTTAACGTTTGATGCTTCGTGCAAAAATTCACGCGTTTACCATGCATTTTTGTGTGAAGAATGTAATAGGGCCCTTAGAGTCTAAAGGACCTTATCTGTATTTGATGAAAACTATTGTTGAAATATAGCTCCCATTATCCTCAGTATTACTAAGGAAAAAGTCAGTTTTACAACAACAGCAGCAGCAGCAGCAGCAGCTGTGGAATCACATGTTGCCCAACAGGAAAATCACCATTGTGCATATATGATCAAGCAAAACCACACAACGTGAGTGTAGTTTAATATATAAGTTCTTATCCTCATGTTTTGTAAGCGATTTTGTTTACATGTTTAGTGGTGTTTATTATTTATTTTCTAATGTTACACAACAGTGTCTGAGTAATGAGGGGTGACTTATCTCGTCTTATCTTGCAGCAAAAGTTGCACCTGCAAAGTATAAGCAACACATTGGTCACATCAGTCTTTTGGTACAAAAAAGAATACTTTTGACAGAACTATCCTTTTCCTAAGAAAGAAATTATAACTAAGCCAAGAAATCCCCCAAAAGTCTTGTTGCAATTATTGATATGTTTAATTGAGCAAGACAAACAAGAGTTACACCAAACAGAGTACAGAGATTAAGTAAAGCCCTTCCTTTATCTGACGATTGTCTTAATTCTTTCACAGTATATATGATTAGTAAGCGGCACTGAATGGGTTTCATCAGTTTTTGCTCACGCTCTCCCATGGTGCAATTATTCTGTTATCTGACCAGTGCTAACTGAATTGACAAACCACATGTGCTGCAGCTACATTTCCAGAAGAAAAAAGTAAACAACAAATGTCCTGCCATAGAATTGCAACTAAATATGTCCCCTCAATGGGGTACTCTAGCCATCATGACCATTTCCATTAGTTTGACTGGTTATGGTGACTAGAGTAGGTGGAACCTCACTGACCCTGGCTGTTGGGACAGAGATTCAAAGTGGAGGTCTTCTCTCTATTCAGTAACACTGGACATTCTTCTCTTCTTGGAATTGGGGCCTCTGGGACAATAATTTAAGACAACATCCTATTGTGACTGTCATAATTGGCGGAGTGTGACTGTATGACTGTTAAACCACTGTCTCTGTAATGTATTTCACTGCAGAAGCATTCATAGGCAACTGGCTGACTGTCTACACATGGGATGAGACACTGATAGCCTGGATAACTGTCATGAGATAGTACCATGGGATTAGAGGCTGACTTTTACTGCTTGGTACTAATAGTTACATATGTCTAAATGGACACTACAGGCAAAAAAATGAAAAAGAAAACCTTGGTGAAGGTCAGCAGAGAATAATAAATAAACCCTCCACTTCTCTTTTTCCCGCATATTTTATGCCCAGTGTGCCTCTTTAAGTATATTTATGTAGTATATATAGTGATATGGTCAATGCAGTGCTATTGCATATGAAATTTTGTCCTGAATGATGATCCTGCTTTGTTGATTTTTTTGTTGACACCCACAGATTTTATGCATTGCAGTTATGATGATGTATTGTGGCATTATATATATATATATATATATATATATGTGTGTGTGTGTACAATTTATTTAGTTATTTGCGAAGTATTTTACCTGGAAGGATACATTGAGATTTCTGTCATTTTCAAGTATGTCCTCGGTTCAAGAACATTGAAATTTTACAGTTGTTACATAAATACAAAGTATTCACTTTATGCTTGATAAAGGTTCCAAGAGGAACCAAAATGTTGCACTTTGCTCCAATAAAAAATCAGCTCTCATTTAATTGCATGATTGAGTGATCGATTCTTCTGTTGAATACTCATAGCCACTGCAGAGACTGTTTTTCAATCTTTTGAAATCTATATTATTTGCAGTAAAATCACTATCAGGGTACACGTTTTCTTTAGGTCCCAAAGAGAAATTCATAAAACACAAATAAAAACCTACTACTTTCTAGGAGTCTAACTAATCTTAAGTATTTTCCTCTCTCACCAGGCAGCTAGGCTGCTTACCAATCGAAACAATAAATCCCAAAGAAAAGGTTTCCTTACTGTACTCAGAATCACAATCCTCCTGTGTTGGTTTTAGCCAAATAATGACACCCACAGTAAGACCTTTAATACACCATAGAGGGCTGGGCAGTATAAATTAGCAAGCAGGTGGGAATGGTTAAGTATATAAGCAGGGGCAAAGGGCTTTTTCCATCTCCCTGCTTGTATAATGGGGATTAATCACTCTACCTCTAGTCACAATATATACTTCACCAGTTTCAAGTTGGAAGTATTCAGATGGCATTCAGTTGCTGCTCACCCGGGTGTAAATGGCCAACTTGGTACTTTTGGCCAACTTTTACTAAAAAAACTTGTTCCAATTTGGATTTAGCCGCGTACCTCTTTGATGTATGACCAAACTGTAACCAGGTCAATGCATCTCTACTATAGCTACACCAACTTCAATATGGCTCAGGGTTTAGTAAATAGCCCATCGTGACTGGCAGAGACTCAAGTTAAGTTGTGGTCCAACAACATCTTGGAGGGATGTATGCAGTCCGACACCCCTTTTTGTTTATCCGGTTCAGAAAAAGAACAGAAGTCAAAGGCCTGTTTGAAAAGTAAAACATCTGTTTCAATTTGCACTTGAAACATTATCATCATGGCTACTGCCATTTCCTTCATCCCATTTGAGTCTTGTGATCATCTTGCCATCTACCCTGGAGTACAGAGTGGTAGGAATAACACAAGACTGTTTCTATTGAGCAGGATCTTACTAAAATATACAAAACTTTCTTCACATCATAAATACGTCTGTCGTTTCTATAGCACATGGGACCATTGCCTGTTCATGAAAGAAAAACGTCTTGCAAACAATAAAGGCACAATTACATTGCTAATGACATAATTACACTTTGAAACTGTGTTCACAGAAAAAAAGCAGTTCTACCATTGAAAGACTGCACATGTAATGAATGTCTATACTTATTGGAAAATTCAATGGAAAATAAAATCTATGGAAATTGCAGCACTTAAACCATTTGACGGGTTAGTCATCCAAACATACATATTGTATTTCAATGATTCACCTTTAAGCTAATAAATGTTAGTGTGAGAGAACCGTGGATGGGTCTGTAGGGTTACGATACGCATTTTGTATTATTTCTTGGAATACAGTGACATAAAAAAAATGCAGTATTGATGATGTGTCCAAAAGTTTCATATAATATTCCTCTTTTTTTTTTCTCCAAGGGGAGGTGTACAATTGCATAAATAATTTGGGCAACATGAAGCTACACGACCAGTGGTACAGGATCATAGTATGATTTGAAATCTTTGACATTTTGGTGGCACTGGAATATCTGTATAATGCTCAGTATTGTCAGGACGATATGCTTTTCTCAAGCACAATATAATGAGAGTATGATTTTTCTGACGGATTTATTTTGCACAATTTAAAACCTAAGGTGCTTGTTGTTTCACTTAGTTTGATTCAGGTTTATAATAGGGAGAAATATGGTGAAGCGCTCACAAGGAAATGACCCAAAACCTTAAATTCAATTCCTCAATCGCTTTGTACCCTTTTGGTGGTTTCCCATGAACCAATTAGAAGATATTCCTGTTAACATTTCCGCGTTTCACGAACCAAATAGAAGATATTCTTGTTAACATTTCTGCGTATCAGAGTTCCAAGCCTCTTCCCAAAGAACCGCTGATTCAATCTGTTCCGTTTTCAGTATATTATGGTGGAACGAAGGAATGTGGTACGGAGGAGGCGCTAAAGTGGATAGGATATTAATATGAATATGTATGCAGCCTACTGGAAGAGGAACACAAAACCTCGACAGAAATGTGTTTGAGATACGAAAAGAAGTGGGAGTTACTCCAGTGGCGCAAAGGGAGGTAATTTGCGTTAAAATCCGGGTAAGTGCGAAACAGAAATGTTCTAAAAAAACGGTATAAGAGCACAGTCTAGGAACAGACCGATTGGTAAAGTGCTATCTTGAGTAAACACTAGAAAAGTGCAATGCAATCAAAAGTGCATATGGTGTAAACAGCTAGAAAAGTGCTGACTAAGAGCACAGTCTAGGAGGAGACCAATGATAAAGTGCTATTTTAAGTAGTGCAAATGCAATCAAAAGTGCATATGGAGCAAATAACAACTAAAAACGTTGTGCACGTTATAATTGTAGATGTATGAATAGGTCATAAAAACATAAAAGCACATAAAAAGGGCATAAAAAACAACACACACTTCTTGTGCAAAGTGCAAATATAAAGTGCAATTGAAATAGCACAAAAATGGTAATAAAAATAGTCCAAAGATAGTGCAGAAAAGTCTAAAACGGCTAAAAAGCAGTCTTATACGTGAATAAATGGAAGGAGGGCTTGTTGATAACTGTGTTGGCCTCTCACTTATAGCGTCCGTATACGGGGATCCTCCAAATGGGGGAGAGATGGATCTTATCCTTGTTGTCCTAGTGGATTCTGCGTTCTAGTAGATTCCACGTTCTCGTAATGCTGGGAAGGGGAAAAAAGAGAGAGAAAGAAAAATAGTGCAATATTGTCTAGATAAATTAGTCGTGGAAGGATGCAAGAAAATGCACACTTACACTTTCCAGAGCCTATATGGTCCAGGCTCTGGTTCGAAATGCACTGGGCCAAATATAGAGTGGCCTCTTCCCTTCTTTTGAAATTATTGTTCACCTCGGATATAGAAAGACAAAGTATTCATAGCGCAACTTGAATGGTGACTGGGTACATTGGTAGAAATAGGGTTAGTCTCACTCACCGATGGTGGAGCCTTGTTCCAGGCTCAACTTGATGGCATGCAGTGCTCCTTTGCTTGGTGGGCACCGTCACCTCTTTAGCTGCACCTCTTTAGTGGTCTTCTACTGGCTCAGAAGGGCAAATAAAGTAAATAGACCAAAAAAACCAGCAGCAAAACTACGAATTGGTAAGTTAAAATAACGTGGTTTATTGAAAAAATCTAAAATAAAGGATGGGGAGGAAGGGAAAAAGGAAAAATGATAATGGTGGAGGATACGCGTTTCGGCAACTCACGTGCCTTCATCAGTCCATAAGAGAAAAAGGGGCAATTATGGTGGAACGCAGAAGTAGACTTGCGTCTTTTCACTCATGTTTTGGCCTGGGCGCATAAACATGTCGCTTCTATGTATCATCATTGTCTACGTCGGGTGTCCCCTCAAGCCAGAGACTAATTGGAAGTTGCACACATTCAATTAATATGATTATTAACAAGGACAGTGGGACAATTAGAAAGGAATCACCAGCTGAAGAAGACACAACCACGTTCAGGCGAAACGCGTGCTGGTTTTTAATATATATATCTTTTTAGATACACCATATTTGTCCACTCTCAGCTATGTCAATGGAGGAGTCCACGTTTCCAGGAGTCCACGTGATGAGTTTTGGTTAGGTTCCCATACAAAGAACTCATACGTGATACAACCAGAGCCAGAAAAAGACTCCAGCTAATATAAGTTGCCAATTGTATAAATATACTAACCAGCTTATACAGTATTGTGTTAGGGGGTTTGCCCCGATATCCTTTTTACGTATTTTAAAGGAGACAAGAAAAGCAAAGGTGAATGCTTTGATGAAATAAAGTTGTTTGGGTACCTGAGAAACTTGAAGACAATACCCAGAGAGGCTCATTACACCTAAAGCCGGTAATAGGCTGTAGACAATTTGAGTGGGACTAACATAAATCGTATTTATCCCTTTTTAATCTGTTGTCTAATTTTTTTAAGCATATATACATCAATACACCAAGTTCAAAATGTATGTATAAACCTATATATATATTCCTCTTACGATCACCTGTGTTTGTCGCTGTACCATAATTTTTACAATTTGATTCAGGTTTATGCTTTATTTTTTTCCTTTTATTATTTTATTAAGCCAAATGTTCAAGGATTACAACATGACAGCATCTTATGAAACAAGGATGATCGGGTAGGACTGCTAGTCGTACATATCCACAATACACCTACTTGAACACATTAATGGAGTGGTTGTTGAGAGATTTGCATAATTTTCTTATGCAAAAGTAAAAAGAGAATAAACTTCACAAAATACATTAACTTCAATATGTCATAAAAAGGGAGAACAAAAAAGAAAGGGGTTTAGATCATGGTTCACCCCTTCACAGTTATAACAGTGTACCAGAAGACCAAAACTGCACATAGCCATCTCATGTATACTGAAACAATGTCAGATAGTTATGGGCCCTGTAAAACATTTCCTCATATTTGTAAACCTCATCAAGCAGATTTAAACCTTCACGTAATGTGTGGACCTGTGAATGAGTGCCAGTGGCGAGCCAATGCTGATTTGGCTGTTCCCAATATAATAGAATTCATATATCTAGGGGCGAATTGATTATGGGTAGGCAGGGAATGAGGAGCTATCTCTCTGGACTAAGAGCGATGTGCAAAGATGTGTATCTAAGGATCAGGCTCTATATATCAACCCAGACCAGATGATCTTTGGACATGACCAAAAACCATGGTTTATGTTTTATAGTTACAATTTATCTATAGCGCACTTTATATTTTTAAAATTATCTTGTGTACATTGGTGTGCTAAGTACACAAATGGTAGCAGGAAAGAATGACGATGTGAGTAAATGATATGGTTACCGCGGTTATCTCCGACAGTAAAAGGACTCACTACACAGAGTGAGCACTCAATCTAATCTGCATGGTCACCCTGCTGTAAACTCCCTGCTCCCTTTTTCCCCTCTAAGGGGATTTAAAGGGCTGTTTCAGCCATTCAAATGGTGGGGCCTAGTCGACCAGAATCTCAGCTCAGGGAGTCTTCGTCTCAGGTTTCAGGGCTTGAAGACCTTTTGGAACTAGCCTTATCCAATTGTATCAAAGCCTTCCTGCATTGAGAGCTATTGGATTGGCTGAAGTGCCCAGCCCACCTGCAGTCACATGACATGCTGAGCTAGAAGCATGTCATATCCTGCCAAGAAAAGAGGGAGATCTGCGCTGGATTCAGGTGAGTTTTTAAACAGAATTAAAGGGATAAAATGGAAGGAGGAGTGTGGACGGGGTCAGGAGTGGTTACGGTTTAACCCTTCTGTTCCTACTCCATGCTGTTTCAACCCTATGTTCCCATTAAGACTAAAACAGGGCCCACGGATATTGATGCTAAAAATGAAAGCAATGAACAGCAAAAAATAATCTATGAAAGGCTCACAAAGCGCTCTTTGGTAGAAAGAATGTGAATGCAGAAGTGTATTTTTGTGGATTATAATTATGCACATGGATATGATTGTGCTTATATGTGAATATATTGGTATTTGAAAGTGCTTGAATGCAGGAGTGGATGAGATCCTTGTCTCCCCAACTCAAGTTGTTTTTACAGTGTATGACATGCTGATTGGCAGGTCACCTGATTGTCACTACATCATGTGAGACTTAGTAGGGTGCCTGTTTTTACTAACCGGAGAATATCTCAGGCCACATGGTGTGACCAAACTCTCCTATTTTTCACTTCCCTTTAATATCTGACACAGTTGTATGTGTGTGATTGGGAAACTTTCTTGGGCCCTATTCCAATGTTGCCATTAAGCACGGTGCTCCAGCTGTTCAGCAGAGCTGAGCTTGCATCTCAGATGAAGCCTCAGGATACTGTGCACTAGTGTCTCCTGTATTTTGTATGGGAGAAGCTAATGTGGCCCCAGCAGATGGAGAACTAGCTATTCCATCCAGCCCATTCTCCATCTGCGTCTGACATTATTCTAAAAAGAATAATGTCTTTCAGACCCTGGTGTTAACTGCGCTTCTGCGCAATCACATAACACATTCAGAGTTATTCAGAGACAGCCGATCTGGCACCGAAATGGCACCGAACAGGGAATTTCCCCGTACGGTGCCATTCAGCTATTCACAGACCCATAAAGAAGCAATGGTTATTCTACTCACAGAACATCGAACAGCAGTGAAAAGTTGCCGAGATGCCCTGCTGTTCTGTGGTTTCATTCAGCAGGTTTATTCAGGCAAATCCCATAGGCTCTAATGTTAAAAATATTCCTATTTTTATCCAATATCTAATAAACTGTTTATTCTTTTAATCTGTAGTAAAAAGCATTTATTTTTTAGGATCTTTTAGGCATTTTTGGGGATTTTGTTGACAATTTTGTTTCCGTTATCTCTAATAACGGATTTTCTTTTTTCTGTAACAGCCCTTTTAATCATTATTCATAGGACCTTTTATGTAAATTCCAGACATTTTCATTGAGTAGTTTTTTCCCCTTTTAAGCTTTGCTGGCTTGTCCTTGTGGGACCTCCTGATCGGGAGGGAGAGGGATCCGAAAGGATCCACCCCTTCCCTTTCAGGCGATCCCCTGGCATTGCCGGGGGGTCGCCTGAAAATGACATCATCGCACATGGCGCGATGACGTCATTTTACGCGGGGAGGCCCTTAAATTCGGCGTCTGACTCCCAGGAGGGCAGAACACTGCGGGACCCCGGAGAGAGAGAGGTAAGTATCGTGTGGGGAACGTACCCCACAAATAGCGGGAGTCATTGAGGACTTTCCCCACACGTCACCCCCAGCCAAAGCCATTACTTACCCTGACCTACAAATCCCTCACTAACTCAGCTCCCCACTACCTGTCCTCACTAATCACCAAATACACCCCAGCCCGCTCCCTAAGGTCAAACAGTGACCTGCGCCTAGCTTCTCCCCGCATCACCTCTTCCCATGATAGACTGCAGGATTTCTCACGCGCAGCCCCCACTCTCTGGAACGCTCTCCCTCGTACTGTCAGACTTTCCCCTAACTTCTCTTCCTTCAAACGCTCCCTTAAAACGTTCCTATTTAGGGAAGCCTACCACCCAACTCACTGACGCAACCATCAATCACTCTCACCTTACAGTCCTCTCCTCCTTTTCCAACCCCAACCCCTCCCAGATTGTGAGTTCTACCGGGAATAGGGCCCTCATCTCCTCCTGTACTGTTTGTCAAATGTTGTCAAATGTTGTTCAATGTATTGTATTGTAACCCTGTCTATACTGTGCCTATTGTACAGCGCTGCAGAATATGCTGGCGCTTTATAAATAAAGAATAATCATAATAATAATAATTACTTCTCTATGGGGAGTTCACTGCTGCCGAAGATCACCATATTTTGCTGGCAATTCACCTGGGTGTAGTAGAGGTAACATCCCTGCTCTATAACCGTGGAGACACAGGTTTGAATCCCGGCAAGAGCACCTCTCCAGTAAGTGTCCTTGGGCAAGACACCTAACGGTACATACTCGCCGCCCAGGACATACTTGAAAACGAGAGAAATCTCAAGGTATCCACATGGCAAAAATACTTTCTCAAAAAAATAAATAAATATTTGGCAAACAGCTAGCTTTCTGAATAGCCGAATGGCCACGAAATTGCACCGCATGGAGAAATTCACTGTTCGGTGCAATTTTGGGGGCAATTCGGCTCTCTTTGAATAACCCTGTCCATTACCAACCCTATTATAAGTGAGCAGCAAGGATAGCTGCTAAATGTTTAATAACTGGGAGCTGCAAATGCCATTCTCAATAAGGTCTCCTAGAGTCCACAGAGCTCCCTGAAGCTCAGAGAGAGCCCACCGCAAGATTGCATGAATGTGATTTCTCAGGGCTAGCAAAAGTTTTATCCCATGGAGTGTCCAGTGAATAAAATATGCCTTTAACAGTAATCAGAGTGACAGGGTCTGGAGACAGCAAACATGCCTTTTAATCAGGGTTCCATTCCCTGAACACCAACAAAGGAACTGTTCATTTAGGCTAGGGTCAGACGAACGCATTTTTTGCGTTGTCCGTGAAAAAGTGCGTTCGAACAAATGGATGCATTTTTTCACGGAATACGCGATAGCGGTCATACGATGCGCATTTTCGTCCGTGATTTTGTACGGATCATCAATAAAACACTTTTTGCGTCTGGACGTTATGTTGGCCGGACATTAGCAGCGTCTGACGTCTCCTAATGACGCACACACGCCACTAGCGGACGCAGCGCACTCTGTACGTCAGTACTAGCGGTTTCACGTTCTCGAATAAATGCGTTCGTTTGCCACTTGCGTTGCGCAGCCGCACTTTTGTGCGGCCGTTCTTTGTATGCTGCCCGGCATTGGACGTCATTTGCTGCTAGCACGGCCGTGATTTAGTGCTGCTAAACGCACGTTGATACTGCGTTAGTCTGACCCTAGCCTAATACGCACATACAACTGCTTTGAACCTTGAGTTCTTCATTCCCCTGTTACTCCAGGGACACAGCACCTGACATGGTTTCAAGGTTCACACAGGGGTTGTTGTTTTTTGTGATTGCATGGACCTTTATTTTGCAATTTGCTTCCTTTGACAGATAACATCAAAGTTTGCTTTCTGCACACATGCATGTGATTCAAAACACTAACATTTGTGTCTATGTATTTTTTCTTATTATTTTGAACCTGTTGTTTATAAAACGTTAGTAAAATGTCTGAGGATGTTTATAGAGCCTGAATCTGTAAGGTGTTACCTGCATCTTCACCTCATGGACTCTTCAGCCTTTTCAGCAGTGACAAAGTGATATGGGTTTAGGTTTTTGTCACCGCTGCAGCACAAAACCAAATGAACCTCAAACCAATATAATTCTATGACGTTCGCATCATCTTTAGGCAACAGATTCTGCGTCGACATGATCTGCTCCATTTTCTGATGTACGTAATTTTTCAATGTATTTTTGTACTAAATGGTTCAATTCTATGGCGTTTGTATAATTTTTAGTCAACAGATTCTGCTTAATTTTTTAACGCAACAAAATTTGGTATCCCCACATAGTCTAATTGGCATTTTATAAAACACAAACCGTATCTGCACGGCTACTTAAAATGAACCAACAAGGAGACAGGTGCTCAGATTACCAAGGAGGGACCAGTTCCCATGTAGCAATCCACACAAAAGAGCATGGGTCCGGGCACACTATCTCCGCAAGCTTGAAAGCATAAGCCAAAATGTTGTTACTATAGTGATGTTCCAATAAATCTGCTTCTGGCGGAAAAAATGTGCCTTGCCCGTGTTCTATTGTTTAGGCGTCACTTTCTGACAAGCAACATTTTGTAATTGGCATTTTGACACATAAGAAGTAGGCTTGTGCACCGATTTTTTTTTCGGTTCGATTCGGTTCGATTTTTCGGATGTTTAAACTTTTCGATTCGGCTCGTTTCGACCGTTTTCTGTTTCGATTCGGTTTGGCTCAACTCGTTTTTCGTGTACATTTTTTTTTCGGAATATCGACCATTTTTCGGATTTTCGTGTCACTTTGCTCGTTTTTTGTATCGACTTTTCGTGATTTCGGAAACTTTTGTTTTTTCGGAACGTCTGTTCTCCTCGTTTCAAAGCAATAAATTTCGATTTGACACATTTCAAGTCCATTCGAAAATTCCGAAAATATTTTGTTTCGGCTCGGAAAACTTTTCGGATCTACCATTTTCGGATCTAAAAATTTTCGGAAAATCGGCCGCATCCGAAAACACGAATCGGGAAATTTCGTGAAAATTCCAAAATTCCGAAACCCGAAACGGACATCCCTAATAAGAAGAAAAACCAAATGTCATTCCAATAGTAAACCTTAGTTTATAATCCTCTTCATCAATATTCCTAAACAGAATGAAAAATAATCAAGTCGTACATCTGCGCTATGTCATTGTTGGAGGTGAGCGTCGTTCGGTACATTACATTTCATCGCATGCTATCTACATCAGCCATTCTTCAAATAACGTTGCTATTTTCTTTAATGAATTTGTTGAAACCAAAGTCATAGCATTCGTATTCGTCTTTCTAATTCACATTTGAAAATAAAACAAAAACTAAATAAACCCTTAAGGAAATCACTGCTGACATACAAACCATGTAGCTAAGCAAATCACGATTTATTTTCCCTTGGTTGTAACTAATGGAGTATGGATGCAGGAATACTGAGTGAAAATAGTTGACATTTCTATTTATTAAACATAAACAAAATAACAACGTTCGCACACGCACTGGCAATTTAAAATAACAGCTGAAAATTGTACCATTTTGTTGTGTGGTGGGCGCAGGAGTGTGGTTAAATAAGGGGTTTGACGTTTTGCAGTAGGGTTGTAGTATGAATGGGAGTTTTGATTTGATAATGCGAGGTTTGAAAGCGCTCCGTGTTTTCCTGATGAAATGCCCTCTTGTTCTTTCCACTAAAATAACAGGAACATATCCCCACCTCATGTGGAGAAACACAGATGATGCCTTTTAGATCTACTCCTGGCATGTTGGAAAGGGAGAGTGAACCGGTGCTTAGAGGCCGGGTAACCAATAAAGGAGAGCATTGATTAAAGAACTCAACAGGTCAGCAACAATCAGATGTGGAATCACTCTATATAGGATCATAGACTGTAACCAAGACGTACGGCCAGAGCTACCATCAGAATACTTTGGGCCCCATACTGAGCCGCTGGTCAGAGCCCCTTTCCCTCAGCCCATTTCAGTAAACTAATTTAAAATAAAACATTTTGCCTCCTATTCGGCTTACCTTACTTTACAGGGAGTGGACTAAATCCCCGGTGATCCAGTACGGGGATAAAAAGTGATCCCTGGTGGGAGAGCGTTTGGTCTGCACCTTTACCTGGTACAGACCCTACTAATCACTTCATCAGTGATGAGTCAGAGTGCTCTTAGGCTGGGGTCAGACCAGCGCACTTTTAACATGCATTTAGGCGCACGTAATCACGGCCGCAGTAGCAGCAAATGACGGGCAATGACGGCCAATATACGAAGTACGGCCGCACGAAAGTCTGGCCGTGCAACGCAAGTGGAATTTGAACGCATTTTTTCGAGAACGCAGAACCGCTAGTACTGACGTACAGAGTGCGCTGCGGCGGCATACTGGCGTGTGTGCGTGATTAGGAGATGTCAGACGCTGCTAATGTCCAGCCTACATAACGTCCAGACGCAAAAAGTGTTTTATTGACAATCCGTAAAAAAAATCAGGCACGAAAATGCGCGTCGTCTGACCGTTTTCACGCATTCCGTAAAAAAATACATCAATGCGTTCGGACGCACTTTTTGACGGTCGCTGCGAATAATGCGTTAATTTGACCCTAGCCTTACCTGCCCCAGATGTTGGTATCTCGGTGGGCCAGTCCTGCCATTCGAGGCACGTTAGACAAGCTGCAGATGGTTTGTCAAGGTCCAGGGTCTCCTGGAACCAATGGGACCCCGACCATATCTTGGACTTTCACTTCTTCATGATGGCCCTGCTTATGGCTAGTCTCTACACAGCTGGTTTTGTGATTCTTTTACCCCCTCATACATAGATGTCACGGTCACCTATTGCACATCTGAAGTAATAACTTCAGGTTCTGGATTCCTGTTATAGGGCTTAAATTGTCCCAGAAATGAGGCCACAGTCTTTCATCCATCAAGCAGTTTAGTTTGCAGTCACCACTATTAATAATTTAATGTGTATACATAGATACAACGTAATATAATTGTATATAATACATGCAACATGCATAATATTCCGATCAAGGCCGGGTGCACACTAGCATTTTCTTCTGCGCACAGTACGTACATTATGACGCACTTACTGGCGTCTGTCGCAGCGTTGTGATGCTGCGACGGGCCGGTCACATGCTTATGCGCGCACACTTACAGGGTTATCCAAAGAGATCCGAATTGCTTGAGAAAGGTAACCGAACGCTGAAAATCAGCGTTCGGTTACCTTTCCTGGCCATTCGGCTATCCAGAGAGCAGGCAATTCGCCAAATCCTGGCGAATTGCCTGCACATACGGTGCCTGTTCGGTGCCTGTTCGAGGGCAGTGAAATCCCCATAGAGAAGCACTGCTTCGGCTATTCAGAGAACACAAACCAGCAGTGAAAGGTTCCCCTAATGCCCTGCCATTCAGTGGTTTAATTCGGCAAGTTTATTCAGGAGAATCCCATAGGCTTCAATGTTAAAAATATTCCCGTTTTAATTCAATATCTAATAAACCGTTCAGTATAAAATTCTGCAGCAAAAAAGTCTCTTTATTTATAGATTTTTTAGGATACTTTAAGCATTTTTCAGATTTTTTTTATTTTTATTAAAAGTCCGATTTTTTTTTTCAGTTTACTTATTTTTTTTGTAACAGCCCTCTGTATTATCATTCCTGGACCTCCTGTGAAAATTTCAGACATTTTCGCTCAGTAGTTTCTTTGCAAACAGCGTTTCTTTTTCCCAGATTCATACAAATGGTTTTTCTAATTTATTCACTGCCTCCTCTACGTCACAGCTGCTTCGGCTCTGTGTGATTCGGCTCATGTTCGGCTCCTGTTCGGCTCCTGTTAGTCTTTTTCAAAGGTTAATCCAGATGTTTTTGCTTGTTTTCAGCGTGCATTCGGTTATTTGCGGCAGCTTTTCCCTGCAATTCGGGGACCCTGTGGTGCTTGCTGAATACACCGTAGGGTCACCGAAATGCAATCGGCAAAAGGAACTGAATTGAAGAGAACGAAAAGTCACCGAACGTGCGGTGACTTTTCGAATCTCTTTGGATAACCCTGTTAGTGCGTGCATAGCATGCGTCCACCTAGAGATCCTCACCGTCAATGTGCTAGGATGCGCGTCGACGGGGCTGCAAAGCACGATCGTCCATAGGAGGATCGCGCTTTCCAGCGCTGAGGGGGGGGGGCAGGCGGGCGTCGAATGGACGCCGGAACGCCGGTAAGTGCGTTTTAACGCACGTACTGTGCGCAGAAGAAAACGCTAGCGTGTACAAGGCCTAATTCATACACAACTCAAAAAATTGCTTATTAATTGTCACTGGCTAATAAAGAGAATAGAGACATATACAGGGTTATTCAGAGAGAGGTGAAAACCAGGAGAATGACTGGAGTAGTGAAAATTCTAGCTCAAAAAAACCAAACCAGAAAAAATTATCCCATTTATCTCATTTTCCAAAGAGGCTACTTGGTCTGGATTGTTCATTCTCCTGGCAATTCTCCTGGTTTTCACCTCTCTCTGAATAACCCTGATAGTTTCATTGCTGGGGAGGGGGGCTGAGAAGGTGACCAATAAATTGATGGATTATAGACAACAAACCTGCCAGACCTTTTCCGTAGCGAATTGTTGCCAGATACCCCATTCATTTAAGAAGACAAGTACGATTGTGGGTGTATATATTCCAATTAAAGACCATGACATTTACAGGGTTATCCAAAGAGATCCGAATTGCTGGAGAAAGGTAACCGAATGCTGAAAATCAGCGTTCGGTTACCTTTCTTGGCATTCGGCTATCCAGAGAGCAGGCAATTCACCAAATCCTGGCGAATTGCCTGCACATACGGTGCCTGTTCGGTCCCTGTTCGAGGGCAGTGAAATCCTCATAGAGAAGCACTGCTTCGTCTATTCAGAGAACACAAACAGCAGTGAAAGGTTCCCCTAATGCCCTGCCATTCGGTGGTTTAATTCGGCAAATTAATTCAGGAGAATCCATAGGCTTCAATGTTAAAAATATTCCCGTTTTAATTCAATATCTAATAAACCGTTCATTATAAAATTCTGCAGCAAAAAGTCTCTTTATTTATAGATTTTTTAGGATACTTTAAGCATTTTCTGTTTTTTTTTTTTTTTTTTAAAAGTCCGATTTTTTTTTTGATTTTTTTTTTCAGTTTACTTATTTTTTTTGTAACAGCCCTCTTTATTATCATTCCCTGGACCTCCTGTGTAAATTTCAGACATTTTCGCTCAGTAGTTTCTTTGCAACAGCGTTTCATTTTCCCAGATTCATACAAATGGTTTTTCTAATTTATTCACTGCCTCCTCTACGTCACAGCTGCTTCGGCTCTGTGTGATTCGGCTCCTGTTCGGCTTCTTCGAAGGTTAATCCAGATGTTTTTGCTTGTTTTCAGCGTGCATTCGGTTAGTGTTCGTCAGGTTTTCGGTAGCCTTTCCCTGCAATTCGGGGACCCTGTGCTGTTTGCTGAATACACCGTAGGGTCACCGAAATGGGATCGGCAAAAGGAACCGAATTGAAGAGAACGAAAAGTCACCGAACGTGCGGTGACTTTTCGAATCTCTTTGGATAACCCTGAATGTCTTCATTTGTATTGTTTGAATAAGGGGCAAGTTCTTTTCTTAGGATGTATAATATCTATTAGTGGCATAGCATTTCGTTAGCATCCCTTACCATATCTTATGTTACCAGACGACAACAATCTTAATGCCCTCTTCATCAAATTATAGTAAAATAAAACTGTTCCTTAGATGGCCTTCTCTAAACTAGTTGCACCTTGCTGGTGTTGCAAACACCTGTGAAAATTGCTGATATTGCAGTACTGACAAATGCCTGCATTTAACAAAACTGTGAAACTTCTCTTGTTGCTCTTTTGATTTTAGCACAATTGTAGCATTTGTTGCTGCTGAAATATCAGCAATTTTCTCTGTGTTTGCAACACCAACAAACATCGTCACCTTGTGAATATCCCCTTCAGTCTAAGTAGCCTTGTTTATGAATATCCCCTTCTGTCTTAGGCTGGGGTCAGACGAGCGCAGTGTTCACGTCCGTGTTGCCGCACATAAGTACGTCCGTGATAGTATACAATTGTGTTAAATGAAGCCCCACACACGAAGTACGTCCGCACAGAAGTGCGGGGGCTGACGGACGCTGCAAACGGACGCAGGTTAGGCAAGAACGTAATACCGCTAGAACGGACGTGCGGAGTGTGCCACGTCCGCAACGTCCGCATAGCTTTGTGTGTGAGTGATGGAACGTGGTCAGACAGACTGCATTTATACGTCCAGCATTTTTGACGGACAGAATGTTTTTTCATTGTAATTTATTTTCCCTGCTACATCAGTCAAAAAATCCGTCAGTGAAAAAAACGGACTGTGTGGCCACTACCTTGTCGTCAGTCAGAAAGTACGTCCGTACTGCACGGACGCACAGTCCGTACAAAATGCGCTCATCTGACCCTAGCCTTAGTAGCATTGTTTATGAATATCCCCTTCAGTCTAAGTAGCCTTGTTTATGAATATCCCATCCCTTCTGTCTTAGGCTGGGGTCAGACGAGCGCAGTGTTCACGTCCGTGTTGCCGCACATAAGTACGTCCGTGATAGTATACAATTGTGTTAAATGAAGCCCCACACACGAAGTACGTCCGCACAGAAGTGCGGGGGCTGACGGACGCTGCAAACGGACGCAGGTTAGGCAAGAACGTAATACCGCTAGAACGGACGTGCGGAGTGTGCCACGTCCGCAACGTCCGCATAGCTTTGTGTGTGAGTGATGGAACGTGGTCAGACAGACTGCATTTATACGTCCAGCATTTTTGACGGACAGAATGTTTTTTCATTGTAATTTATTTTCCCTGCTACATCAGTCAAAAAATCCGTCAGTGAAAAAAACGGACTGTGTGGCCACTACCTTGTCGTCAGTCAGAAAGTACGTCCGTACTGCACGGACGCACAGTCCGTACAAAATGCGCTCATCTGACCCTAGCCTTAGTAGCATTGTTTATGAATATCCCCTTCAGTCTAAGTAGCCTTGTGTATGAATATCCGCTTCAGTCTAAGTAGCTTTGTTTATGAATATCCCATTCAGTCTAAGGCTAGGGTCAGACGAGCGTGATTTCTACGGACTGTACGTCCGTGCCCACGGACGTACGTCAGTACGGAAGACACAGTAGTGGTCACACATTCCGTTTATTCACTGACGTTTATTTTTTGACGGATGTAGGAGGAAAAATAAATTAAAAAGCAAAACCATTTTGTCCGTGAAAAATGCTGGACGTATAAATGCAGTCCGTCTGACCACGTTCCATCACTCACACACAAAGCTATGCGGACGTTGCGGACGCAGCGCACTTTGTGCGGCCGTTCTAGGGGTTGTACGTTCTTGCCTGCCTTGCGTCCGTGGGCCGCGGCCTTTGTGCGTCCGCAGTTCAGTGCGGACTTACTTCGTGTGTCGGGCTCCGATGGGCTTTATGTCATGCTATCACGGACGTACTTTTAGGCGCAATCACGGACGTGAACACTACGCTCGTCTGACCCCAGCCTAAGTAGCCTTGTTTATGAATATCCCCTTCAGTCTTAGTAGCATTGTTTATGAATATCCCCTTCAGTCTAAGTAGCTTTGTGTATGAATATCCACTTCAGTCTAAGTAGCCTTGTTTATGAATATCCACTTCAGTCTAAGTAGCCTTGTTTATGAATATCCGCTTCAGTCTAAGTAGCCTTGTTTATGAATATCCGCTTCAGTCTTAGTAGCCTTGTTTATGAATATCCACTTCAGTCTAAGTAGCCTTGTTTATGAATATCCACTTCAGTCTAAGTAGCCTTGTTTATGAATATCCGCTTCAGTCTAAGTAGCCTTGTTTATGAATATCCGCTTCAGTCTTAGTAGCCTTGTTTATGAATATCCCCTTCAGTCTAAGTAGCTTTGTGTATGAATATCCGCTTCAGTCTAAGTAGCATTGTTTGTTTTCTATACTCTTAAAGGGAATTTCAAATGTATTCCTCCAAGAGATAGTCATAGAAAGGAAGATAACTGCTGACGGAGTGTATTGTACTGCTGACGGAATGTATTTTTAACTGAAAAGGAAGTCAGGGAATGTATGACAGGTTGAGCACCCCTAATCTAGAATGCTTGGGACCACGAGCATTCCGTATTTTGGATTCTTCTGGATTTTGGAACCTGGGAGAATCTGATGTCGAAGGTGAGGGGAAACATGGCAGGAGAGCAGTGATCCACATTGCGCTGCAGAGGTGCGCTGAACTGTTGACAGACATATTCGGAGTTTCAGGGAGGTGAGAAAGTCTGATATTTCGACGTTTTGTGAAAAGGGCAGATTTTGGAACCTACTAGATTTCAGACTTCTGGATAAGGGGTGCTGAACCTGTATATATATTTAAATGAAGGAGAGCAACAACAAAAAAAAGACTAAAATCCTCCAATTTGCAACTGTATAAATTGTATAGTAAATTATATAACTATGCTATTAAATACCTTAACCTTTTCTCGAGGACATCTGGCATTAACTGGTGGCAGTGTGTCTGTGTTACAGCATAATTTGATGCAAAAAAGTGAGGAATTCTGGACCTTATTTGCATGTCCTACCCAGAATTCTCTGCTACATATGGGGAGTGTTGCAAATAAGCTCTGTGCACAAAGCAAGCCTCTAAATTGCTTGGATGCACAAAATGTTTTTTTGGGGGTAATGACTTACATTCTCTTTCTCACTTTATAAAATCTTATTTAAGAGGGTCTGAGGTCTACATTAGACAAGGTCAAACCTTGTCAGAGACAGAGTCTGAGACAAAACTATGTAAGTCGACCACAGCTACTCTGTCCCTGTCTGTAGCACATTCAGATTTTGCAGACTGTGTTGATTTTGCAACTCCCTAACCTCTGTCTCTCCTTTTTTTGTCCTCAGGCATATGATTCCTTTTTGTCTGCAAACAAAAGTTAACGTACAAGAGAAAATAAGGTTTGTTAAAAAAAAGAAAATGGTTTGCTTCAGACATTTGTAAAATTCCCCCTCAGCAGGAGCGAAGGCGACTCCCTATAGGTCAGAGGTTCAATATATTTGACATAAACAGGAAGTGACCTCATAAATCATTATTAGAGATTCCAGTTAATCCCCAAACTGTTATGAGACTCTTTCCTGACCGCAGTTCCAGCACAAAACAAACCTCACCGGAGAACTGCGTATAAATGGAATTTGCTTATTAATTGCGAATCCGTGTAAGATTTGGCAGAGGGATCCTGAGGCCAGCTGCCAGGGAACACAGCTAAAATTGGCTCTCAACAGTTGTCTTCTTCTTATGAGTCCAAACGTAGTCTCGAAAACCTAGAGACTCAAAAGAATTCACAATATGAATACCTCACCCTGTATTAAACACATGTTGCATTTTATTGCATATGGGTCAGAGGGGAGCGTGTGGACGCACATGGTGTAAAATGTTATTGAAATGGATCCCGCTATGTGTTGCCTGGGTGGGACACGTAACACTAATGTGTTCTTTGGCCTCGGCGTGCGATGGAGTTAAATATTTTCCATGATTCGGTGGTAACAGCAGCGGTTTGCTCAGGGGAGGGAAATGATTTTTCCGTCACAAGATCGCACAGACACTCTAGGAAGCCAGAGATTCAATCCTTGACATAGAAACATAGAAAAATGTCGGCAGATAAGAACCTTTCGGCCCATCTAGTCTGCCCAATTACATGGATACTTTACCTGTATTTATCTTTTGTTTAGGATAGCCTTATGCCTATCCCATGCTTGCTTAAATTCAATTACTGTTTTGGCCTCTACCATTTCTACTGGAAGACTCTTCCATGTATCCACCACCCTCTCAGTAAAATAATGCTTCCTGATGTTACTTTTAAACCTTTGCCCCTCTAATCTAAGACTATGTCCTCTTGTTTTGCTACTTTGTTTCCTTTTAAATATACTCCCTCCCTCTACCTTGTGGATTCCCTTTACGTATTTAAATGTTTCTATCATGTCTCCTCTGTCTTGTCTTTTTTCCAAGCTGTACATGTTAAGATCATTAAGCCTTTCCTGGTAACTTTTCTCCTTCAAGCCGTACACCATTTTAGTAGCCCTTCTCTGAACTCTCTTTAAGATGTCTATATACTTCTGGAGATACGGTCTCCAGTACTGCACACAGTACTCCAAGTGAGGTCTCACCAGTGCTCTGTACAGTGGCATGAGCACTTCCCTTTTCCTACCGCTAATACCTCTCCCTACACAACCAAGCATTCTGCTAGCATTTCCTGCTGCTCTTTACATTGACTACTTACCCTTAGATCCTCTGAAATAATGACCCCTAAATCCCTTTCCTCAGATGTTGAGGTTAGGACTGTATCAAATATTCTATATTCAGCCCTTGGGTTTTTACGTCCCAGGTGCATTATCTTGCACTTATCCACATTAAAACTCAATTGCCACAACTCCGACCATTTTTTTAGTTTACCTAAATCATTTGTCATTTGGCTGATCCCACCAGGAACGTCAACCCTGTTGCAAATCTTTGTGTCATCAGCAAAAAGACATACTTTTCCATTAATACCTTCTGCAATATCACTAATAAAAATATTAAAGAGAATGGGTCCAAGTACTGACCCCTGAGGTACCCCACTGGTAACAAGACCTTGCGCCGAATAAACTCCATTTACCACAACCCTCTGTTGTCTGTCACTCAGCCACTGCCTAATCCATTCAACAATATTGGAATCCAAGCTCAAAGATTGCAATTTATTGATAAGCCTTCTAACTGAAATCTAAATAAGCAATGTCTACTGCACCACCTGTGTCTATTATTTTTGTTACCCAATCAAAAAAATCAATAAGATTAGTTTGGCATGATCTCCCTGAGGTAAACCCATGTTGTTTCTGATCCTGTAATCTATGTGATTTTAGATGTTCAACAATCCTTTCCTTTAACATGGTTTCCATTAATTTCCCCACTACTGACGTAAGACTAACTGGCCTATAGTTCCCCGATTCCTCCCTACTACCCTTCTTGTAAATGGGCACAACATTTGCTAATTTCCAGTCTTCTGGGACGACTCCCGTTAACAAGATTGGTTAAATAAATCTGTTAACAGTTTTGCTATTACATCACTGAGCTCTTTTAATAATTTAGGGTGGATCCCATCAGGCCCCATTGACTTATTTGTCTTTACTTTAGACAGCTGCTGTAGAAACCTCCTCCTCTGTAAACTCATATGTAAATGTCTCTTTAGTGTTCTCTCCTAACTGAGGTCCCTTTCCTTCCTTTTCTTCTGCAAAGACTGAACAAAAATATTTATTGAGGCAGTCAGCGAGACTTTTATCCTCTTCTACATACCTTCCTTCCTTTGTTTTTAATCTAACTAATCCTTGTTTTACTTTTCTTTTCTCGTTTATGTATCTAAAAAATGTTTTGTTCCCCCTTTTACTGACTGAGCTATTTTCTCTTCTGCGTGTGCTTTGGAAGCTCTTATAAATTGCTTTGCCTCTTTCTGCCTAATCTTATAGGTTTGCCTATCTTCTTCACTCTGAGTTTTTTTATAAATTATGAATGCTATCTTTTTGTTCTTCACTATTTGGCCACTTCTGCAGAGTACCACAGTGGTTTCTTCCCTTTTTTGTTTTTGCTAACAAGCCGAATGCAATTTCCTGTGGCCTAAAATAATGCTTCCTTTAAATAATCCCATTTCTCCTGGAGTCCCTTTAAACTCCTCCAGTCTGATAATGACTCCCACACAAAATCTCATTTTAGAAAAATCAGTTTTTTTAAAGTCTAAAACTTTTGTTTTTGTGTGGTGCGGCTCCATCCCTGTTCTTATATTAAACCACACTGACTGGTGATCACTAGATCCCAAATTTTCACCTACAACAACGTCCGATACCAAACCTCCATTTGTGAGTATTAAATCCAATATGGCCTCTTTACGGGTCGGCTCCTCAACTACTTGTGTTAGAGATAATCCCAGTAGGGAGTTTAGAATATTTGTACTCCTGGTGCACCCAGCTATTTTGGTTTTCCAGTTCACATCAGGAAGATCAAAGTCCCCCATGATAATAACTTCCCCCTTCACTGCCATTTTGGCTATTTCCTCAAGCAGCAGATTATCTAGCTCTTCTACTTGTCCAGGCGGTCTATAGATCACCCCTACACGAGCTACTGTATGATTGCCAAATGTTAGCGTAACCCAAACTGACGTATGGATTGTGTTTATACCTAAATCATCGTAGCTGTGAGGAAAAAAAAATAATAGCATTACATAGAGCAAGGTTTTAACTGTCTGACTGCTGTGACAGATGTTTTGGAAGATATAAAGTGGTGAGACAATACTACTGGAAAACAAAATCTCTACAATATTATTACTATTTATATTATCATCATTTATATAGCTCTAAAAGTTTCCGCAGCATTTTACAATAACCAATGGGAATGAGGCAACTTTAAAAAAAAAAATATAGGAACCATAAATGAAAGGTGTAGAGGGCCCTGCTCCGAAGAGCTTACAATCTAGGGGAATTGGGATGGAGGAAGATAAGAGGGGTTTTATTGGTCATCAGGATCATTGGCAGTCGAGTTTCAGAAGTAGTGAGGGCATGGAAATGATATTTCTCATGATGTGGATGTAGGTGAGGAGACGATGGATAAGTAATATCTATTCTTTACAGGGTTATTCAAAGAGATCCGAATGGTTGCCGAAAGGTAACCGAACTCTGAAAATCAGCGTTCGGTTACCTTTCTTTGCCATTCGGCTATCCAGAGAGCAGGCAGTTCGCCAAATGTTGGCGAATTTCCTGCACATAAGGTGCCTGTTCGGTGCCTGTTTGAGGGCAGTGAAATCCCCATAGCTTCGTCTATTCAGAGAACAAAAACCAGCAGTGAAAAGTTGCCGAATTGCCCTGCCATTCGGTGGCTTCATGCGGCAGATTTATTCAGGCGAATCCCATAGGCTTCAATGTTAAAAATATTCCCATTTTAATTAAATATCTAATAAACTGTTGATTATAATATTCTGCAGTAAAAAGTCTCTTATTTATAGATTTTTGGGATATATTAAGCATTTTTAGGGATTTTTTTGCCAAAATGTTTTTTCCGATTTTTATATAATAATTTCTATATAATTTCTAAACGTTTTTCTTTTTTCTGTAACATCCCTTTTTATTATCATTCCCTGGACCTCATATGTAAATTTCAGACATTTTCGCTCAGTAGTTTCTTTGTAAACAGCATTTCACTTTTCAAACATTCAAGCAAACTGTTTTTTTTTCACTCCATTCATCTGCGGTGTGGGGTTTTTCCGGCGGCTGCTCTGCGTGTAATCGACTCCTGCTCGGGGTTTCCGGCGGGGTTAATCCAGATGTTTTTGCAGGTTTTTGGTGTGCCTTCGCCGGGTTTTGCGGTGAGTTTTCGGCAGGTTTGCGGCGACTTTTCCCTGCACTACGATGGCCCTGTGCTGCTTGCTGAATACACCGTGGTGTCGCCAAAATGGGATCGCCAAATCGTGCCGAATTGAAGAGAACGAAAAGTTATCGAATGTGCGGTGACTTTTCGATTCTCTTTCAATAACTCTGTTAGTTTTCGTTCATTACTGGCTGCAGACGAGAATGACAAACAACTTCTGAATCACTTTATTCTCTGATTGTCCCTACTTATACTTTATGACTTACTCATTATTGATAATGGCTTGGTTGGAAAATATGGCCTGTATTTGTTTAAAAATGCAGACCTGCCAAAATTGGCAGGTCTGAGATTGGGAGGGTGGGATATGTCTGCATGTGACGCAATTTGCATTAGGACCAAGTCCATGTCCCCAAAGCCCTTATTTTAACTATTTAAACACAGTGAGGGACATTAAACAGGCACTTGCATTGCATTTTCACTTAGTCCTTACAAAAATTATGTGACAGTCTAAGGCTAGGGTCAGACGAAGCATTTTCGCGTTGTCTGTGAAAAAGTGCGTTCGACGAATGGACGCATTTTTTCACGGAGTACGCGATAGCGGTCATACGATGCGCATTTGCATCGTGATTTTGTACGGATCATCAATAAAACACTTTGTGCATCTGGACATTATTTTGGCGACATTAGCAGTGTCTGACATCTCCAATCACGCACACACGCCTCTAGCGGACGCAGCGCACTCTGTACAACCGTACTAGAGGTTTTACGTTCTCGACAATATGCGTTCGTTTTCCACTTGCGTTGCGCAGCCGGACTTTTGTGCGACCGTACTTCGTATATTGGCCGTCATTGCCTGGCACTTGCTGCTACTACGGCCGTGATTAAGTGCGCCTGCACGCGCGTTCGCACTGCGCTCGTCTGACCCTAGCCTTAGACTAGGATCTAGTGCCAACCATGTGTCACATGGTCTCACTGTGTGAGTTGACAGGTCTGAAGATGAAGATAAAATCTTTTAAAATGTGCATGTTTCACACACATGTGCAACTGGACCACAATTTTTATGAAGAAAAACAAATAAAATTATATATATATATATATATATAACACACATACATAAGGATATCTTTGTAACGTTTGAAGAAAATGAAAGCCAGCTGTGGTTCCTGCTTGCTGTGGTAAACAGTTTTATTATCTTATCTCACTGATTAAAACACTGCATGAGGCTGCATACGGTAGCGGTATTACAGTGATTCCTAAGTAAAAGGCAAAAATATCATACAACCATATGTGTTCCATTTCTTTCAAAAACACCCACAAGATACTGGCTGAGCATTAACATCTATTCCTTAATTTTGATAAAAAAAATCACAGGGGAGTGACAGATCCCTGGGAACCAATGAGACTGAGAGCATTTACCAGAAAATAATTAAAAGTATATATCTTGTTCAAGCACTGTCAAACATGCAGCCCACACAGCCAGGAAATCGTCCCTCCCACCCCTTTCCTGGTCATCAGTGAGGTTGGTCTGTTCCTGGACAATTCCTCACCCACCGCAAAATATGAAAATTACCTCAAATCCCAGAGTGAGGCGAGCGGTGTGATCTGCCCCTTCCTCTCTCCGCACGCAGGAAAATACTGCGAACAAGTAGTATATTTCATTTTTTGATAAGCAGATCATTGACACTGGCATTTGGTCAGTAACACAGCCGCTCTCCACCACCACTGTCTTAATCATGGACTAGATAAGAAACATCTAAGGCTAGGGTCGCGTCGTCCGTAAAAAAAAGTGCGTCCGAAAGCATTGACGTATTTTTTCACGGAATGCGCGAAAACGGTCAGACGATGCGCATTTTCGTGCGTGATTTTTTTACGGATCCAAACCAGGAAACTTTGGGTGTCTGGACGTTATGTTGGCCGTACATGAGCAGCGTCTGACGTCTCCTAATCACGCACACATGCCACTATGTGGCGCAGCGCACTCTGTACATCAGTACAAGCGGTTCAACATTCTCGAAAAAATGCGTTTGTTTGCCGCTTGCGTTGCGCGTCCGAACTTTCGTGCGGCCGTACTTCGTATATTGACCGTCATTGCCAGTCATTTGCTGCTACTATGGCCGTGATTAAGTGCGCCTAAACGCACGTTACAAATGCGCTAGTCTGACCCCAGCCTAAAAGTATAGCTATGAACCAAACTCTGAGATATCTGTGGATGCCTAACGAGACAGCATCTATAAACTCTCTGTGCAACACAGAATGTAACTATGAAAAACGTGTCTCTTAGCCAGGGAAAAGCAAGCACACTAGGAAAGAAAGGAGAGGCTTTTGTAAAAAAAAAAAAAAATTAATTGTCTACCTCCTTGTCATACAGGGTTATTCAGAGGGAGGTGAAAACCAGGAGAGTGACTGGAGAAGTGAAAATTCTAGGTCAAAATAGCTGATTTGGAAAGTGAGATAAATTGGAGAATTTTTATGGTTTGGCTATTTTAATCTATAGAAAAAAACATATCTGGTGAGCGCAATTCGATATGCTCTGGAGTCTGGATGTCTCATACAAGTTCGTAACGCATCATATGGTAGTATATAAGGCTAGGGTCAGATGAGCGCATTTTCTACGGACTGTGCGTCCGTGCAGTACGGACGTACTTTCTGACTGACTACAAGGTAGTGGCCACACAGTCTGTTTTTTTCACTGACGTATTTTTTGACTGATGTAGCAGGGAAAATAAATTACAATGAAAGAACATTCTGTTCGTCAAAAATGCTGGACGTATAAATGCAGTCTGTCTGACCTTGTTGCATCACTCACACACAAAGCTATGCGGACGTTGTGGACGTGGCGCACTCTGCACGTCCGTTCTAGCAGTATTACGTTCTTGCCTAACCTGCGTCCGTTTGCAGCGTCCGTCAGCCCCCGCACTTCTGTGCGGATGTACTTCGTGTGTGGGGCTCCATTTAACACAATTGTATGCTATCACGGACGTACTTATGTGCGGCAACACGGACGTGAACACTGCGCTCGTCTGACCCCAGCCTAAAAGAAGCACACAATAAAAGATCATAGTACAACACTGCAATACATTGTAGGTGAGTATTTTATAGATTAAAATACTCACCTGGGTGAGCGTTAACATTAGCTCTAGTTGCCCTAGCACAGGCGCATCATAATACATTCTGAACGCTAATGGGTTAAAAAAACCGTTAGAGATTCGGAGCTTGCGCTTTTCAGGGCGAGCTTACTATACTTTGATCTCCCTATGCTCAACATGGGGAGCACAAAGTGTTAATTAACTTTAAGATTACAAAGTCCTACTACTTACCGTCCTGCTGCAGTTAACTTGAAAGTTACCCATAGCTAGGACCTGGTGCTAACGGATACTGCTTCTGCTGAAAATAAAACCAAAATTCGGATACTCACCTCCCATCCCGCGGTAAGAACAGCAGCTCCATCCGCTTCTTCTTGCATCCTGGAGCAGAGAAGACTGGGAGGAAAAAGTCCCCCAGTCTCCCTCTGCGAATCCCTCCGCTGACCTGCCGAATTTCGCGAGGTGAGATCCTGCAGGTCATGTGATCGGCAGTGTTAGCCTCAATGGAGTTCTATGGACTCCATGGAGAGGATGCTCGCGGCGGCGCTTAGCACTGCCGTGAACATCCCGAGGCTTAGCACCATGTTTTGGATTAGCGCCTGTACCGTAATATCACGCTAAAACGGGGACGCTAAGGAGAAACCTGCAGGCGCAGGTTTTTCTCCTTAGCGTCCCCGTTTTAGCATGATGATCATAATTATGGCCCCAGGTTGGAAAGGTAAAAGGTGTGTATAGATTCCAGCAATGGCCAGTTTAGCTCTTTTAACATGTCACAATGGTGTTTCATGTAGTTACATTGTAGCACAAAGCGGCAGAATGAGTTATACAATGTAGTAAGTTTCTGAAGGTGTGTTTGCTGGGCAGCTGCATACACTAAATCTCTGTATTCAATGACCAGCATAAGCATTTGTTGTACAATCTGCTTTCTTACCGCGGGGCTCGGGCAGGAATTGTTTCTGTACAGGGCACCTAGTTTGGGGTAAAGTTTAGAAGAGAGTTTTTCGATATGGGGCCAAAATATAGATTTGGGTCTATCCACATCTCTCTTGTTCTGTGATTCGCTGAAAAGTGCCGCAGTACGATGTGTAATTTACTTGCTGTATATGCTTTGTCTCTGCTGCTCGTAATCCTTTAATAGAATTCATACTTGCACCTCGTGTTGTGATTTGAGTTCTATTCCTGCAGTATTCTGGGACTGGGTTGACTAATGAATTGAGTCAAAAGGTCAAAGGTTACGTCCAAATACATGTCAAGTTAAAGAGTGGTCACTCGATAAGTATTACAGTGGACACACTCCTACAATATCCTTAGTGAAATACATTTCTAATACGTTTCTCGAGATATATCAGGTGAATTCCATGCCTTTCAGACAAACTGCTATTGTCTGCCACTAAGTTAGCACTACCTTTTTCATGTGCTGGACGGTCCCTTCTTTTCCCAGAACAGACGCTTTCCTTTTGTTGAAGGGGATCTCCACAATAGGAAGGGCAGTTTCCTGGCATGTCCATGTGGCTCAGTACAATTTAAGACTTCCTAAGCATTCAGCATATAACAAATGGGATGTTCTCACCCAGTACAAATGGCATTGCACAAATATTACTATGTAACAGTATGTGATCACATCCAACAACTGCTGGCATATGCAACAGATAACTGACAATGTTGTATTTGTAAGGTCGCTTCTGTTATTGACATGGAATGCGGCCTTCAGTATCCCTGTATTGTGTGAAAAGCTTTTTTTATTGTAAATCTACTTGATTTTTAATACCCATTGCACAGAGCAGATGTGTGTGTTTTATTTAACCTCCAGGACTTTTGGTAAGTCTCCAAATAATATGCCAAAACAGTCATTTGCTTTGCAGCATTCCATGTTGTGCATAACATCTAATTTCCAAAAGCATTTCCAGATTGGGCCACACTGACTTGGTTGGAGAAAGTGATGTGTCATATTTTAAACAATCCACCTAAATTAATCAGTATTTATCATACCGCACGTGGCATCTCTCACACGTAACCAGTTCACTCCCTCTGAAATCAAAGAGGAGCTCTGAGCCCAGTGGTGTATTTTGGCCTAGGCCAACTAGGCCCAGGCCTAGGGCGGCACTTTGCAGGGGGCGGCGGCCCACACTGGGTGGCCCCACCCCTAAAAAAAATAATATTTTTTCTTTTTTTTACTTTTGCAAAGTATTTTACCAGGAAGGATACATTGAGATTTCACTAATTTTCAAGTATGTCCTGGGTAGGCAAGGCCTAGGCTTTCATTTTCCAGGGGGCAGCAAAAAACCTCACCACTAAATGGGTTACTCACAGAGCACCGAAATGACGCCAACTTTTTGGTGTTCCGTAGTTCCCTGCACTTAGGAGAATAAAATTTCCCCACCCTGCAGTGAATTCACCATTCATCGCAGGGTCCCCAAAGTGCATGGAGTCGCGTGACCTGTTTTCACAAGAACTACTGAACGAAAATGTCTGGAATTTACATATAAGATCCTATGATTGATAATAAAAAGTTCTGTTACAGAAAAAAGAAAAACTGCTATTAAAAAAAAGGGGGGGAAATTTTGCCCAAAAAAATCTGAAAAATGACTAAAAGGTACTAAAAAAAAAATCAATAAAGACTTTTTACTGCAGATTAAAATAATAAATGATTTATTAGATATTGCATAAAAATGGGAATATTTTTAACATTGAAACCTATGGGGTTCGCCTGAATAAACCTGCTGATTGAAACCACCGAACATCAGGGCATTTCACTGACATTTCTCTGAGTCTCAGTACCACATGACTGGCTGAACCACGTGAAACGCACGCGCGCAGCTGCCCGCCCTTTCATTAACACAGACTCTATTCTGGACTGAACACCCACCGGGAAGGGAATCAAAGCAACAGTGCACCCTCTGGCAGTGGCACCCCACTGCTGACAAGATGGCTCCACAGCATAATTGCTGTGTGCTCATATTCACTTGGTTTGCTGGGAGTTTTACTGCAGTGGATTCTGATGCACTCATACACACCGCACATTGCATTGCTGGGAGTTTTATTGCTGTGGATTCTGTGATACACACTGCATATTACTGTGAGTTTTATTGCCCTGGACCTCTGGGATACGCTCATACACACTGCACATTACTGCGAGTTTTATTGCTGTGCAGTTCTGTGATATGCTCTTACACAGTGCACATTTCTGTGGGTTTTATTGCTGTGCAGCTCTGTGATACTCTCATATGCAGTGCAAGTTTCTGTGGATTTTATTGTTCAACCAATTAGAGCGGCTGTGATCCAGTATACTTGACATGCGTGGTTGTTCTTTGTAAAAATGCTTGAATTTAAACATTTCATAATTTTCTTTATCTCAATAGATACATTTGAAATGGTATACAAAATATACAAGTAGGCACTTGGTATCCACTTTTAATATAAAGAGAGGAAAAGGCGGAGCTCTAAGAGGAAAAGGTGGAGCTTTAAGATGAAGGGTGGGGATTAACCAGGAAGAGGTGTGCCATTGACAGGAAGGGGTGCCTCAAATTTAAATTGGGGGGTGCACGAGTTTAGTCAGGCCTAGGGCAGCACAAAACCTAAATACACCACTGTCTGAGCCGTTGATTAATGGTAAAGGTTCTGCCTAAATCTATCGCTTTAATTCTAATGTTCTATACCAGATCCACTTATATGTATAATTTGAAATATAAATACTAAAATACAACATATACTCGGAAATAAATACATAATTCACATTTAAAAAACTGTCTCAGTTTAAACGTCAATAGTGAGTCGATGCAAGTGGCCATTATAGGAAATGCTTTAATGTCCACCAAGCCCTCAGATTTCCTGTAGTCAAACCTCAAAATTAAAAAAAAAACAAGAAACCTGATGAAGTGGGAAACCATAGCATAATACTGCTATTATACTGTTAAAATAATGTTTATTTAAATAGATATACTCACAAAATGATAAAACAGGTAAATTATTCCTTAAAAATAAGGGGGGGGGAAACACCATGCAGAGCTACATAGAGATAAATAGAGGAGTTATGATCAACAACAGGTAGGAAAAGGAAATACACCCACAAAAAATTAAAAACAAAAATAGACGCTTTGAAATAAAAGACAAATAAAGCAATATGTATGTATATCCTACCTTAATTTCATCTTCATGCCGTGGCACATTCTTACTGATCCTTTCTGTTTGGAAAATGGTTTTCTTGTTTATATATTATTTATGATATTTTATTTATGTCACTATTATATATTCTAAAAATATTGTTATACACTTCATAATTTCCAATAAAATTAAAACTGGAAGAAATTTGTTTTTAACTAACTTGCGGAGACAGATATAATGTTATTCCTCTCCATTCTAAGTCCAATTATCATTAGAAATACCCATATGATGCATAAGGCTAGGGTCAGACGAGCCTGATTTCTACGGATTGTACGTCCGTGCACACGGACGTACGTCAGTACGGAAGACGCAGTAGTGGCCACACAGTCCGTTTATTCACTGATGTATATTTTGACGGATGTAGGCGGGAAAGTAAAATAAAAATCAAAACCATTTTGTCCGTGAAAAATGCTGGACGTATAAATGCAGTCCGTCTGACCACATTCCATCACTCACACACAAAGCTATGCGGACGTTGCGGACGCAGCGCACTTTGTGCGGCCGTTCTAGGGGTTGTACGTTCTTGCCTGCCTTGCGTCCGTGGGCCGCGGCCGTTGCGCGGACGTACTTCGTGTGTGGGGCTCCAATGGGCTTTCTGTCATGCTATCACGGACGTACTTTTAGGCGCAATCACGGACGTGAACACTACGCTCGTCTGACCCCAGCCTTAAACAAAGAAGCGTTTAAATTGTTATTTTGCTTCAATTCCTTCACATTATTAACAGGACAAAAATAATATTAGGCTCTTGTTGGTAAATAAACGGAATAATTATTGTAGGTGGAGAATTTCTCAATCTTACACTTGTGAAACAAGCAGAGGTTTGAATAATTGAGAAAAGGTTCATGACTCAGACTGCCCGTGCTTTACCACTGTGTAATAATATTATCACATGTATAGTAACCCACAGACACATGAGATGCACGCGAGGCATTATGTTGTGTTATGCTATGGAGACTATGTTGTCAATGTATTAATTGACACTTATATTCCAGGCTTCAAATAATGCAATTCCATTTAAAGTGTCTTGTATAGGAAATAAGAAAAGCTACATTAACTCCTTCACTACCAAGTGATTTAAAAAAAAAAACATTGTCAGGTTTTTTGAAAAATCTTTTTTAATTAATTATACAGTAAAAAAATAGTTGGGAATATTCGCAGTGTATTTCTTACTATAATAAACTATTTGGCAGGCAGATGGCACCATCTACTGGTCAAATTAAGTTACAGCAGTTTGAGCAGTAGCACGTAGTTCCCTGCATCGGCTGCTGAAAGGCCGATATGTCAGGGCATTCCTCAGAGAATTTTAAACAGTTTTAGCAGCTCATGCATTATGCCCACAGGGCTAAAACCTTGGAGGCACCTTCTGCAACCCAAAAGCAAATTAAATTCTTTTGCAACTAATTTAATTTGCTTTTGTCCTTCAGAGCTGCAGATCAAGATAGCTTGATATCGGGACTGAATGGTGCATTTGAAGTCCCATGTTCTCTTGATCACGGTAGTGAAGGCATTAAGTACAAAAATCCTGGGCCTTTTCTGTGTTCAGTACCAAATATTAACCTTGAGCTGAAGATTTGAATAATCCTCTCCATCTCAGTGTTACAGTGCTGGAACAAGGGCATTATGGGATTAGAATTGAAGATTTTGAGGTAACTCTGGCACATTTTTATTAACAATACAGTACCTCTGCCATATCGTTCTCCCATCCTCTTGTACGATTCCCTTGTCATCTCTCATTCTCAGTGTGTTGGTGGCAATAGTTAACTTTCCTCTGAGCTTGTTTTGGCACATGGGCTGCTACTCTATTAGTCTTTATGTTAAAGTGTCCCTAGTTGTATGGGCCATTAAGCAGATCAAGAGATCCCAATGTCTGGCCCACACCTGCCAGGTCTCAGTGGTTTTATGGAAAACCACTTTCCATTGCAGACCGTGTAAAAATATCCTTCATACATGCATTTTTAGATTCATTTCAGAGAAATTAAGCCTATCTGACAGGTCCCCTTGAGGAAGGCCTAGGATCCAATATGTGGAAAGCCCCTTATTTATCCCAGATTCAATGTTGTTTTGGAAGTTTGGAATTTTGCACGTGGCCCCTGCCAAAGCAGACAACCAAGCCAGTCTTTAATATTGATTGGACCCTGGGCAAACATTTTCTTGGGTCCCCCCCCCCCGAATGCCCACCCACGGCAAAATATTGTTCTCATCTCCACCCCCAACATCCCAAAAAACCTCATGTAATATGCTCATACACTCTGCACATCCCTGTGTGGAGCTCTGATATGCTCTTAGGGCTCCTTCCAGTTTTCAGCAGCCCCCTGCATTTATCTCATGAGGGTGCAGGCGGAACACGAGAATCGCCAGGATGGGGCATATTTATGGGGCTGGGGCCGGACAGAGATGTCACACAGTCGGCACACCTGCTGATGTCATCAGAGGGGGCCGACCACAATCCGTGATTCTCAACCGGCCGGGCTGCCGCCGCCGCAAGCACCCCAAAAAACACGTCCGGGAAGCGCCGTGCCTGCAAGCGCGGAGACGGTCGTCGGCCAGAATGAGAATCTATTTGACAAGCCCACACTGGCCAATTTTATTGGACTGAAGACCGGCACGGGGGGCATTTGCTTCCCTGCCACCCTGGCCCGGTCCTACAGTGCCCCTGGTTTATGCAGGCCCAAGGGGCAGCTGCTTTGGGCCCCTCAATAATGTCTGGGCCCGGGGGGCAACTGCCCCTTTTGCCCCATGTTAAAGACAGCCCTGCCGACAATGTCCAGTGACCCACAGGTAATTTGAGTTTGAGACACTAGCTACATCCCAGCCTCGGTAGTGACCTGCTCAATCAGCCCATTTCTATATCTTTCTATGGCAGCAGCAGCGTTCAGTTTATCCATCGACCCCTGCTCAGCAAAATAGAGGTAGGGTGAGAAGGACTTATGATTAATTTGTCAAATTTCTAATGTAAAACGCAACAATGGGAAATATCACGCTATGTAAACCCCTGCTGGGCAATCTTTCTGAATAAATGGGCGAAGTTAGTGGTAACAAGATTTACTTCCTCATGTGACATTTATAATCCACTATATGCATTGAGACAGGGGACCTAGCTTATAATTAGTCCAGTGAGCATGACTAATTCTGTCTCCCTTTAACAATAATAAGTTTATGTATTTGTGTTCTATTAAAATAGGAAATTTTATCAATGTTTATTGTAATTAAAATATAGCGTGTGGGTGTGCAGGATGTTGTCCTCTAACACACACACACGTTTGGTTGTGTAGATGTCAGCTAGACTTTAACATTTCCGGTAGCAATTAAAGTTCAAGGTCCTGTGTAACATTTTTTTCGTCTTTAGTGAAAAAAAAAAGATGGGATATATATAAATATAATAAATATATCCATCTTCAAGGGCTTGTCAAATATGGTGTAAAAGCTTAAGACAATGACACAATATGCATGTGCAGTAATGTTTGTATTATATTGTTGACAGTGTATTGAAATCACAAATTAAAGTCTTTCTTGGGGCAAGAAGAGGCTAAAGAATCACATTTTGATGGAGATGTCACATGTTAGGTGGATGATACAGACTGAGGAAATAAAAAATGTGCTCACTTCTGGAAATCCCATTTTAAGGAGTCAAATATTCGGATTTTGGTGTCATTTTTCTTGCTGCAATTAATTTAAGGATCTTTTCACAAAGAACTAAAATTTCAGTGCTTTTCACTTCGGTGTATTTTGCCGATTTCATTTCAAGAATGGTGAACTGGCTTTGGAGAAATTCAACAAACTGCAAAAAATAAGCAAAAACAGAACACTCCTTTTTGCCTAATAGGTGTATAAACCAATGAAGGAAAAGGAATCCTCAGACCACCATCTGCTAACCTATAAGAAGGACCCTATAAGTAGTTAAATAACACCCCAGGAATTATAATATTAATAGATAAATTAAGGTTTAAAATATAAGAAATAGTTTTAAGATAAATTGATAATCAGCAGTATTATAGGATTAAGGTTCACTTCTCAATATGTTTGCAAATGTCTTTAGAATGGCAAGGATGCTGATGTTGGGCAAGTTTCTCTCAAGTGATAAAAAAGTGCTGATGTCTTAAAAAATGCTGATATCTCAAGAAATCACATGCCAAGGCCACGGGACTGTCTAGAAATGTGTCACCAGACCTGTATTGAAACTGGCCAATGAACTATGTTATGTTTTGAAATGTTAACTAATGAAATAAAAAGACAACGCCTTGACATAGGTATAAATATGTGTCAAGAACCGTTGGAAGGCAGAGAGAAATTGCCAGACAAAAATACATGCCTCGTGTGTCCTTTTTTGAAAGGATTTTCTCTCTCCCTGCGCAGAAGGAGAGTTAACTCAAGGTGTGCCTAAAACAGGGTCTTAGGGGTTAAGGACGGACAATTGGAGACGATTATTCTCTTCAATCTGGAGGCACTGCCGACATGAACGGTCACCCCTCGTCCTGGTGAGTATATTGTCTTGTCTGGATTGAGGGCAATGACAACGTTTATCTCGAACTAAAGTTAGTTGTCCATATCCTATAGTGTAAAAGGAAACGTTGCCAGGGGCTGTTTATTAAAAGAAAACGTTGCCAGGGGCCGTTTATTTAAAGATGGAGTGGGTCAGGGACCACACTCAATAGAAGGGACATTATATGTCCAATTGATCACACCTTGCGTTAACCCTCATAAAATGTATAGAGTATAAGAATAATAGAGTGTAAGAATATTAGCGTATAAGAATATTAGAGTGTTAAGATTCACTGTTGAACGATCTGTAAGGTAAGACAGACGTCCCTCAGTTGTGATAATAGAGTAAATTATATAAATTGTAGAGGTATAAGTTAAGGTGCCGAGTGGTCTGTAAGGTAAGACGGACGCTCGTCATTCCTGTATTACCGGTTTAATTACATGTATATACATGTATATATTGTTAAAGTATATATTATTAGAGTGATAAGTTAATTGGGTGGCAGGAAAATCTGTAAAGTATGCAGACTTTTGCCCCTTTGTATACTGATGGTACTGTGTATATATATATGTATATATAAGAGCTGACTGGTTGGACATTGTTTGCTGTGAGGTGCATGTTGTATTAAGCAGAGGTGTTTGTTGGCCATTTGTGTGTTAGTTGCTGACTGATGGGGTGGATGATGTTGGTCATGTATGCAGTTACTAACCAGAGATACATATATTGTGAAGCTAGTTTTTATATACTATTGGATTGTGGTTTATAAATTTTTGTTTATGATATAAAGGAATTATATAACTACAAAATAAAAAGCAAAAGATTAGAAGTTTGATTCTCGAGATTAGGGGAGGATTCACTAAATAAGTTTTTATTACTTATCCTTAAATTAGCTCATCTTTTGTTGATCCATGTGGCATAGAGATATATATATATATATATATATATATATAGTAAGAATTTAAATTGTTTTTCTTTTCGAGCACTGTGAAGAGCCTCTCTTTTTTCTTTCTTTCTCTATTTTACCTGCCTGATTATTCAATTGTACAACTAGCCATGGGTATTTAAAGTAGCAAGGTTAAAGAATATCCCTTACTGAAAATAGGAGAGTTTTGTAAAGATTATGTAGCACGAGTAGGGGGCACAGATTGCTATTTAATTAACCCATGGATAGATAATCTAGCGGGATGGACAGAAGCAGTGGGAGTTGTGATCCTTTCCTCAGACAGGGAGACCACAGCCCATTCTATATGGATATAGTGAAAGGATTATGTCTCAACGACACCGAGGCATGGCCCTATTATCAGGGAGACCCTCAGTGGGACATGCAGAATATGAAATTGGGGAGGGGGGACAATGATTAATGGTGAAACAATGTAGAAGAGGGACCCCATTGTCCTCTGACAGCGCCAGACTGCATAAAATAGAACAGAGTATACCACGGAATAAACAAGAAATACCCCGTGCCAGCTGGGAACCACGACTCCCTCCGTCTTATAGACAATTATTATTATTATTATTTATTTATAAAGCGCCAGCATATTCCGCAGCGCTGTACAATAAGCACAGTACAGACAGGGTTACAATACATTGAACAACATTTGACAAACAGTACAGGAGGAGATGAGGGCCCTATTCCCGTAGGAACTCACAATCTAGGAGGGTTGGGGTTGGAAACAGGAGGAGAGGACTGTAAGGTGAGAGTGATTGATGGTTGCGTCAGTGAGTTGGGTGGTAGGCTTCCCTAAATAGGAATGTTTTCAGGGAGCGTTTGAAGGAAGAGAAGTTAGGGGAAAGTCTGACAGCACGAGGGAGAGCGTTCCAGAGAGTGGGCGCTGCGCGTGAGAAATCCTGCAGTCTATCATGGGAAGAGGTGATGCGGGGAGAAGCTAGGCGCAGGTCACTGTTTGACCTTAGGGAGCGGGCTGGGGTGTATTTGGTGATTAGTGATATATCCGTCCCTTTACTGAGACAGAGGTCTTGGGTGCGGTAGGGGCAATGGAGGATTTGAAACCTTCGGCCCCATCCACATCCAAAGACGAGAAAAAAAAAAAAAAGAAAGAGGAAGCAAAAGAGAAAAAAAAAAAAAAAAAGCAGAAGAATATATACTGCCTTTCGTTATTATGGCCACTCGCATATAACAAAGGATCGCCATTAATAAGCCTTAAGATATGAGAATAACACCAACAAAACCCATTTTCCATTTATGACCATGGGGAATAAGTTACTTAGAAATAGAAGATATTAATAGAATTTTTAAACATTGTCAAAAAGAGAAAGAGGACGGACTACGTCCTATGATTGACCAGTTTCTACAGGATGGTATCCTGGAACCTGTAGTCTTCCCCTTCAGTACCCCAATTAACCCCGTGAACAAAGCTGACGGGACTGTCAGGTTCGTTCAAGACTTGCGCGCAGTTAATTCCCTAGTGATTCTAATTGCGCCAATTGTCCCAGATGTCACGTCACTTCTGTCATCAATATCAGCGACACATACACATTTTTCTGTAATTGACCTGAAGAATGCATTTTTTTTTTAGCATCCCTGTACACCCTGACACGGCACTACTTTTTGCATTTTCATTCGAAGGCACCCAATTTACATGGAAAAGGTTATCTCAGGGGTACGTTGACGCCCCGGTGGTCTACAGTATTGTACTGCAGGCCACTCTGAAATTCTGGCACCCCAGCCATGGTTCTGTCCTGCTGCAATACGTGGATGATCTCCTCGTATGCAGTCCATCAGAGGAGGCCTGCCGGGAGGATGGTAAAACACTTTTTAGTTGGTTACAGGAATGTGGGCACAAGGTTTCCCTTAAAAAAAAAATGCAGTGGTGTCAAATGCAAGTTGAATATTTAGGGTTTGTTCTCAGACAGGGGGAACGGAGCATCAGTCAGAAGAGAGTCCAGTCTGTCACGGGCCTGGTCAACCCGAAAACTAAGAAGGACATGCTGTCATTCTTAGGCATGATAAACTATTGCAGACAGTGGATCCCTGACTGCTCCTACTACGATAACATTCTGAGACAAGCCACCCTGTTGGGTCAATCCAATGTGATAACGTGGTCTAATGAAATGTTAAATGCCTTTAGGGTTCTCAGAAATGCAATGATGTTAATAAGCCCCGCGCTTGGCCTCCCTGATTATGTACTTTCATTTCATCTGTTTGCAAGGGACAATTGTAAAACCATGGCCGCGGTACTGACGCAAGAACATGGGGGCCGGTTGCGCCCCATAGCATTTTTTTTTTTTCAAAGATTCTGCCAGTAACGGTACAAGGGATGCCGGCCTGTTTGCGTGCCCTGGCAGCATGTGCAATGGCCGTTAGTATGGCAAGCCAATACACATTAGGGTACGAACCTCACCTACCCACAACCCATGATGTTTTATTTTTACTTAAGGACATACATACACAGCACATGTCATCACAGCGCTTTAGTGGATATGAAGTCACACTGCTAAGCAACCCTGCACTGCACATAGAATACAGTTCAAGTGTCTCTGGTCCAGCACCAATCCTAAACGCTTTACTGGGTCTTAAGAATCCCTCAGATACCATCCCACTCGAACATGACTGTGCTCTCTCCATTGAGTCTGAAACTGCACCCCGCCCTGATCTTATGTCAACACCTGTTCCGGCCGCAGATGTCGTCTTTGTTGACGGCTCCTGTACCCGCCCCGATGACAACACTTATCATGCAGGCTATGCAGTGGTTCAACTCCCTGACACTGTTCTAGAATCAGGGTCTGTACCCTACCAGTCTGCCCAGGCAGCAGAACTGATTGCATTAACACGAGCATGCAGGCTCTATGCGGGTAGACCTGTCACGATATACACTGACTCCAAATATGTTTATGGTGTGGTCCATGACCATGGGACGATATGGGAAAAGAGGGGATTTGTGGCCGCAGATGGCAAGAAGATTTCCCATTCGACCCTGGTCACGGACCTCCTAGCAGGCATTCTTATGCCCTCTCAGATAGCGGTGTTACATTTTAGAGCACACACCAGAGCCTCAGATCCTATTGCAAAAGGGAATCATCTGGCTGACCAAGCAGCTAAACGAGCAGCACAACAGGACATAGCTAAACTAGTAATGCCGGGTTTTGCGACCTCCCACAATGGATAGGGACCAATTATTTTGTACCTTACAAAAATATGCAACCACAGAAGAGCTAAAGAATTGGAAATTGGTACTCCCCATCATTCTGGCTGAAATCAGAATGGCGGTTAATAGGAACACAGGCTACTCCCCCTTCGAGATATTTATGGGCAGACCCTTTCCATTACCATGGTCTACAGGTAGGCTAACAGTGGAGACAGGGGACTTAGAGCAGATAAGGGATGAATATGTTAGGCAGCTGATCTCAACCCTCGAGACAACCAGAGACGAAGTTATATTTAAGTCTCCCTTTCTTTCAGACAAATCTACCCACCCATTTAATCCAGGAGACAAGGTGCTGGTAAAGCGGCTACAGAAAGGAAAAAGACCAGAGGATTTCGCCTATGGACCAGAGACCACGGTGGTAGCCGTAACCCGCACAGCTATACTGACAGAGGACAGCCCGGTCTGGATTCAACAAGGGACCCTCTCGAGTCAAGCGGATTCAACAAGGGACCCTCTCGAGTCAAGCGGATTCAACAAGGGACCCTCTCGAGTCAAGCGGATTCAACAAAGGACTCAACAAGAGACACTCACGAGGGCAGATAGCCCTGGCTTCCAACAAGGAGAAAATGACAACCAAGGGTCCTTTTCGAAGAGTATGGAGACGCATGTGGGGGGAAGAAAAAGACTGAAATAATATGTTTCCCCCCCCTTCGGAACATATGTCACAACCCCTATTGTCCACACCCCCTACTAGAAAGAACCCCAACCCAAACCATCACTGTCTGGCCACTGTTGTTTTTTTATTGTCCACCATTACTGCAGTATGATACTGTACAAGGCAACTGTATATATATGTGTAACCGATGAGTACTGGGGACATAATTGTGATTATTGGGGCGCAGTGGGGTGGGACACGGGCAATATGGGATATGGTACCTCTGATGCCGTAGTTAACAGATGGGAATATACGCAACTGCCACAACCAAATTCCCTCGATACAAGTTCAAACTCCAAGATATGGCCATTTATAAGAAGGAAGAGAACCCATTCCTACCCAGGAAATATGGAGAGGTAGTGAGACCTCATCCTCTCCTACCTAACACCAAATCAAATCCCACCTATGAAGACAGCATAGTAATGGAAACAGGATTTTCAGATGTAAATGTTTGGCTAGAATGGGTAAAATTTAGTGCCCTAAACAATAACTGTACAAATTATTATGTGTGTGGTGCTGCTAGGCCGCATCTAGGCACCGTACCTTTTAATATTCCGCAAGATGTAGAAGAATGTTTTCTTAGTTTATATACTAACACCACTGATAGCCAGAGTTTATGTGAATATTGGAAGAATAGCTACCCCATACTAACACGCCTCCCACAACCAGGAGAAGGGATACATGTTTACCCAGGGAACTATACCTGCTATAGGTCAGCAGAAAAAGGTAGGAACCTCACCTTCTTCCCCGAGGGTTATTGTGCCAATTATAGCAATATCAACAGTATTAAGTTACAGAATCAAGTTTTTCTGATTGGGGATCTCTACTGGATATGTAGAGACCTCAAGATTAGGGCGCGTCTGCCCCTTCAATGGTCAGGTGAATGTGCCCTAGCTAAGGCCATAATGGGATTTCATATTGTTTCGGATCCTGAGGAAATTCCAAATATTAGCTCACGTCGCAGGAAAAGGGAAGTCCCAAGCCCACAAGGTAGTCTTGATCCGCATGTCTATATTGATGTTATAGGGGTACCAAGAGGGGTCCCTGATGAATTTAAAGCAAGGGATCAGGTAAAGGCAGGGTTTGAGTCATTCCTAGTACCTCTTGTTACTATTAATAAGAATGTAGGTTAGGAAGATAAATAGGCACTGGGAGACTGCCATGTGTTACCCGTTCCGTGGCAGGTACAGCCCCCCTGGTTCTATATTGATCCACATGGGTATTGAAGGTCTCGCTCCCCAACCCATACTAACTTACAGTAGATAGATGAAACAAAGAAAGAATCAAATAGTATGATCATACTATGATTCTAAGAGGGGATTGAAGGAAAAGGAATCCTCAGACCACCATCTGCTAACCTATAAGAAGGACCCTATAAGTAGTTAAATAACACCCCAGGAATTATAATATTAATAGATAAATTAAGGTTTAAAATATAAGAAATAGTTTTAAGATAAATTGATAATCAGCAGTATTATAGGATTAAGGTTCACTTCTCAATATGTTTGCAAATGTCTTTAGAATGGCAAGGATGCTGATGTTTGCAAGTTTCTCTCAAGTGATAAAAAAGTGCTGATGTCTTAAAAAATGCTGATATCTCAAGAAATCACATGCCGAGGCCACGGGACTGTCTAGAAATGTGTCACCAGACCTGTATTGAAACTGGCCAATGAACTATGTTATGTTTTGAAATGTTAACTAATGAAATAAAAAGACAACGCCTTGACATAGGTATAAATATGTGTCAAGAACCGTTGGAAGGCAGAGAGAAATTGCCAGACAAAAATACATGCCTCGTGTGTCCTTTTTTGAAAGGATTTTCTCTCTCCCTGCGCAGAAGGAGAGTTAACTCAAGGTGTGCCTAAAACAGGGTCTTAGGGGTTAAGGACGGACAATTGGAGACGATTATTCTCTTCAACCAATAAAAATGCATTAAATGTGTCTAAATAATAAAAAAAGGTCTTTTAAAAAATAATAAAAAGGTATGTTACAGAATTTTTTAAAAAAAGCCTTTTAAAAACAATTAGGAAACAAAAATTTTGTCTAAAAAATACAAAGAGGTGTTCTCAAAAATAAGGCTTTTTCCCGAAAATGAAAAGAATAAAGTTTTCTTTAAAAAAAAATTAAAAATGATAATACTTTTTTATATTGAATCCTATGGGATTCGCCTGTTTAAACCTGTCGAACAAAAACCCCCGAAAAACAGGTCATTTCGCCATCACTTCGGTGCAGGTCAGTGTTCTGTGACTAGACCAGTGTTTCCCAAACCCTCGGGACCCTAAACCAGGCCAGATTTTGCAGATCACCTTGGGGAAAAGTAGACTGAATCCTGCAATCACTGAGCAGCAAATCATATCACCTGTGCTGTGCTTCAGAGATCTGGCAAACCTGGCGAGGCGGAGGGTCCCGAGGACAGGTTTGGGAAACACTGGACTAGACCAGGGGTCTGCAACCTTAAACATTCAAAGAGCCATTTGGACCAGTTTCCCGTAAAAAAGAAAACACTGGGAGCCGCAAACCACTTTTGACATCTAAAATGTAGATAACACTGCATATATTGTTTTTTACCTTTATGCTATGGGGTGGGGAGGGGTACTCTAAACATTTAAGAATATTTTTAAAAAAAATCATTTTAAGCCCACACAAGGCAGGCAATCGCCATGTCATTCATATAACATTTTTTTATTTCAAATTAATTACAGTTACAAGCATTTATAAAGCGCCAACAAATTCCGTAGTGCTGTACAGTGGGAGAGCAGAACATAAATGCATACACAAAACACAGAACAGTAGGAGGACCCTGCTCAAGCGCTGAATGCCATTTATTTATAATTATTACATACACACACACATATATATATATACGCACACACATATAATAACCCCCACAGCCCCCCATATATAATACTCCCCAGCCCCCTCCATGTGTAAATGACTAACCCCCAGCCTCCCCAAGTCCCCATGTATAACATTTATAATCCCTAAATCCCCCCATGTATTAATTAATAATCCCCAGGTCCCCCATGTATTAATTAATAATCCCCAAGTCCCCCATGTATTAATTAATAATCCCCAGTCCCCCCATGTATTAATTAATAATCCCCAGGTCCCCCATGTATTAATTAATAATCCCCAGCCCCCCATGTATTAATTAATAATCCCCAGGTCCCCCATGTATTAATTAATAATCCCCAGGCCCCCCATGTATTAATTAATAATCCCCAGGTCCCCCATGTATTAATTAATAATCCCCAGGCCCCCCATGTATTAATTAATAAACCCCAGGCCCCACATGTATTAATTAATAATCCCCAGGTCCCCCATGTATTAATTAATAATCCCCAGGTCCCCCATGTATTAATTAATAATCCCCAGGCCCCCCATGTATTAATTAATAATCCCCAGTCCCCCCATGTATTAATTAATAATCCCCAGGTCCCCCATGTATTAATTAATAATCCCCAGGCCCCCCATGTATTAATTAATAATCCCCAGGCCCCCCATGTATTAATTAATAATCCCCAGGTCCCCCATGTATTAATTAATAATCCCCAGGCCCCCCATGTATTAATTAATAAACCCCAGGCCCCACATGTATTAATTAATAATCCCCAGGTCCCCCATGTATTAATTAATAATCCCCAGGTCCCCCATGTATTAATTAATAATCCCCAGGCCCCCCATGTATTAATTAATAATCCCCAGGTCCCCCATGTATTAATTAATAATCCCCAGGCCCCCCATGTATTAATTAATAATCCCCAGGTCCCCCATGTATTAATTAATAATCCCCAGGCCCCCATGTATTAATTAATAATCCCCAGGTCCCCCCATGTATTAATTAATAACTCCCAGTTCACCAAGTACCTCGTTTCCATCATCCTCTTAATTTCTGGTGCGTGGTAGTGCTCAATCATGCGAAGGGGGCAGGGTTATCCCTGCTCCCCTCACTCTCTATTGGACAGCCACCGCGAGCCGGAGTCTTCCATCACGCTGCACCCAGAGCAAGCGCACAGAGTGATGATGGTGATGGATTAGACACAGTGGCCGACGGAGTCTGGGGAAACTCCAGGTTGGGGATGGCTGTGCCCTAGGAGGAGCGTCGGCCTGGGAGCCGCAGCAGAGTGATGAAAGAGCCGCATGCGGCTCCGGAGCCACAGGTTGCAGACCCCTGGACTAGACGAACCATTACTTCTCTGTGGGACAATTTCGCTGCCTCCGAAGACCTCTCGAACCGCAGTGAACTGTACCGTATTTTGCCGTCAATTTGCCTTTATTTGGAGGATTGACAGTTTAGTGACTTGACGAACTGCCCTGAAATTGCAACTGACGGTGAAGTTCCCTGTTTGGTGCACTTCATTGGCAAGTTCGGGGCTTAGTGAACAACGCCTTTAGTTCTTTTTCACAAATCCTAATTCCACCACAGCCTTCAATAGGGGCACCTCATCGCTTTGTTTTGAAATTTTTATTGCCTTAGGCTAGGGTCAGACTAACGCATTTTTCGCGTTGTCCGTGAAAAAGTGCATTCTAACGAACGGACGCATTTTTTCACGGAATACGCGATAGCGGTCATACGATGCGCATTTTCGTCCGTGATTTTGTACAGATCATCAATAAAACCCTTTTTGCGTCTGGGCGTGATGTTGGCCGGACATTAGCAGCGTCTGATGTCTCCTATTCACGCACACACGCCGCTAGTGGACGCAGCGCACTCTGTACAACCGTACTAGCGGTTTGACGTTCTTGCAAAAATGCGTTTGTTTGCCACTTGCATTGCGCTGCCGCACGTTTGTGCGGCCGTTCTTCGTATGCTGCCCGGCATTGGACGTCATTTGCTGCTAGCACGGCCGTGATTTAGTGCGGTTAAACGCACGTTAATACTGCGTTAGTCTGACCCTAGCCTAAATCAGACCTGGTTGGGTTTAAAGACCATAAAATAAGTTACCCCTGACAAGTCCTGACATGCAGTCAGATCTCTCCAAGTCCTGGCTTTGTGTATCATGTCAACTCCATGCTGCTTTATTACTAGTACTTTTTTAGGTCACCAATAATAAATAAAAATGTTACTTCTGACTTTCCTTGCAATATTTAATGACTGCCTATATACCGGGTTGCATTTTATTTCAACACATGCAGGGTTATTCAGAAAGACGTGAAAACCTTGAGAATGACTGGAGAATTGAAAATTCTAGGTCAAAATAATCAAACCAGAAAAATTCTCCTCTTTATCTCACTTTCCAAATTGGCTATTTGATCTAGATTGTTCATTCTAATGCCAATTCTCAAGGGTTTCACCTCTCTCTGAATAGCCCTGATGGACTGGCATCACACAACCTTTACTGTATGAAGAACTCATCTATAGAAACCAGACCTCGCTCAATAATCAGTAATGAATCCTGCAGCATAAAGTGTCGATATATTGCTGAGCATCTTTGGTTGCTTTTCAATATGGGCATGTGCCAAGCATCCGGGAAGCCATGCTACACATGGCAACCTCATGCCTGCATGTTCCTCCTAGCTGAGATGCGGGTAATGATGCAGTGGTGTGCCTGAAGTGCCGTCGAGGCACACAAACCAAAATTTGAAGTGGAAGTTCTAAAATACATCAAGTTGAGAAAAAGCAGGACCAATGGATGAATAAGCAGCCATTGTTTAAAGGTCTTCTAACATATGTTCGGTTAATTGGACTGAATCCTGGGGCTGGATGCTGTGTGGGCTCAGGCTGTAGCTTCAAACCCACAATAAAGCTTTTTTCCATTTCTCACAGTAAATTGCAGAGTTCTAATAGGGTTTCAATAATGTTACTTAAGGACAGAACAGTGTGAACGCAACCCAAAAAACATGTCGCCTCATAAACACTACTAAAACAATGTGTGTTATCGTTGCATCAAAGGAGACATACTGCAGGGAAACGAAATAACATAACATGACAGATCGAGAAGTCAACTGCTGATACCTCCTTCCCGGTACATAAATTACTCAGTATAGTAAACCTGAATTAACCAGTTTGGAAAGAATTACCTTTTTCTTTAACTTAATGTTACCACTTGCAACACATGCGCAGGAATACATGATTCCAAAACCTGCTCAGAGGATCTTCTCTAGATAGATGACACATTATAATTTGAGCATTTATTATCTGTACATTACACGTACATGTTGACAGTGCAGGCGCTTATAGAGCAAATCGCATGATTATCTCATTTTGATAGTGCAGATATATTTACAAGGTTATTCAGAGAAAGGTGAAACTCTGGAGAACTTTTGGAGAAGTGAAAATTCTAGGTCAAAATAGCCAAACCAGAAAAATTCTCCCATTTATCTCACTGTCCAAATCAGCTAGAATTTTCACTTCTCCAAAAGTTCTTCAGAGTTTCACCTTTCTCTGAATAACCCTGTTAAATAAAACTGACTGGCAGGTATAAAATGGGTAATGAACAGACTCGTGACACATAAACATATGGCGGCATGTATACACTCCAGTCTGCAAGCAACCTTTGCTTGTACTGTTCCACTCACAACTCCAAGACTTCTTAAGAGCAGCACTGGTTTTGTGGAATGACCTACCCCTCCATATCAGACTCTCCTGTAATCTCTTGTCTTTTAAGAAATTCCTCAAAACATATTTTCTCAGATTAACATATCACATTAATGACTAATCCCTCTCCTCACCTAACCTTCCGCGAACGCCTCCGCCAGGCTAATTCACCTCACCCGCCGCTCTGTCTCTGCCGCTCCCCTCTGCGAGTCCCTTCACTGGCTCCCCATCCACTGCAGAATTAAGTTCAAAATCCTTATCCTTACCTACAAAACCCTCACTAACTCAGCTCCCCGCTACCTTTCCTCACTAATCACCAAATACACCCCAGCCCGCTCCCTAAGGTCAAACAGTGACCTGCGCCTAGCTTCTCCCCGCATCACCTCTTCCCATGATAGACTGCAGGATTTCTCACGCGCAGCCCCCACTCTCTGGAACGCTCTCCCTCGTACTGTCAGACTTTCCCCTAACTTCTCTTCCTTCAAACGCTCCCTTAAAATGTTCCTATTTAGGGAAGCCTACCACCCAACTCACTGACACAACCATCAATCACTCTCACCTTACAGTCCTCTCCTCCTGTTTCCAACCCCAACCCTCCTAGATTGTGAGTTCCTACGGGAATAGGGCCCTCATCTCCTCCTGTACTGTTTGTCAAATGTTGTTCAATGTATTGTAACCCTGTCTATACTGTGCTTATTGTACAGCGCTGCGGAATATGCTGGCGCTTTATAAATAAAGAATAATAATAATAATAAAACCTTCCTACATCATAATAGGTCTCATAGCATTCTTTACTACCTTGCTCAGTAGCATATCTCATAGTAACATTAGTACTAGTGATCCTTCCTGACCACTAATAAGATGGAAACTCATCTTGTCCTCCACCTCAACTCCTCTAGATTGTGAGCTCATCTGAGCAGGGGCCTCTGCTCCTCGTCTCGGTTTCCTAAATTGATTTGTAATTTTCATAGTTTTATGCCTCTTTATGGTAAAGAGCTGCGGAAACTGTTGGCGATATATAAATTACGATAATAATATTAAAAATCATGTAACATCCAACAAGAAGAGATCAACTCATCATTTACAAATTAGGGCATTGTCAGTGTGCATGTATTTTTTACAGCAGCAGATATTTATGAAATATCACACAATATATCCACAATATTCTACCCAATTTCTTTACTCGGAGGGGATAATCTCTTTACTCATACGTCTCTGCTTCTGTGTCAATGAAAGGTGCAAGTGGTTTGAAATTTCGTCCACAGATCATATTCCATGTCGTAAGAAAAAGAGGATATGAACTTTGTGTTTTGGATGAACAGAATTTTATTAAGTTGTCATGTAGACAAACAGAAGTACAGAATGTAGAAAAGTAGTTCTGTGGCGCTCAAAGTACACTAGGATTCGCTAAACCCCAAGAAAGGATATTTAATCAGTAGTGGAAGACAACGCAGCAATGTATTATTTTGGTCTCCTCTGCAGCGTTGTCTACCACTACTGGCTAAATATCTTTATGAGCATGGTTTTAATAAGATCACGGTTCTAATATTGCTTATATTGCACGCTTAAGCAATGGAGTACCACTCGATTTTTAACGACATTACTGGCAACCAATTTGGCATTTCATGTGCATGCTGACAGGGTGGCAGACATTGCCAATCCGAAACCTTTGTGGATATTTATTCACTGCTGCATCCTGTAAGGATAAGATCTCTTTATATGGACCATTAGCTGTATGTCTGATTAGCTGATTATATCAGCAGGGAAAGAATAGAAATCAATATTTTCTAGGATCAGAAACTAGTCCTCTGTAGGTGCATGATCAGTGATATCCCACTATGGTCTCAGGTCCCCTGGTCTGTCAGGTTCATGCCTATATAGTGTCAGGTCTGTCTTATAATATATGTATAAGTTGTGAGTTGAAGTCAGGATTTATAATTGGCATTTACGCCTGAGATACATATCCAATGATTTGCACTTCAATATTCTCAGTAATATTGCACAGTTCTCCTGACATAAGCACGTCAATGTATTATATTTGGTCTCCTCTGCAGCATCGTTTTCCACTATTGGTCTAATATCCCTGGTCTTCCGCTTTGTGTACTACATGGCTTTAGGCCATTCTGTACCTCTGTAAATTTATTATAGGTTCAATCCTTTCCGGGGAGTACTACCCTTTTTGGGTTACAGGTGATCACCCACACCTTTTTCCATCATTGGTATTGTTTTGTTTTTGTATTACGTTGTCATGGCAGCTAAAGTGTGGGTTTTAACAGTGAAACTTTGTATCATTTTTAATCTAGCAACACTACAGGACTGCTTTAATGAGCCCCGTCACCGTTTTACTTTATTCACACAAGTTTAAATGGATATGTTAGAAATGTTCAATAAATGTATTTTATCTTATATCAACTGTATCATGATTCTATGTTTGAAAAGGCTTTCCAAATAGTGAAGGCAACACTACCTTTTTAGCTAAAAGATAGAGAAGTGGAAGAATCATTTGAGTTTTATAGCTGAGCCGTCTTCCCGTCTCTTCAGTCCTATTTCCCCAGCTCAGAATAACAGAACCTCCCCCCCCTTACTGCGAGCAATCAAGAAAGAGAGGAGGAAGTGCAGTCTGCAGTATGCTGAAGGTTGTTGAATAAATAGGAATAACTCTTTGTAGGTAGAAATTAAGTAGTTTGAATTATTTTACCAGTTGAGATTTACTCATTCTTAGTTTACAAACCCACTGGAATGCCATATTTAGTAAGATATGTATTCCTCCAGAGCACAGCAACTATTTACTTTGTAGTGTTTAATTTACAGAAAGTAAAAATTTCGCTAGAGGTTATTTAGTAACCTCCGAATTGGTCCCGAATTGCACCGACAGGTTTAAACAGGCAAATCCCATAGGATTCAATGTAAAAACGTATTGGGCCCTATTACATTCTTCGCGCAAGTGGTTTTGCGTGCGCAAATGCGCATTTTCGCGAGGGGAAAAACCATTTGCGCGTAGCGTCGTACTCCTATCTATGTGCAACGAACGAGAGTTAACGTCTACCGCGGGTGAACCTGCGCGAATGAAAATTCGTGCACGCATCCTATACTTAACATTGTCAGCACAAATGCCTTCGTGCGCTGGTACGCGGATGGTATTACAACCTGCGCGCAACGAAGGTTTGCGCGAATTTTCGTAACGTCTTTGAAAAGCAGGTGGTAACCGTAAATTTGATCGTCTTGGCCGAAACAAAATACACCAGCACAAAATGAAATATACAGCACAGTACAGTTACACATTCTACACATACCCAAACAATAAAATTAATAAATTGCTTTATTTTTTTTCCTGCAGCATATATACTCAGATTGACTTTGACAGGCGCAACAACCTAACGTTAGAAAATGGTGGTTCTTAATTCTGATTGGCTGAATCCTGTGAAAAAAACAGTCCAAACACAGATTTCTGCACGCAACGTATTTTGCGTACAGTTTTGCACGTTGTTTTTACGCACGAAAATTTTTGACGGACGAAAAAATGTGCTCGGATCGTAATACCACGTAAATTTTCACGCGATCACGTTTTTTTTCGTGCGCAAAAAAATTGCACTGTGCGAGCGCAATTGCGCAGAGAATGTAATTTAGCCCTTTGTCTTTTAAAAAACAAACGAAAATTCTTCGTAAATTTTTCCTTTTCATTTTAAAGGAAAAAACTTTTTTTTTAAATTTTTAAAACACCTTTTTTGTGTTTTTTAGATGAAATTTTTAAACAGGTGTTTTTTTTATTCTGTAAAAGACCTTTTTATTTTTTTTTAAAGGACCTTTTTTTTACTTAACCACATCTTATTGATTTAACCCGTTTACTGCTGGGCGGGTTGTGCTCGGCAACAGTGCCTTATCGCCAGTGATGTTGTGTACTAGTACACCCCGCTTGCCGGCTGCTGCAGCAGGCCCAACACCAGCCCGCCTACACGGCTGACGTACGTCATATGTCATTGGGTGCAGGGGGGGGGGGAACGTGAGTGGGCAGTACTGCAGAGGACCATAGACACTAGCAGGGCATGCTATGCCACCCCGCAGCGCTAAGGCCCACCCATGGGTACGCCACATGGCAGGAAAGGCATAACCTCCTATTTGGAGAATAGGATACTCCCATTTTTTTTGCAGTTCGTTGGAATTCGCCGTTGCCAATTCAGCGATATTTGGTGCACTTCGGCAGTTTCTCCAACATCCAATAACTGTTCGGCGACTCCAATTTCTGGAAAATACGGTGACCATTCGCTAAATAGTGAATTCGCTGTATTTTCAGTGAAATGGAATCGCCGAAATGTGGTGAAATGGGCTAAGCTAAATGGGTGGTGAAAAGTGCAAAGCACCGAAATTGCGCGCATTTTCGGTGCTTTGTAAATAGACCTTTCTGTGTTTGTTTGTACTTTCGATGGATTTCCATCACCTCTCATAACTAATTTAACTTTCGTGTCAAACCGACTCAGTGGAGCGCTACACCAGTGCAATCCCCTCGCACCAATGCGATTGGTTCGTCGCTGTTTTGGTTCGTAGCTATTTTAACTGTCGCCTGTACAAAATATAACTGTGATGTGGATATAGTTTGTCTTCTGTCTGTTTTGAAAAATGTTTGATTACAGGGAGATAAAGAGCTTCACTAAACCATATTTGAGGTAAAATTAGACTTCACTTACGTGTGGAATTTAAAATTCAGGTGGCGGTTTATTACAATTTTAGATTAAAAACCAAATAAACCAAATAAGTATGCATGACTAGGTTTTAAGATGTTTCTCTCAGCCTTTCCTGCCCGCCTTCCTCTGGGATGTTGTGAAAGGCATAGAACAAGGTTCCCACCCTGAAGCATTTCCTATGTCAGCGATGGTGAAATAGTCTGGGCTGTATGTCCATCGAGCCCAAAGCACTTATCAGAGGAATCACTGACTAATGTAAGGCTGGCCCTGACCAAAAAGCAGAAGTAGCGACTGATGCAAAGCTAACCAGTATGTCATGGGTTCCGCATGACGTACGGTAAAATCAAAAGAAAAACACAATTGTTTGCTTTGGATAACTTTCCTTTGTTTTGTTTACTTTTAACATTAAAATATTTTTAACAAACAAAACCCTCCTATACAATTATATCTACAATTACGTAGATAGCGACAGCATATTCCACCATACAGTAAATTAGGCAAAACAAGAGCAGCAAGATATAAGGAAGATTATGCTAAAAAAGCTCACAATTTGAGTATATTCATTTTATTGTTATTTTTAGATTAGAAAATAAACACAACATTTACATACAGCCTTGTGTGTCGAAGCGTACTCCCTATGCAGGGTTCCGCTATCACAGTAATAATATTGGGGCAACAATATGAACTCCAATCAGAGCTGCCAATGTTTATCTGTCAGGTGAAATCAGAAGGGTTGGCCTAATGGAGAAACAATGGAGGATCCAGAGGTTGGACCACAAAGAACATGTGTCTGCCACCAAGCTACAATCCCATTAAAAGACCCCTGTATCTCTGGGTCCCTACAACCGACAAGTTCAAGTGAGATGCAATTGGATAGAGCCGGGTCCAGCCTTTCCAATGTTACTAAAAATGTACAAAAAAAATAAAAATACCCATTTTTTCTTGTTCTAAAGCAGCAACTTAATCCACCTTTACAATTACAAAGTAAACAATGCATCTGCAATATCTCACATTGTCAGTTTTCACTGCAGAACATTGCTGTCTGGGTCCTGGATGCAGAGGCCTGAACAGTAGGAGGCAGATCCTGGGCAGCCTGTGATCGGGCGCCTGTTCTGCTAGCCATTGTTACTACAAAGTGATCCAAAATGTGCATTGTGTCCCTCCTGAAACTTTTATCTGGATCCGCCTCTGTGGCGACAGGCAATGGCTAGGACCAGCATGGGAGTATGACATTAGTAGCAATTCTACAAAACTGAAATGTTTCCATATTCTTAAATGCCACAGATTACAGGCATACCCCACCAATACAGCAGGATAGGGACCGGAGCACCATTGTAAACTGAAAACCACCTTAAAGCAGAACAAGACAGTTTTTGCTTTTTTTTTTACTTGTCAGTGTTTTTTTATTTACAACGTAACAATATGTACAACACATGCAAACATTAGACAGGGATTATACACAGTACTGTACAGTATGTAGGTACAGTGCCCCATACAGTAATATAGAAATGAAAAATCATGCAATCTTGTGTTGTTCAGAGGAAGAACACTAGGGATCTATTTGTTCTCATTGTCCTCCAGTTCATAACGAGGGGAGGTGGTGGATTAGGTCCTCCTCTTCACTGACAGACCAGGAGTGCATTTTCATTTCTTTGTTGTATTAGTAATTTTGCTGATATATTATTTATAATATATATATTTTATATACATATATTTGCTATACTATTTAACCTCAGATCAATCCGGTTTTCGTCCAAATCATTCAACTCTTTTAAATGTTTGTAATGATATCCAAGCTGGCATGGAACAAGGAAACCTAACTGGAGCCATCTTCCTTGATTTTGCCAAGGCCTTTGACACAGTAGACCATGGCATCCTATTACAAAACCTTAAAAACTATGGTTGCACGCTAACCTGGTTTCAATCATATGTATCTGATCGGTCGCAATATGTGTCCATTCCTGGCAGTTCCTCCCTCTCCCTCCCAGTCACATGCGTTGTACCCAAAGGCTCGATACTTGGCCCCCTGCTATTCATAATATTCATAAATGATCTGCCCAATGTCTGCAAAGCCTCAACTGTACACATGTACGCAGACGACACCGTATCTATACCAGCCAACCAAATCTCCCGCAGCTGGAGTCCGTGCTGCAGGAACAATTCACAGAGGTAGAAACATGGATCAAACACAACAAACTTTTTCTAAATATTGACAAAATGGTAACAATGCTCTTTGGAACAAAACAAAAACTACATAAATTGCATACACCCCATCTATGTGTCAGGGCAAGATCAAATGACACGCTGACCACAGTCACTTTTCTCAAATATCTAGGTATGTGGTTAGACCCAATTCTATCCTTTGGCCCCCACATTGAAAAACTCTCATCTAAACTTTACCCCAAACTAGGTGCCCTGTACAGAAACAAATCCTGCCTGAGCCCCGCGGTAAGAAAGCAGATTGTTCAACAAATGCTTATGCCGGCTATTGAATACGGAGATGTAGTGTATGCAACGGCACGCAAACACACCTCCAGAAACTTACCACATTGTATAACTCATTCTGCCGCTTTGTGCTACAATGTAACTACATGACTAGGGAGGAGCTGTTCGGTTTGATCAGTTCGGAGTTCGATTCAAACTTTGGCCGTTCGCAAGTTTGCGAACTTCGAACCTTTTGGCGTGTTCGGTTCGAGTTCGCAGAATTTTTTTTTTGGAAAAAAGTATAAAAAAATACTAAAAAATCTAGAAATAAAGAGACTCATTACTGCAGAATATTATAAGCAACGTATGAGATAAATAACCTGAATCGGCGCAAATATTGCTCTCTGGGGTCCTGGGATCTCACATATATATAAAAGAAATAAACAATAATAGTGCAGCACAGAATATATAAAACATACTTTGAATGTATCTAATAGATGTCCCACTCACAAGTGAAGAGCCGTAACACTGGCTCTGAGTGGGTCCAGGCGTGTGGGTGATTTGTCTTCAATTTCTCAGGTGACCCCCACCTTGTAGCAGGTACTCTATCCAAAGTCATGCAGTGGAAAGAAAAAAAAGGAAAAGCTCCTTGTGCAGGTCTGCAAAAGGTCACGATAGAATATGTAAATGGAATCGTTTAGGATGGGAAAAAAACACAGAGGATACCAGCTGATGAAGCCGCCACTTTGTGCGGCGAAACGCGTTCTGGAGGTTATTTTAATTATGTTTTAATAAATTTTATTTTCTTCATCTCCAATCCTGTTTCTGCTTTGCCATTTTCTGGATCCTTGGCGGTTTTTCCTCTGGGTTTTTTTCCCATCCTAAAAAAACCCATGGGCATGCATCCACGAGCTATGTGAGCTACTCAGAATGTGAGTACGATTCCATTTACATATTATATCGTGACCTTTTGCAGACCTGCACAAGGAGCTTTTCCTTTTTTTCTTTCCACTGCATGACTTTGGATAGAGTACCTGCTACAAGAAGAGGGTCACCTGAGAAATTGAAGACAAATCACCCACACGCCTGGACCCACTCAGAGCCAGTGTTACGGCTCTTTACTTGTGAGTGGGACATCTATTAGATACAATCAAAGTATATTTTATATATTCTGTGCTGCACTATTATTGTTTATTTCTTTTATACTGTATATATGCGAGATCCCAGGACCCCAGAGAGCAATATTTGCGCCGATTCAGGTTATTTATTTCATATGTTGTGTGTATTGGTATAGGGGAAACCACTATATCCTGTTATTGGCTATCTGGGTGCCTTGGTGGTGGATGCATGTTGTGTGGAGCTGTACCATCTCTTGTTTATATTATAAGCAACAGTTTATTAGATATTGAATTAAAAACTAATGTCTACGTGCAAAGATTCTCACCGCTAAATGACCTGTGTTCTCAAACGGCGTAAACAACAGGTGTTAATTAGTGCTTGGAAATAACATGTGCTTCTAATTAGTCTGGTCTCATGAATTTGATACATTGTATGCAGACTGAGGGTGTGGTGTCTCCTGATCTGAACATGTATCAAACAACACCTGTGCTTCTGAGAAGTGTTTATTTCTCTACTAAATCTTCCTCTGATATGCTGTTTAACCCTTTAACCATGCATTTCACTGCTGAGTGCTGAGCTCATTTTTACCGCTTTCGCTCATCATGTTTAAACGCGATTTGAAGCCACATTTTATTAAATGACCCAGACATATTAGATATTGTTCTTTCCGTCAGACTCTGCAGATTCATAATATATCATTTTTATATGTATACGTCATGTCCTGCCTGTATATTATGACAAAAAATGCAATAAAAATTGAATTTTTAATCATCTGCAGTGTGTAAAGTGTTTTTTTCACATTTTAGCACAAGAGCGTTTGTGGTTATGTTTTCTATAGGGTGCACTTGTACAAAAATTAGAAATGAGGACTTGTTAAATTTTGTGGGGGGAATTACGTGATTTATACCAAACGTACCCCATAGAAAAAAATCATTAATGCAGCATCATTGTTCACATTATAATTGAAATGTGAACAATAATGCTGCATTAATAAAAGCAACACACAAAAAAATACATGTTTTTTTTTTATTATTTTTTTTACTTTATACCTGGTCATGTTGGGTATCATGCTCAGGCCTTTCGATTGACACCCTCCATGACCCCCTAGCTGCCACGGTTCTGGAGATATCAGGGTTCAAATGAACCCCCTATCTCCACCAGGGGATTCCGGGCAGCTAGGGGTTCCCCGGCTATCTGACATCATCACACAACCCCATCAGCATCTCTATACACAGCATCTCTATACACAGCCACACAGCATCTCTATACACAGCCTCACAGCATCTCTATACACAACCCCATCAGCATCTCTATACACAGCATCTCTATACACAACCCCATCAGCATCTCTATACACAGCCTCTCTATACACAACCCCTTCAGCATCTCTATACACAAACGGCATCTCTATACACAACCCCATCAGCATCTCTATACACAAACAGCATCTCTATACACAGCATCTCTATACACAGCCACACAGCATCTCTATACACAGCCTCATCAGCATCTCTCTACACAACCAGCATCTCTATACACAACCCCATCAGCATCTCCATACACAAACAGCAACTCTATACACAACCCCATCAGCATCTCTCTACACAACCAGCATCTCTATACACAACCCCATCAGCATCTTTATACACAAACAGCATCTCTATACACAACCCCATCAGCATCTCTAAACACAACCTCACAGCATCTCTATACACAACCCCATCAGCATCTCTATACACAAACAGCATCTCTATACACAACCCCATCAGCATCTCTATACACAAACAGCATCTCTATACACAACCCCATCAGCATCTCCATACACAAACAGCATCTCTATACACAACCCCATCAGCATCTCTCTACACAACCAGCATCTCTATACACAACCCCATCAGCATCTCTATACACAAACAGCATCTCTATACACAACCCCATCAGCATCTCTATACACAAACAGCATCTCTATACACAACCCCATCAGCATCTCCATACACAAACAGCATCTCTATACACAACCCCATCGGCATCTCTATACACAACCCCATCAGCATCTCTATACACAAACAGCATCTCTATACACAACCCCATCAGCATCTCTATACACAGCATCTCTATACACAACCCCGTCAGCATCTCTATACACAAACAGCATCTCTATACACAACCCCATCAGCATCTCTAAACACAACCTCACAGCATCTCTATACACAACCCCATCAGCATCTCTATACACAAACAGCATCTCTATACACAACCCCATCAGCATCTCTATACACAAACAGCATCTCTATACACAACCCCATCAGCATCTCTATACACAGCATCTCTATACACAACCCCATCAGCATCTCTATACACAGCATCTCTATACACAACCCCATCAGCATCTCTATACACAGCCTCACAGCATCTCTATACACAAACAGCATCTCTATACACAACCCCATCAGCATCTCTATACACAAACAGCATCTCTATACACAAACAGCATCTCTATACACAACCCCATCAGCATCTCCATACACAAACAGCATCTCTATACACAACCCCATCAGCATCTCTATACACAACCCCATCAGCATCTCCATACACAAACAGCATCTCTATACACAACCCCATAAGCATCTCTATACACAACCCCATCAGCATCTCTATACACAAACAGCATCTCTATACACAACCCCATCAGCATCTCTATACACAAACAGCATCTCTATACACAACCCCATCAGCATCTCCATACACAAACAGCATCTCTATACACAACCCCATCAGCATCTCTATACACAAACAGCATCTCTATACACAACCCCATCAGCATCTCTAAACACAACCTCACAGCATCTCTATACACAACCCCATCAGCATCTCTATACACAAACAGCATCTCTATACACAACCCCATCAGCATCTCTATACACAAACAGCATCTCTATACACAACCCCATCAGCATCTCCATACACAAACAGCATCTCTATACACAACCCCATCAGCATCTCTAAACACAAACAGCATCTCTATGCACAACCCCATCAGCATCTCTAAACACAACCTCACAGCATCTCTATACACAACCCCATCAGCATCTCTATACACAAACAGCATCTCTATACACAACCCCATCAGCATCTCTATACACAGCATCTCTATACACAACCCCATCAGCATCTCTATACACAGCATCTCTATACACAACCCCATCAGCATCTCTATACACAGCCTCACAGCATCTCTATACACAACCCCATCAGCATCTCTATACACAAACAGCATCTCTATACACAACCCCATCAGCATCTCTATACACAGCATCTGTATACACAGCCACACAGCATCTCTATACACAGCCTCACAGCATCTCTATACACAACCCCATCAGCATCTTTATACACAGCCTCACAGCATCTCTATACACAACCTCACAGCATCTCTGTGAACCCTCAAATGAACCCCCTATCTCCACCAGGGGATTCCGGGCAGCTAGGGGTACCCCGGCTATCTGACGTCATCACGCTATGCGTGAGGATGTCAGGCAGTAAGGGGGGACCCGGGGGTGGAGCCACCATCCAAGATGGCGGCCCCCACCGGAGCTAGGCCGAAGTGTGACCCGGTGCCTAAGGGGTTAAAGTCAGGCACCACTTAAAAGGGGAGACTCTCTCCTTTTAAGCGGTGCCTGGCTTTTTTTTGTGGGACCTCCCGATCGGGAGGGAGAGGGATCCGAACGGATCCCCCCCCCTCTCTTCCAGGCGATCTCCCGGCATTGCCGGCGGGTCGCCTAGAAATGACGTCATCGCGCATGGCGTGAGGAGCTTGACTTCAGCGTCAAAGAGGGGAGTATCTCCACCGGGCGTCCCGCAAAGCTGATGACGTGTGGGACACGTCCTCCTCAGCATACAGCGGGAGTAACTGAGGACGTGTCCCACACATCGTCAGCAGTGAAGGGGTTAAAAATGTCTTTTTTTTTTAACTTTTTGTCCTTGTTTCCTGTCCCCCAGGGCACTACCCGGAATCGGACATTGTTTTTAAATGTTTCTATACATCCTAGAAATCCGCCACTTCACGGGCAGGTTATGGGGACCTCCTAGGCACGATATTTGAAGGAATTTTTCATTTTTATTTTTAACCCTTATTTCTTGGAAAACTCACTGTCCCTTTAAAAACCTTTTTTTCTTACTTTTTGTCCTTGTTTCCTGTCCCCCAGGGCACTACCCGACCCCCATACACCTTTTATGGCAAATATCTAGCATATATGCCCTCTTGGAGGGCACTCTAAAAATCGAATTTTGAGTCCCATTGACTTGTATTGAGTTCGAGTTTGAACATTTGAAAAGTTCGAGTTCGAATGCGAACCGAACTCGGGGGTGTTCGGCTCATCCCTATACATGACCCACCATTGTGACATGGTAAAAGAGCTAAACTGGCCGTCGCTGGAATCTAGACGCACCCTTCACCTTTCCAACCTGGTGTTTAAGAGCTTTTCTGGGAAGCTACCACCCTACCTGAATAGGCTGCTTCCCCCAGCAGTTCCCTCATCCTATAACCTCCGATCCAGGACCTGCACCTTACTTGCAATAACACAATACAAAAAGAAAGTGGCTCGATCCTCATTTTCCTACAGAACACCGCAATTATGGAATAACCTCCCAGACACCATCAAATCTTCCCCCAGTCTAAAGTCCCTTAAGAGATCTCTATTAACATACCTCAATACGGAATGCACCTGTAAACATGTAACATAGTGACTATATTTCCTACATATTTATTTTTCTGTTAATCTGTATATTTGTTTTGTGTTAATATCTTGCATTTTACTATTTTGTATTTCTGTAACAACTCAATGTTCTTGAACCCAGGACATACTTGAAAACGAGAGAAATCTCAATGTATCCTTCCTGGTAAAATCCTTTATGAATAAATAAATAAAATACTAGCAGCTCACTCATAATAGAGCTGCTTGTGAAAAGGAGCCGCTAAAGCAGGGATCAGCAGCATTGGCCCTACAGATGTTTTGGAACTACATTCCCCTAAGGCTCTGCTAAGCTATTGAGTGGATAAGCATCATAGGAAATGTAGTTCAAAAACATCTGGAGGTCCAAGGCTGCTGACCCTTGCACTAATGATTAACAGCTCACCCCATATTTATCCAATAGTGCCCCCGTTTATCTGATCAGTTGGAATAGAGACCATTATTTTTAGACAATTACCAGAATTAATAATTCTTTTCTTTTATTTCCTATGAACTTGAACTTTTATTTATATCTGCATTCTATATGCCACGTTTGAAGGAAAACAACACGCTAGATTAGGGAGATGTTTTCATAATAGAATGCACTGCCCCCATGTGGATGTCACTAAAAGCTAAATCTTCTGTGAAGAAAAAAGACGCCTTAAAGTGAACCTGTACATGAAAGAGGACTGATATATTTGAGGTGTGTGGGTGTATAACAGAGCTGCAAATCAATACAAATTCCAGCAACAAGTCTCTCTGCCACCTTTGCCACTTTCCTATAGGCCAGCTCTTCAGATCTGACCTGACAGGTAAACATCGACAGCTCTGATTGGACCTCACATTGGCCACACTGTGCCAATTCCACCTTAAAGATGGCATCACCTTGTAAACATGAATGGCAGATGCACTTGAAGTGTTAGGAAATGTGCCTGTGATATATGCAGTACACACAGAACATCAATGTAGCTGGTGAAGTAGCAGGCTTTTTACATCCAACATAGTGAGTAGATGTACAAAATGCTATTAAAGGGATACTCTAGGCAACATGACCACCTAAGCTTTTTTAGGTGGTCATGATGCCCTGAGTATGCCCTTGTCTGTCCCCCCTCCCTCCGCTCAGCCGATCGGCTGAAAAAGCTGAAAACAGCTGAGAGAGGCGGAGGACTTTACTCTGCCCTCCTAGCTGTCAGTCAGCAGAGTGGGATTCATATTTCCCGCTTCTGCCGACTATTGCCGAGTAGGAGACGTCATCGCACTTTCAGCGCGATGACGTCTCCAACTCACAGCAGTAGCTGGCGGCAGCGAGCCGCCAGCATAGTCTGCAGCTGGGATTAGTGTTGCGCGCATCCTCTGCGCGTAACACTAATCCAATTATAAGAGGAAGCCTGCTGATTGGCTGGCTTACGTGAGAGGCGCGCATGCGCGCTTCTCACGTAAATCATTAGACAAGTTACAGAGTTAGAAGGACAGGAGCAGAAGAGGAGGGAGGTGAGTATATATATATATAAAAAAAACGCCGTTGGAAAGAAGTGGTTTTTAGGGTAAGTATTACATTAAAAAATATATATATATATATACACACAATAACTAGGTAGGGAATAGGTATATTTTAACCCCTTAAGGGCCGCTGACGTACCCTGTACGTCCTGTCCTCGTCTCCCTTAGACCGCGGACGTACAGGGTACGTCAGCGGCGCCAAATCCCCCTCCCGCCCGATACTCACCTCCCTCGTCGGATCCCACGGCGATCTGGCAGGGAGGAAGCCTGCCCATGTGATTTACATGGGCAGGTGAGGCTGATGACGTCGCCACGCTGCGTGGTGACGTCATCAGAAGGTGCCCCCATGTGTTTCAATGGAGGGGAGGGGGGGCTCCTTCGGAGCCCTCTATCTCCCCAACCATTGAAGCTAGGGAGATGCCGTTTGCACCGCTGGAGAGGGGAGAGCCTCCCCTTTCCAGCGGTGTATGGCATTAACCATTTCGCTGCCGGATCACGTTGCGGCACCAATTGGCGCCAAAACGTGATTCAAACCTGGAGGGGGGCTGACATCTTGGATGTCAGCCAAGCCTCCAGGTCCCCCCCCACCCACTGACAACCTCACCATATGTGTGAGGATGTCAGTGGGCCAGTTAACCCTCTAGCTGCCATGTAGAGATAAGGGGATCCTAAGGATCCCTTTATCTCCCGATCCATGGCAGCTAGATGGTCATATTTGCCATCATTTGAAAGGCCCGATTATGGCCTTTCAAATGATACCAAACATGACCAGGTTTGGTTTTAAAAAAAAATGTAAAAAAAAAATTAAATAAAAAAATAAATAATAAAAAAATTTAATAAAATAAAAAAATGGTTTTTTTTTTAAAAGTTTTTTTTGCCTGGGGGGAGTTTAATTAAATAGGACCTAGGCTGTCATCTAAAAATAATTAGCACAAAATGGTCATAATGAGCGCAGCGCACATAGGTGAACTGGCTCAGCAGTGAAAGGGTTAAAAGGTAAAAACATGTAAAAATTGGGTATTTCTATTCTCGGGATAAAATTTGGAAACTATTTAGCCTGGGTCTTTATTGGTGGTTATAGCTTTAGGGGATTAAATTACGAAAAAGTGTGTTTTTACCATTTTTTTCATCATATTTCATATTTTTTTTATATTAAATTATTGGATATGATGGAAATAATGGTATTTCTAGAAAGTCCATTTAATGGCGGGAAAAAGGGTGTATAATATGTGTGGGTTGAATAAACGAGTAAGAGGAAAATTTGACCTAAACCCTAACAGCGCAGAAACGTAAAAACAGCAGCGGTCACTAAAGGACGGATTTGTGTAAAACCGCCCGGTCACTAAGGGGTTAATGTAAGAAAAAAGGGGGGATTTTTAGCCTAGAGTGTTCCTTTAATGAAGGCCTGGAGCAAATAATGTGGAGGGTCCTTGAGTTGCCCCCGACAGCCAGCAAATAAGGGGTTAATCCTGGTGTTTAAGAGCTTTTCTGGGAAGCTGCCACACTACCTGAATAGACTGCTTCCTCCAGCAGTTCCCTCATCCTATAACCTCCGATCCAGGACCAGCACCTTACTTACAATACCACAATACAAAAAGAAAGTGTCTCGATCCTCATTTTCCTACAGAGCACCGCAAATATGGAATAACCTACCAGACGCCATCAAATCTTCCCCCAGTCTAAAGTCACTTAAGAGCTCCCTATTAACATACCTCAATACGGAATGCAAAAGTAAACATGTAACATAATGACTTTATTTCCTACATATTTATTTTCTGTTAATCTGTATATTTGTGTTTTTTTTTTTTAATATCTTGCATTGTATTACTTTGTATTTCTGTAACAACTGTAACAATTCAATGTTCTTGAACCCAGGACATACTTGAAAACGAGAGAAATCTCAATGTATCCTTCCTGGTAAAATCCTTTATAAATAAATAAATAAACCCCACATGCGCAGTTGGGGGCAGGCCATGGGAGGATCAGGGGTGGAGTCAGGATCAGCCTTATTTGAGCTGCTAGAGCAGGTGAGTTTGCGCCAAGTAGAAGGAATGATCCCTCCCTTACAGTATAGGTGGTAGGAGGTGTTTGGGAGTATGGGATATCGCTTGTTTCGGGTTTGGGTGTTTTATCATCTCACAGTGGGGGTTGGGTTGCCGTGCTGTGTCAGGGTTATTAGTAAATTAAGGGGTTTTCAGTAAATAGGAGCGGGGTTTTTAACCTTTTGAAGGGTTGGGTAATTTCTTGGAAGTGTAAGGGTTAAAAATTTGAAAGAGGTCATGGTTTATTAAGGGGTTAAATTAGGTAGAGGACGAAGTTTAAATTGTACTTGGTTATGCAGCAATTCAAGCACGGTCTCTGTTTCGATTTATTTTAACATGTTAAGAAATATCGATTCATGATCAGGAATTTCAAGCTTTGGCGTGCAATAATAAACATTTCCAAAGAAGTGAAATAAAGTGTGAATTCTTTATGATCTTTCTTCATTGAGCAGCATGTTCTGTGTGCAACTCATACTCACATTACAACATAATAATAATGCAGACAGGGATAGCTAACTGTGCTACCTGAGCTGCCAGACTGTTACGAATAGATGTGCATCATGGGAGATGTAGTTCCAAAACCCCAGGGACATGGTGCTTTGCCATCTCTGTGATTCAATGAGGAAGATAAGCTGGATTGGGGGATATCTCACTTAGCAGCAATGGTAACACACCTTAAGGCATGCCCCCTCATAGATAGAAGCACATCATGGTACTGCCCATACATTAAAAAAAAAAAAGAAGAAATACAGATATTCTACAGAAATAATGAACATGTATTGTTTGTTTTTATTTCCTATTCCACGGAATTCATTCTACAACAGGTATTGTGCTGCCAGGCCAGGTCCTCCTATTTCATGTAAACACTTCTGAATTAAATAACTCGCTGAATATCATCCCTGTCGTGTCTTTTGTGACAAAAATTGTACCGGCTGGGTGGAGTAGAGGTAACATCACTGCTCTGCGTGGAGAGAGCCTGTGGAGACATGGATTCAATCCCAGCAAGAGCACCTCCCCAGTAAGTGTCCTTGGGCAAGACACCTAATGGTACATACTCGCCACCCAGGCATTGAAAACGAGAGAAATCTCAATGTATCCTTCCTGGTAAAATACTATCTCATAAAAAATTGAATTGTGCTGGTAATGTGTAGCCACTAGCCACAAGGCATGGAGTAGATAAAAGTTCCTCAAGACGAGTACGAACAAAAATGTATCAATGTTTTCATTAATGACGTTTTAAGTGTTAGGAGGGGGCGTCTATTATTCTGGGGCACCCAAGCACCACCTTAAGAATAACAATACCTGTAAAGAGCACTTGTTTCCAACACAATACCAATGAATTTATAAGTGAAACTCTTATTTTTCAATTATTGAAGATAAAACACAGGTAATGCAGACTATGGGCTCTATTCCATACTTGACACTTAAATGGAGATGGTGAGTAGGATAATGTGCGCCTGCAGTTTTTCTCTTACTTGTCCCCACTTTAAAGTCATTTTCTGGGTTAGGCCCTAACTTAGCATAGGACTCCATTGAGATTTACATGTCCTGCGCGAGCTCGGTCTTGCAAGTTCCCTCAGAGCCGCGGAGTGATCACGGAGGGAGTCATGGAACTATTTGTTCCCAGTCTCACTCTGCTCCCAGCGAGAAGAAGCGACGGATCGCTCTGCCCTTTTCACCGTGGGATGAAAGGCGTGTATGGGATCTTGCAGAAACATTTAACACCAGCTTATAACAATTGTTAAAATTTGTCAATTTGCGTCCCAATTTTAACTTGCGCCAGCAGCATGTAATACCTCCCGTCTCGAGACGTTAAAAACTGATTTTGCTCCCCACGTTACGTATAGGATGCGCAAACTACAGTAAGCTCGCGCAAGCTGTGAAGTGCTAACTGATTTCACCCCAGTGTAACGTCAATGGAATATCGATGCCAGACATTAAACTTACCAGCTAGCGCTTTTTATAACGAGATGCAACATTAGAACCAACTATGGACTACAGCCCTATGTATGTTCTATCAGAAATAATGAATGTAAAAAAGTGAATGGCTCTTAAAAGGGTAATTTTAATGGATATTGAAGTAAGCCTTACTAATCAGGTCACAAAATATGCAATTTAGCATTTAATACAAATTATTTGACAAATCTTTTTGATGATTTAAAAACTTTACTACCATAATCAGGTATACTCAATCTTTAAAAGCATCTGCAAGTGTGCCCAGATAGAGTATACTCAATCTGATCTTATTCCGGAGCAATGCAAAGAAATGTTGTTTATTCAATGCAAATGAAATATGTTTGTATATGGTTTCCAGAATGTGCCTGAAAAACTATGAGTTTTTTTTCTTCAAGGAAATATGAAACCTTTAGACTGTAAGCTCATCTGAGCAGGGGCTTCTACACCTTTTGTTTCTGTTGCTACGGAAACAGGAAAATGGCATCTGAGCCCTACCGGGGTGGCTGAAACAACCAATTGTATCCAGCCCAGTAACATGTATAAAAGATAACCAGAGAGGGGGCGTGGCAGGCTGCTGATGGAAAAGGACGCATGTCTCAAGAGCTCCGACCCGTCCTTCTCTATATGGGTTCCTTTGACCTTTTAGATGGTGAAATTTGACTTTCTAGGAGCACAGGGTAGCTGGCCATCGGCGACGTGTTGTCCGGGCCCGTTTTGTCGTCCCCCCCCGGACCAGAGACTGAAGCTGTGCAACTTTTTTCTCCTGAGAGATCTGCTGTCAGCCACCTTGCGGCCTATTTTCTGGCTCCAGCCGGGGCCTTCATTTATCGCTGCACCGCTCTTTTGAAGTGCTCTCTGCACAGGCGGATGTCCAGGGTGAGCTGTGAGGACAGAGGGCCCCCTTCTCTCGGCCACTTTGAGGGTCCACACGGCAGCGACGGCTGAAGCGGGTGAGTGTTGCCGGCGTGCTACCACCCCCTCCCTTTACTGAGAACGAGATGGCCCTGCTATTGGGTTTGGACACTTGCCTGGCGATGCTGGACGCAGAGGATGAAAACGGACCGCTTGCGAAGGGTCTGTGGAGATGCCTGATGACCGCACTGCGGGCTGGTGGGGGCGCGGAGACTGAGTGGGAGTACTTTTTTGGAGGCCTTACCTGCCGAAGTTTTGGATGGCTGTCGGGATGACGCTGACAGAGAGATGACTTGCGGCAGCAGGGGAGACTTCCTCGACGCGGTGGAGGCTGAGAACCCAGAGAGTGTCAAAGATGAGGTGCGGATATATGAGGAGATTAACGGGGCAGCAGAGGACTCTTTCCGGATCACTGTCATTCCCCACGTGCTGCCTGTGCTGGAGCCGCAACAGAACCCCGGGAGGCAGTTGGCCGGCGAGTTGGAGCGCCTCCCTGGCCCCTGTGAAGTTGTTTTCGCTGTGGTGGAGTTAGCCTGGGGGATATCGACCTGTCGTGCCATCCGTGAGATGCCTCGGTATGTGGGGGCTGGCCTTGTGGTCTTCCCGCTGGACACTGGCTGAGGCGATCGGTAGGATCACCCTCACCATGCCGTTTTTGATGCCAACCCATGCATTCTTACAGAGATGATTCCCCCGTGCAGATTTTTCCCTACCCCTCCTCTCCAGCCATGTATTTTGTTTTGGTACCCCCCCCCCCCCCTTGATAACTTTTATTTTTTATATATATCTTTTTTTTGTTTTGTTTTGTTTGAATTGGCTAATACGGGATAACTCGGGGACACAACCGTGGCCTGGTGCCCGGCTTGCCCCTGAGTCACCGGGACAGGTGTCATTTTCCCCCTTGGCCTCCCTACGGTCTTACAGACCATTTGGGTATTCGCCAGGGCAGGCACGTAACTGGCCTTTGCCATCTCCTCATTTTCTCTCCCTCTTTTTTTCCCCCCTGTTTGACGCCACTAGCTGACTTTTTCCTGGAATCCCCTTTTTTTAAAATGTATTTATTACTCTAAGTTAACCACCCGACGACTGTCTTTGGCCCTTAGTTCATTACGATTCCTTTTTTTTGGTTGAGACCCCCTAATTGGGGACGAAATTGCTGTCATATTGGCTGTCCTAAGATGACTTTTTTTATTTTACGAATATTAACGATGACATATTCTGGTCCTGCGTAACCGCTTTAGCGGTTTATGATATGTCTTAGCCCTGCGAGGCCACTATTATATGCCTGTTTGTCTTGCTGACTTTTGCTTATAATAAAAAAATTAAATAAAAAAAAAAGATAACCAGAAAAAAAGATGCCATCTGCGCTCATCCCTATAACACCATGGTGAACAAAACACAATTAGAGGTTTTGTTTACTTGTTAGCCATTGAAGTTTTAAGCCCGCCTGCCACGTCAAGGCACCTCCAGTAAGGCGAGTCCTATCCAATAAAGCCAAACGCTGCTCCCTGAGCAACCATATACACTCATGCTGCTTCTCAGTCATGAGGCAAACTGGTGGGTTCTTTTATACCCTCCCAGAAAAATTCCACTTTGGGATTGAAAACAAAACCACGGTACGGGACAGCTGCAAGGATGACCTGGCTGGAAACACAGCAAAATATGCATAGATACAGGAAAATGGTGTCGCGCCTGAGCCCTGAGCCCTACTTCAATGGCCATTCAAGTAAACAAAAACCTCTAATTGTGTTTTGTTTCCCATGGTGTTATAGGGAAAAGCGCAGATGACATTTTTTTGACTTGTTTCTGTTTCTATGTTTATTTTAGTTTTGCCTCGTTCCCCATTGGTTATTGTAAAGCACTGCAGAAACTGTTGGCTCTATAGATGGTGATAATAATGGAACCTAAGATACAATGTAAATGTAGGAATGCTTTTAGGCCAGTAGAATCCTCTGCCTATCAAATACAGCTTTCCTACAGGGAAAATATACATGTAAAATGTAGACATTTCTGAATATTTTTTACTGTGTGGGTAATGGCAAATGATTTTCCATTAATTCACAAGGTCCTGCCAGTGGTTTTATGGTAAATCTCCAATTGGCAGTGACGGGATTAAAGAGAATCATGGTGCAATTAGTCACTATATACAATACATCAACTGATATAGAATATTTTAAGGGTACAACTGAAAACTACAGGACTTGGTATCCCTTTAATGGGAGAACCTTGGATGGTTTACATTTTGTAGTAGTACATACTGATGTTGAATCGAATGGGATTTTTAGCTTGTGTATTACATATCATACATTCCACTTGAGAAAGTGCAAAATCTTTACAAAGATTCCAAAGTTCATAAAAAAAGAGACATTTAATTCTAGATTACGACACTACAAAGTGTGAAAGTGTCACGAGTAGTGAATGGTTATTAAATGTAAATGAATGTAGATCACTTGACTTTTCGGTAGAAAATGATGACGCCTTATTGTTTGAGCCATATCTGAATGATATTTACGTGTTAGTTCCAAAGCATCGCTTTAGCGGAAGAGCTGGTGGGGATTTTTTTTTTCTAGGTCAAAAATAAACTCATCGTACCTAAATATAGAGTACTGTGAAGCTCTGTACACAAAAGTCATGAAGCTGGAGGGTGCGGTGCGCTCATTTGGATGAGAGACAGACATTGATACTGTGTGTGGCTGGCCTGATGCATATGCCTGTTACCTGCGGCTTATACATTTCCTGTGCGCTGTCAGCGCTCTGTAATTACTAAAGTCACACAACAATAAACAGAGAAAGCCCTTCCAGAAATAGAGACTTTCTGTGTACAGGAAAACTATCCTAGCTAAAGTACTAGGTACGGCACCAAGAAAAGTATGCCAGAGCATGTTACACCCTTTAAAAACAACTATACAAGTTTACATATAATCATAATGACCAAGAGTCTCAAATTTGTCATCACAGTCCTTATCTTAAGATCTTGTCCTGTCAACATGGGTGTTTTCCTTTCTGTGCTGCATATGGGGTGAACGGAAAATTGGTCTTATAAACCAAGGGGCTTGAGTGCTATTCACTAGACTTGTGCTGCAAGCGGCAACCTGCCATTCCAGATGTTTGCACAGAAGATTGACAAGTCCCCCTTATTATGGTTTTAAATGATTTTTAAAACATTTACTTTAAGAACAGCTTATACTTTATACAGTTTCTCCCTTTACATCTTCTCTTGACACAATTACTATTATTATTATTTATTAAGCGCCAACACACTCCACAGTGCTGTACAAAAGATGCTATGGATAGAGACAGGACAATTCTACAATACATACAGGAGACAGGTCAGTATTCCTGCCTGCAGTTACACGAAGACAAGAGGGCCCTATTCCCGTGGGAATTTCCAATCTCGATGGGTGAGGGGGATTAGAAACAGGAGGGGAGGCAGCCGTGATGAGTTAATGCAGGGAGAGGTGAGGACCGGTTTTTGGGTCGGTCGGATGTCTTGTTAAGGCTAGGGTCAGACGAGCGCAGTGCGAACGCGCGTGCAGGCGCACTTAATCACGGCCGTAGTAGCAGCAAATGCCGGGCAATGACGGCCAATATACGAAGTACGGTCGCACAAAAGTCCGGCTGCGCAACGCAAGTGGAAAACGAACGCATTTTGTCGAGAATGTAAAACCTCTAGTACGGTTGTACAGAGTGCGCTGCGTCCGCTAGAGGCGTGTGTGCGTGAATTGGAGACGTCAGACACTGCTAATGTCCGGCCAACATAACGTCCAGATGCACAAAGTGTTTTATTGATGATCCGTACAAAATCACGGATGCAAATGCGCATCGTATGACCGCTATCGCGTACTCCGTGAAAAAATGCGTCCATTCGTTCGAACGCACTTTTTCACAGACAACGCGAAAATGCGTTCGTCTGACCCTAGCCTTAGGAGTCAGGTGGTCGCTTCCCTAAACAGAAGGGTCTTTATGTAGCGTTTAAATTAAGTCATATTTGGGGACAGTCTGATATTGCGAGGAAGCGCGTTCCATAGGGTCGGCGCCGCACGAGAAAAGTCCTGCAGTCTGGCATGTGATGAGGTAGTGATGGAGGATGCCAGAAACAGGTCATTGTATGATCTTAGGGGACGGGCTAGGATGTATTTGGTGACTAGTGAGGACAGGTAGTGTGAAGCGGCGTTAGTGAGGGTTTGGCAGGTCAGGGTGAGTAGTATGAATTTCATTCTGCTGTGGATGGGGAGCCAGTGCAGGGATTCACAGAGAGGAGCAGCAAAGACAGAGCGACGGGTGAGATGGATAAGCCTTGGCTGATGTGTTTAGGATGGACTGCAGGGGGGAGAGGCGGGAGATAGGAAGGCCAGTCAGGAGGTTGTTACAGTAGTCCAGGCGGGAGATAACAAGCGAGTGGATAAATTGCTTGGTGGTGTTGGCAGTCAGAAATGGCCGAATTTTGGCAATATTGCAGAGGTGATTGCGGCAAGATGCGGAGAGTGATTGGATGTAGGGGCTGAAGGAAAGACTGGAGTCGAGAGTCACTCCGAGAGAGCGGAGTTTCCACAGATTGCTTAATACCTTTCTGTCGTTCCACCCATGAAGTGCCCAATTATAACCCATAAGAGTCCGTTCCCTTCCTTTGGTCTCCATAATGATACACAATGCCCTTGTGTGCGCACACACCACTCCACCTCTATATACTGGTAACCAGAAATATTACACACTGATTTGATACTGTGTGCAGATTAAACACCATCAACATTCTGTGTCACTTTCCGTGTTATCAAGCCACATTCAGAGTTGAATATTATTAAGAGAGGAGAGAGTGATCTGGTGAAAACATCCACCCCTTCCATCAACAGGGAATTAATGTAAATGTTCGAGGGTCACACAGACACAAAACTATTACATACCATCTTGTCTCTTTGTGACCCAGCTGCCCCCTTTGTCTGTGCCTGTGGTCCTCATGTCTGAGACCCTCCTCTCGTCTCTTGGTGAGCTGACCCATCTTTGTCTCTGTAACCCAGCTTCTGCCCTTGTGTTTACTATCATCCATTTCTCTGGTGTCTCCTTTGTCTCTGTGACCTAGGTGTCCTCTTTTTGTGTCTCTGTGACTCTCCTGTCCTCCTTGTGCTTCCCTGTGACCCTGCATAATGCCTATTGTGTCACCCATTGTGTCTCTGTGCACCATTGCCACGACACATGCATATCTATGGCCTATATTATAAGTCAGTTGTGTAATCCTAACCAGGAGTCAGGTAAAATTACCAGCTACATAGAATTTAGTGGCTTTGGTAATTTTACCAAAGTCTTGGTTACATTTAGTCCTGACAGAGAATATAGCTCACATCCAGACGAGGATATAGTGGAGAACCAGCACAAAATGTTACATGCTCAATTCCATCGTGCTTGAGCATCAACAAGTATTTATAAAGCGCCAACCAGTTCCATAGCGCTGTACAATGGCAACAGTAGCAGTCAGAGACACCTCTTACAAAAGAACAAACTTTTTTTATCATACATGCTCAGAATCCTATACACTAAAAGGAGATTTTTGGTTAACATATACAGGGTTATTTAGAGAGAGGTGAAAAGCAGGATAATGACTGGAGAATGGAAAATTCTAGGTCAAAATAGCCGATTTGGAAAGTGAGATAAATTGAAGAATTTTTCTGGTTTGGCTATTTTGACCTAGAATTTTCCATTCTCCAGTCATTCTCCTGCTTTTCACTGCTCTCTGAATCACCCTGATAATGGTCATTAAAAGTATAGTCCAACCTGTCCAAAAAGAAAAAAAAAAGTATTCCTGTGGAAAAAAAAACATGTTGATCTGCAAAGCTGAGGTAAGGATTGGTCATATAGCACCATCTGCTGGCTACAACCGCTCTGCTCACATTGGATAATGTGTGAGCTGAGCAAGTCTTCCTCTTTGTAAGTTTTCATGTTACAGTTACAAGCATTTATAAAGCGCCAACAAATTCCATAGTGCTGTACAATGGGAGACAGAATAACAAAAATACATACACATTACACACACAGAACAGTAGGAGAGAAGACCCTGCTTAGAGTTTACAATCTAAGAGGTAAACCAGCTGTAGGAAGACGTAGCAAAGAGTTAAAAAATCTGCCTTAGGCTAGGGTCAGACGAGCGTGATTTCTACGGACTGTGCGTCCGTGCACACGGACGTACGTCAGTACGGAAGACGCAGTAGTGGCCACACAGTCCGTTTATTCACTGATATATTTTGACTGATGTAGCAGGGAAAATAAATTAAAAAGCAAAACCATTTTGTCCATGAAAAATGCTGGACGATAAATGCAGTCCGTCTGACCACGTTCCATCACTCACACACAAAGCTATGCAGACATTGCGGACGCAGCGCACTTTGTGCGGCCGTTCTAGGGGTTGTACGTTCTTGCCTGCCTTGCGTCCGTGGGCCGTGGCCGTTGTGCGTCCGCAGTTCAGTGCAGACATACTTCATGTGTCAGGCTCCGATGGGCTTCCTGTCATGCTATCACGGATGTACTTTTAGGCGCAATCACGGACGTGAACACTACGCTCGTCTGACCCCAGCCTTAGAATTAAAGGGCAGTATTACATAGTTGATGCTAACTTAGGCTAGGGTCAGACGAACGCATTTTTTGCGTTGTCCGTGAAAAAGTGCGTTCGAACGAATGGACGTATTTTTTCACGCAATACGCGATAGCGGTCATACGATGCGCATTTTCGGCCGTGATTTTATACGGATCATCAATAAAACACTTTTTGCGTCTGGACGTTATGTTGGCCGGACGTGTGCAGCGTCTGACGTCTCCCAATCACGCAAACACGCCGCTATGCGGCCGCAGCGCACTCTGTACGGCAGTAGTAGCGGTTTGACGTTCTCGAAAAAATGCGTTTGTTTGCCACTTGCGTTGCGCGGACGAACTTTCGTGCGGCCGTTCGTCGTATGTTCCCCGGCATTGGACGACATTTGCTGCTAGCACGGCTGTGATTTCGTGCGGCTAAACGCACGTTAAAACTGCTTTCATCTGACCTTAGCCTTAACCAGAGCTGTTGTAAACTGAAAACCTCCATAGACTGTAATGGCTCTGGTAAGTTTACAACAGCTCTGGTTATGTTAGCACCAACTTTGTAATATGGCCCAAAGTGTTTTCAGCTTGGTTGTATCAGGATGTTTCCATAATGAAAAGTTCAGAAAAATAAAGCTTCCTGTTCCCATCGTACAGGACATTAACAGGGTTATTCAAAGAGATTCGAAAAGTCACTGCACGTTCGGTGACTTTTCGTTCTCTTCAATTCGGTTCCTTTTGCCGATCCCATTTCAGTGACCCTGCGGTGTATTCAGCAAGCACCACAGGGTCCCCGAATTGCAGGGAAAAGCTGCCGCAAACCTGACGAAAACTAACCGCAAACTCCAGCGAATGCACGCTGAAAACCCTCAAAAACATCTGGATTAACCCACCGAAACCACGGAAAAACCCGAGCAGGAGCCGATCACCCGCAGCGAAGCTGCCGGAAAAAGTCGAGACCGCAGACAGAGCGAAGTGAATAAATTAGGAAAACAGTTTGTATGAATGATTGAAAAGTGAAACGCTGTTTGCACAGAAACTACTGAGCGAAAATGTCTGAAATTTACATATGAGGTCCAGGGAATGATAATAAAGAGGGCTGTTACAGAAAAATAACTAAACTTAAAACAAATAATAAAAAAAAAATCGGACTTTTAAAAAAAAAAAAAAATCTGAAAAATGCTTAAAATAAAATAAAATCTATAAATAAAGAGACTCTTTACTGCAGAATTTTATAATGAACTGTTAATTAGATATTGAATTAAACCGGGAATATTTTTAACATTGAAGCCTATGGGATTCTCCTGAATAAATTTGCCGCATGAAACCACCGAATGGCAGGGCATTAGGGGAACCTTTCACTGCTGGTTTGTGTTCTCTGAATAGCCGAAGCAGTGCTTTTTCATGGGGATTTCACTGCCCTCGAACAGGGACCGAACAGGCACTGTATGTGCAGGCAATTATACAGGATTTGGCGAATTGCCTGCTCTCTGGATAGCCGAATGGCCAAGAAAGGTCGGTTACCTTTCTCAAGCAATTCGGATCTCTTTGAATAACCCTGTAAGATTACTAAAACAAGTACAACTTGTGGAGGTCACATTTTGTACTTGAACATTCCTGGGGCTCTCTTTCGTAACGACCCCTCTCTTTCTGTCTAAGGTTTCAATAAAAGTAAACAAAATTTAGATGTCGACTTGACAGTGAAAAATAAACCTATTTGTTTAAAAATTTTAAATATAGATTTTTTGAAAAGATCTGAAGCTCCCTGCAGGAACAGATCCAGACACAAGTTTTGGGAAGGGAACTCTACCAATTTTGGCTAAGAGCTGGTGTACGGATCGCAGTGACATGTAGAGCGGGTGCTGGAACACAGATTGAGTTCATCACAACAAATCACTCTGTCCAGAACATTGCTGTGTTCTCCTGCTGCTCAAGTGACACCTGACAGACCCTGCACAGCAACATTCGGTGTTCTGCCTGCCATTGAGAATCAAGCACCACCAAAATAACACGCTGCAGGTCCAGACACCCAGTGATACGCATACATAGTGCGGCACAAAAAGTGCGGCCGCGCAACGCGAGTGGCAAACGAACGCATTTTTTCGAGAACGTCAAACCGCTAGTACTGACGTACAGAGTGCGCTGCGTCCGCATAGTGGCGTGTTTGCGTGATTGGGAGACGTCAGACGCTGATAGTGCACGGCTAACATAACGTCCAGACACAAAAAGTGTTTTATTGATGATCCGTACAAAATCATGGACGAAAATGCGCATCGTATGACCGCTATCGCGTATTCCGTGAAAAAATGCGTCCATTCATTCGAACGCACTTTTTCACGGATAACGCAAAAGATGCGTTAGTCTGACCCTAGCCTAAGAGATATAAACACATATATCACCTCCTTAAAGCTAACTCTAGCGTTCAAATAAATGAGCGTTAGCACTAGCTTAAAAAAGGTGATAGCGCTCGGCACAGATCAACACCAAATCACGAATGGGTTAAAAAAACCTGTTAGCGAATCGGTATTGGCGCTTTTTTAGCACTTGATTACTGTACTTTGCACTCCCTATAGTTAACATGGGGAGAGAAAATTGCAAGCACTCAGTAATTATCATTAGGATCACAAGGTCCTAACACTAATTACAAAGCGCTGTCGCTAACTAAAAAAGTTAAGACCAGCTCTGAGCTGGCCCTAACTGATCTTGCTGCTGCAGAATCAGTTAGAAGCAGCTGAAAAGACCCCCAAAAATCTCCTCTCATCCTGCGGCAAGAACAGCGGCGAGATGTGAGATTCTGCTCGTCATGTGACCTGGCAGCAGAAGCCTCCATGGAGTCCTAAGGAGGCTTATCCTATGCTTTAGCGCCGTCCGAGCTTCCAGGATCCTAGCGGCGGCTACAGGGCAGGGTGCTGGACTCAACGCCTGCCCCGTAATCCACTGGGAAAACGGGGGCGTTAAGGGGAGGTTCGCTAACACTAATTTTTGCCCTTAGTGTTCCCATTTTAGCGAGTCCCATGGCCAAATACATATACCATTAAGGAAAGTCACTGGTGGAAAGCTCAGAAACTAGACTACTCCAAGACTTCTTCTTCCCAGACTTCTTCGTCAGCGTCACAAAACAGTGGATCATTTATGTCAATAAAAAATAAATTAATCATTTGGATATATTTTGTCAAATCGTTTTTCTTTGTACATGGTCATGCTTGATATCATTGGAATGGATAGGCTCTGACCTTTCCAATGCCACCTCACTTGACCATGTAGGATTTATGGAACTGGAGATACAGGGGTTCAAACAGTCAAAGGTCCCCTGTATCACTTACAATGGAATTGCATCGGGGGGGGGGGGGATGCCTGTTGAGCCCCCTCTCTAGTCTGGATCCGCCAGTGGCTCCCTGTCAGTTTTAAAAAATGAAGCTGTCTGTTCCATAATCTCAGTTCTCAGTGTGAAATTCTGTCTGGCAGTGCTGAACAATAGGCACCATATAGGCAGGGTTACAATACACTGAGACTGAACAACATTTGATAATCCAGGAGGAAACGATCTATAAGGGTTGGGGGGGGGGTGAAAACAGGAGGAGTGGACTGCAAGGTGAGAGTGATGGACTGGTTGGGGCAGTGAGGTGTATCAGCAAGTTGGGTGGTAGGCTTGCCTAAATAGGAATGTCTTTAGGGGAAAGTCTGACGAGGGAGAGCGTTCCAGATGATAGGGGCTGCGCATGAGAAATCCTGCAGTCTATCATGGGAAGAGGTGATGCGGTGAGAAGCTAGGCGCAGGTCACTGTTTGACCTTAGGGAGCGGGCTGGGGTGTAGTCGGTGATTAGTGAGGACAGGTAGTGGGGAGCTGAGTTAGTGAGAGCTTTGTAGGTCAGGGTAAGGATTTTGAATTTAATTCTGCAGTGGATGGGGAGTCAGTGAAGGACTCACAGAGAGCAGCGGCAGAGACAGAGCGGCGGGTGAGGTGGATGAGCCTGGCAGAGGTGTTCAGAATGGATTGAAGGGGGGGGGGGAGCCAGGAGAGAGGGAGGCTAGCTAGAAGATTAGAAGTACTATGGTTATGGCCCCATGCAAGAAAAATGTGAAAAAGGATACCGCTGCACTGGCCTAATATTACTAAATATTAACAGGGTTATTCAGAGAGAGGTGAAAGTCAGGAGAATTGGCTGGTGAAGTGAAAATTCTAGGTCAAAATAGCCAAACCAGAAAAATTCTCCCATTTATCTCACTCTCCAAATCAGCTATTTTGACCTAGAATTTTCCATTCTCCAGCCATTCTCCTCCTTTTCACCTCTCTCTGAATAACTCTGTCTGTATGTGATACAGGGGACCTTTGACCGTTTGAACCCCTGTATCTCCAGTTCCATACAATACGTGGTCAGGTGAGATGGCATTGGAAAGATCAGAGTCTGTCCATAGATTCTCTCTCTCATATTACTAAATAACTTCGACAAATAGCAAATAATGTGTGTATTGAAATAGAGGGTGGTTTAATATTCTTTTAGAAATCTTCATGAAATAATATATTTTAGCAATCTTGTAAACGGGCAGCAGAGCTCGGCTTTCATTAAACAATGTATTGCGCAAGGAGGGAATCCGGTTACCACTTTCATTGATCATTTGGGAGGTCATTTTACTCTTAGGGACATCGGTTACAAATTTGACTTGTTTCATACAGAACAATGAATGGATTGTACTAAGCGAGGAATGTGGAGACAAACGACTATATTGTTCCTGAGTGAGATGATGGCAAACCATCCCAAATTCTTATCTTAATGGGGCATCTATGTAGAGCCTATCCACTTAATTATCCCTCTGAATTAATTTATTGTCCCACTTTAATGGCAGCTGATATGCCAGGTTCAACAGGAGGAGTGAAATGTATGTGGTAGGGGGAAAATAACTGCAGAATACACAAAGGAAAAAAAGTATAATAACATTAATAAATGTTAAATTCTTGTCTTTAACCCCTTCACTACAAAGCGATTTTTGTTGACATTTTTTTTATCATAACATTTATTTGATATAAAGGGAAGGAAAGTTAACATGGTCTTTGTGTCAAATACAGTAAATGTGATAAATATAAATAATACAAATGGTGAGATCTCCTGCTTATGGGGATTTTTAGTGATCATAATAAGATTATTAGCAATGCAGCTTCCCAAAAATAACAATAGAAACTAAAATATCTGTATGTTTCTGCATAATGTCTGTGTATGGAAATTACAGTAACACCTTATATCTGTACTCTACATGGATTTTCAATCATTATAACCCCCTGAATCTTATCCCTGCACAGCAGTGAGTGACCCCAGTGCTCTCTCTGTATTCTGCCCTCTTCCTGGCTGCTGTAATGCAACAGTAATGTGTTTGAACTTTTTGTGATAGTGAGGTTTGGGGCTGCTATTTGCAGCAAGTTGTATCTCTCTGTAGGGTGCCTGGAGAGGGCTAAGACAGTAGAATTAATTTCCTGTTAGCCACCTGTGACATTTGTAGCCCAGTCTTACTTATGATGTTGCACATAGCGTTGACTTGTCAAATATTTTGTTTCTTTCCACTAGGGATGTGAGTTTCGGGTTTCGGAATTTTCACGAAATTTCCCGATTCGTGCATTCGGATTCGGCCGATTTTCCGAAAATTTGTTCGGAATTTTCGAATGGACTAGAAATGTGTAAAATCTAAAATCATTTTCGTTCCATTCGTAATTTCGGCTCCATTCCTGATTTCGGTTCCATTTCAGTAATTTCGGACAACGTATTTTTTGGTTATATCGCTGATTCTATATTTCCTACATATTTTTCTGTTAATCTGTATATTTGTGGGGTTTTTTAATATCTTGCATTGTATTACTTTTTATTTCTGTAACTGTAACACTTCAATGTTCTTGAACCCAGGACATGCTTGAAAACGAGAGAAATCTCAATGTATCCTTCCTGGTAAAATCCTTTATAAATAAATAAATAAATAAATTCTGTAATTTTGTATCATTCCCATCTCAATGTATCCTTCTTGTAAAACCAGAGAAATCTCAATGTATCCTTCCTGGAAAACCAGAGAAATCTCAATGTATCCTTCTTGTAAAACCAGAGAAATCTCAATGTATCCTTCTTGTAAAACCAGAGAAATCTCAATGTATCCTTCCTGGAAAACCAGAGAAATCTCAAAGTATCCTTCTTGTAAAACATGAGAAATCTCAATGTATCCTTCTTGTAAAACCAGAGAAATCTCAATGTATCCTTCCTGGAAAACCAGAGAAATCTCAATGTATCCTTCTTGTAAAACCAGAGAAATCTCAATGTATCCTTCTTGTAAAACCAAAGAAATCTCAATGTATCCTTCCTGGAAAACCAGAGAAATCTCAAAGTATCCTTCTTGTAAAACATGAGAAATCTCAATGTATCCTTCTTGTAAAACCAGAGAAATCTCAATGTATCCTTCCTGGAAAACCAGAGAAATCTCAATGTATCCTTCCCGGGAAACCAGAGAAATCTCAATGTATCCTTCCCGGGAAACCAGAGAAATCTCAATGTATCCTTCTTGTAAAACATGAGAAATCTCAATGGCACAATTATCGTATCAACAGAATTATCGTATCGACAGAAATATCGGATCCAAAAAACCATTAGTTTACGTCAAAATGAATAGACACTTTGAAACGAGGAGAACAGACGTTCCGAAAAACACAAAAATTTCCGAAATTACGAAAAAAAAGTCGATACGAAAAACGAAACGAAACCAAACCGGAAATCGGCCGAAACGAGCTGAAGCGAAAATTTACAAAATCATTTATACTGTAACCATTCATACTCAACATGTGTTCTTAGAACTTGACTCCACAAGCTTGTAGTGGTAAGTAATGATGTACTGCATGTGGAATTTACACAAGGATCGGCTAATAATGGAACACCGGAAGTGTCAAAGTAATAGATAATACCATAGAGTTATCTGGTGGGATAAACAGAATTAATATCAACTCAATTGGTGATGGTCATGTTGAAAAACTCCAATTAGCACATTCATGTGCCCTATTCCCGTTTGAGTTGTAATCTGCAAGTGTTAGCAGGCAGATGTACATCTCCTGGTAACCCAATAGAGCAAGCATTTCGTTTTATGTGTTACTACCATCAGCAATGACAATCACAACTCGCAGTGTACACTCCAGATTAGGACACTATTGAGTATTACATTACATTACCTTGTAGGATCTTATGCAACACAAAGTACGGCGAGAGGACACTATAGAATTAATTAAAGGGACATGCATGCTTTGCTAGCGTGCTTTTAAAAATGTACAAGGTCTTTTCACTGAGTCAGTAGCGTCATTCAACCGGCATAAAAACCAAGTAAATATGATATTTTTTCATATTTACCTGCTTTTCTTTCTTGGTGTTTTCCACACCCACTTCAGGAGGCACTTTGAGCTAACAAATCAGTGTGCATACCTACGTATTGGAAAAAAACACACTGAGCATGTGCGACTGAGTTGCTCCTCCCTCTGGCACTGTGGCCTCAGGGGAGGGCGGGGCTGAGTGCCATTCCAATCTGTAACTCTTTCACGCCCAGCTACTGCAGAGATTGGGAAGGCAAGCAATACACACAGGGAGAAAAAGTAACAGGAAGAGAAAGCGCATGAAAAAGTGCAGTGAGAGAGAGATCATGCACAAGAGACAGCACAAGAAAGAGTGAGAGAGTGACTGTGTGAGACAGTGAGTATGTAAATCATGAAAGAGCACAAGTGAGTGTGTCAGTGGGTGAGTGAGTCTGTGTGTAAGCGAGCGTGAGTATGTGAGCGACTCAACGGGTGAGTGTGTGAACGAGCATGAGTGTGTGAGCCAGTCAGCGGGTGAATGTGTGAGTGGCTGAGTGTGTTTTGCTCTCCCTGTTGCAAGGATAGCTAATATTCAGTTCCTCAGTTTCCCCAGTCTGAGGTCCTGAGCGTGCACAGGGTTTCACATGCACAGTTTGTGCTAGTTCATGTTAAGCTTTGATGGGTGGAGTAGTGGGTGGAGAGGAGACGGGGAATATTCAGGAAGTGGGAGCAAAAGAAACAACCCTAGCTGAGGGGCGTGGCCAGAGAACATGAAATGACAGTGTTTGACGAAAATAGACATTTATTTACACATTTTTTAACCTTTTTTGATTAATTCTAGTTTGTCTATAGGTATGAAAAGGTTTAAATGTCAATTAATTTTTTTTTCCCGAGACATGCATGTCCCTTAAACCTTAGATTTTTTTCCTGGTACGTATTCAGAAGGCACAAGAGTAGGGAGCCTGGTAAGTGAGTATGGATGTGGAAAGTGTCTATTTTAATAATGAGATGTAAATTGCTGTAAACAGGTCCATGGTGGTGCTATTTTTTGCCCCTTTTTGCACATTTTTGTGTATATGACATACTTTATATAGGACATGCAAGCACAAGGTGTATGTGTAAAAAAAAGCAAGCGGTAATGCAAACCCACAGTAATTAGTTGACTTAATTTTCCCTCTCCTTTTGTTAGAACATCCCCCTCTGCTTCCTCTTCCCCCTCTGCCTATGTCGTAAATACCTCCATATCTGGTCACTCTTGCTAAATCTCATTGTTTTACTTTCTCCATAAAGCAATCAGATATATCACACAGTCACAGACTGACCTCCATTATTCCATTCTGCTGCTCCCCTCCCCATCCATCCTCCCACCCAGGTCCCATCCCAAATTTCAGCTCTCCTTTCCTGCTTTCACATTTCTCTCTGATTACCCTTACTAAGCCCAAACTTCTGGTCCTGCCCTTGAATTCCCTGCTATAATTTTTTCTGGCCACCAGCTCCACCTTCCCTCTGCTTCCATTTGTTTCACATACCTCCATCCCTTAGATTGTAAATTCATGGATTGTCCGGGATATCATTTTATTACATGTTTGTGATCCCCCATTTTAAAGCACTAAATTTGCTGGAGCTAAACAAATGGATGTAACTGTCAAGCTTCACGCAATTGTTACAGCTTGACTTGGATTATTGTCCTATGTGTCCTGGTTGACGTTCTGGATGACTTTGACAGATATTTAAGAAAGATTACCAAGTCATCAGCAAAGTAACTATTCACTGTGCTTTTATGTCTTCTAAGTTAGATGATTTTTGGATTTATTAGTATGTTGACATGTAAAGTGAATCTTGGTTCCTGTACCGTGTATATTAAAGAGATTATTTTGGCCACAAGGTGGCGACATATACCAAGCTGATATTATAAAGGCGCCTTGCAATTGGTGTATGCAGAAATAATGAAGGCTGGTGTAAGATTTAAAAAGTCTCTGGGCTTGTTGACCTTCTGATTTTCTGTAGGCAGTGGCACAACAGTATTTTTTGGTATTGTTTGCTCTGTTTAGTAAACACACGCACGGGGGAAAAAAATTTGGATCCTAATTTTCATCCATCTGAAAATCCCAATCCTGATCATTTAAATTTCTCTAAATATTGATGGATTACTGATTTGGTTCATCCAAAAATTCAGAGAAAATGTTTTGTTTTGTTTAAACCAGTTAGTTGCTGGCATATGCATGCACACAGGCTTTTTACTGCACAATTTACAGGGTTATTCAAAAAGAATCAAAGTCACCGTACGATCGGTGACTTTTCGTTCCCTGCACTTCGGGGTGATTCGGTGATCCTATTTCGCTGACCCTGCGGTGTATTCAGCAAGAACCGCAGGGCCCCGTAGTGCAGGGAAAACCCGCCGCAAACCCGACGAACACTCGCCACAAACCCGACGAACACTCACCAAAATCCGCAGAGACCAACTGGATTAACCCCGATGAACACGCCGGAGAAACCAGACTAGCCGCCGATCACAGCGCAGAGCAGCCACTGGAAAGACCGACACGCAGACAAATGAGGTGAAAAAAAAACAACAGTACGCTTGCAAGTTTGAAATTTGAAACGTTGTTTGGAAAAAAACTACAGAGCGAAAATGCCTGGAATTTACATATAAGATCCAATGAATGATAATAAAAAGGTCTGTTTGTTTTGCCGAAAAATCTGAAAAAATGCCTAGCAGATCCTAAAAAATCTATAAATAACGAGACTTTTTACTGCAGAATATAACATTAAATGGTTTATTAGATATTGAATTAAAACGGGAATATTTTTAACATTGAAGCCTATGGGAGTCGCCTGAATAAATCTGTCGAATGAGACCACTGAACAGCAAGGCATTTCGGCAACTTTTCTCTGCAATTTTGTGTTCTCTGAATAGACGAAGCATTGCTTAACTATGGGGCTTTCACTGCCCTCGAACAGGCAACGAACAGGCACCGTATGTGCAGGCAATTCGCTAACATTTGGTGCACTGCCTTCTCTCTGGATAGCTGAATGGCCAGGAAAGGTAACCGTACGCTGAATTTCAGTGTTTGGTTACCTTTCGGCCACAATTCGGATCTCTTTGAATAACCCCCTAATTCTTTAATTAAACTCTCACCAGTTATGTGGGGACAGTGGTGTCACTAGGGTTGGTGTCACCCGGTGCGGTAATTTATGGTGTTATCCCCCCCCCCGAGTTTTACGGATTTTTTTTAACTACTCTTACTCCTAAACCAGTACTCAAATATAACACTGAATGCTCATACACACAGCGAACTTTACTGTGAGATTTATTGCTGTGGAGCTCTCTCATTTGCTCACACAAATTTTTGCCAACTGCCAGCAAGTACGGTGCCTGTTCGAAGGCAGTGAAAGCACACATGGATATATATTGCCCCCAGCAGCTCACCCATGGATATATATTGCCCCAGCTCACATATGGATATATTGCCCCAGTTCACAATTATATATTGCCCCCAGCAGCTCACCCATGGATATATATTGCCCCAGCTCACATATGGATATATTGCGCCTAAGCTCACATTTGGATATATTGCCCCAGACCAGCTCACACATGGATATATTGCCCCAGACCAGCTCACACATGGATATTGCCCCAGACCAGCTCACACATGGATATATTGCCCCCAGACCAGCTCACACATGGATATTGCCCCAGCTCTCATGGATATGCCCCCAGCATACATGGATACTGCCCCAAGCACACATGGATACTGCCCCCAGGACACATGGATACTGCCCCAGCTCTCATGGATATGCCCCAGCAGCTCTCATGGATATGCCCCAGCAGCTCTCATGGATATGCCCCAGCAGCTCTCATGGATATTGCTCCAGCTCCTCTCATGGATATACTGCCCCAGCTCCGCTCATGGATTTTGCCCCAGCTCATGGATATGCCCCAGCTCATGGATATAATGCCCCAGCTCATGGATAATGCCCCAGCTCATGGATATAATGCCCCAGCTCATGGATAATGCCCCAGCTCATGGATATGCCCCAGCTCATGGATAATGCCCCAGCTCATGGATAATGCCCCAGCTTATGGATATGCCCCAGCTTATGGATACTGCCCCAGCTCATGGATATTGACCCAGCTCATAGATACTGCCCAGCACATGGATACTGCCCCAGCACATGGATACTGCCCCAGCTCATGCATAATGCCCCAGCTCATGGATAATGCCCCAGCTCATGGATATGCCCCAGCTCATGGATACTGCCCCCAGCTCATGGATTTGCCCCAGCTCGAGGATAATACCCCAGCTCATGGATTTGCCCCAGCTCATGGATATTGCCCCCAGCTCATGGATAATGCCCCCAGCTCATGGATATTGCCCCCAGCTCATGGATAATGCCCCAGCTCATGGATATTGCCCCCAGTTCAGGGATAATGCCCCAGCTCATGGATACTGCCTCAACTCATGGATACTGCCCCCCAGCTCATGGATAATGCCCCAGCTCATGGATACTGTCCCAGCTCATGGATAATGCCCCAGCTCATGGATACTGCCCCAGTTTATGGATACTGCCCCCAGCTCATGGATACTGCCCCAGCTTATGGATACTGCCCCCAGCTCATGGATACTGCCCCCAGCTCATGGATATGCCCCAGCTCATGGATACTGCTCCAGCTCATGGATAATGCCCCAGCTCATGGATACTGCCCCAGCTCATGGATAATACCCCAGCTCATGGATTTGCCCCAGCTCATGGATATTGCCCCCAGCTCATGGATAATGCCTCCAGCTCATGGATAATGCCCCAGCGCATGGATAATGCCCCAGCTCATGGATAATGCCACCAGCTCACCTCCTGCGCCGCGTGTTCGCTCCCTCTGAACGTCCGGCGGCATGGAGTTTGGGCGCTCGCCTGGGGGAGCCACGTGACCAGCCGCGATCTCGCGAGAACTCGACTGGTGACGTGTTTCCCCCAGGCAAGCGCCGAAGCTGCATAGCTTCGGACGCTCGCAGGGAGCGAAAACGCGGCACAGGGTGAGACACCTGCCCTTAGGGTGACGGTGTCACCCTAAGGGCGGGTGTCACCTGGTGTGGGCCGCACCCCCCGCCCCAGGTAGCGACGCCCCTGTGTGGGGATAAAGGATCATACTATCATATGTGGTGGACCTGCCCTGTCATACTTTCCTATTGGGCCAGCATTCAAGAGCTATTTGAGGAGGTTATGTCCTGTCAGATCCCCTTAACACCAGACCTTTTCTTGCTGGCGAATCCTCTGGCGGACCTTACACATCGGGAACATAGGCTGCTCACTAAGCTACTGGGAGCGGCATGCAGGGCAGTGGCAGAGGGGTGGCTACGGATGGAAGCACTGTCCACCGGACGGGTTTTGATCATCATTAGGGACACCTTCCTGATGGAAAAATTGACGGCTATTGTTCACCAAACCATGGACTCCTTCACCAAAACGTGGGCCCCATGGCTCTCGTACGATCCCGGCAGCTCCATCTGAGTGGGACTTTTTTGATTGCTTCATCCACTAGACATTATAATAGAATATAATATAATGTGAATTTTTGCAGTACTGTGGAAGAGTGGTTTAATCCTCCTACTATGCAATAGGTGGCAGTGAATTACAAAAATTTATTAAAAAACTATGCAAGCTACTTTCATTAGGTATTCAGTTGTTGTTCTGGCTCCACTTCGTTTGCCTCACTTGCAAGCCCAGACTGGGACAAAAAATAGGCCCGGGCATTTTGGACGAAGCAGCCCACCGGGGATGATCCGCCGACCACCGCACGTCACCTAATAAAGCCAATCAGCCGCCGAACCGGGGTTAAAAAAAATAAATAAAACTGCTATTCCTTAAAAGGCATTGAAATCAATAAAAATGCATGAAAATAATAAAAGGTCTTATTAAAAAAATATAAAATGGTCTGTTACAGATTTAAAAAAAAAGCCATCAAAAAATAAAAGGGAATCAAATATTTCACCTAAAGAAATCCAGAAAAATACCTAAAAAATAAAAAATGGCTTTTTGCTAGAACTGAGAAGAATAAACGATTAATTAATAAGGAGATGAAAACGATGATATTTTTTTACATTGCATCCTATGGGATTCACCTGTGTAAAACTGCAGAACTGAATCACTGAAAAATCGATGGGGAAAAAAATTTGAATTTCGCTAATATTTCAGTGCATTACAGGGTCTTTGAGTAGATTAACCGTTACTTCTATGGGGAAAATTTCCCTGCCGCCAAAGGTCAATGAATTGCAGCAATCTGAGGCGAATTGTACCGTATTTCACTGTCTATTCGCCAGTATTTGGAGAATTTACAGCTTTCTGAATAGCCGAATGGCCATGAAATTGCACCGTACAATGGAATTCACCATTCAGTGCTCTTTAGGGGTTATTCAAAGAGCACCGAATTGGCCAAGAAATTGGACCGACCAGTGAATTTCCCCATATGATGCAATTTCGTGGCCATTCAGCTATTCAAAAAGCAGGCAGTTCGCCAACTATTCGCAGATTGCCAGTAAAATACGGTGATGTTCGGCAGCAGTGGAATCCCCATAGAGTAGCAATGGTTAATCTATTCAGAGACTCTGAAGTTCTCCGAAATGTCAGTAAAATGCCCTGATTTTCGGTGGTTTCATTTGGCAGGCTTAATCGGGCAAATCCCATAGGTTTCAATGTAAAAAAAAATAACCATTTTTCTTAAATATGTATTCAACTGTTTATTCTTTTCATTTGCAGCAAAAAGTCTATTTATTTAGGCATTTTTTTTGTGATTTTTCTGTAAATGACGGGTTTTTTTCTGTAACAGACCTTTTTATTATAATTCAAAGGACTGCATATGTAATTTGCATTCATCTTCATGCAGTAGGATTTTTCTTTAACCTTTTAAAAGTTGGTGTTTATTTTTGCTTTTTTTACCTGTTCGGCAGCTGGTCAGTTTTTTCCAGCGGCATTGGGGGTCCGTTTTGAACGGGTCATCAGCTGCATTTGGCAGCTTGCATGTGCATTTAGTGGATCCTCATCTGTGTTCGGTAGTTTGTCCTGCGGGTTGTGGCTGCGTTCGGCGGGTTGCGCTCCATTCCTGTATAACTGGGGGGTAATTTTTTTTTTCTATTCAGGGTGGGGCACAAATATATTTTTTTCAAATAAAGTAAATAAGGGGGGACACTTTTTTTCTGGGGCGGAGGGGCAGCTGAACTCAGGAGTCATCTTACCTGAAAGGTAGACCCCTGTGCAGCGCCATATTCACCCGTCTTCTACCTGCGGACCGCAGACCGCGGCCTCTCTGGGCCTGGGGATGCCAGTGTTCTGGCACATGAGGAAATGCTCATATCGGTGACTGGCGCACTTCCAGGAAATGCTACAGATGATTTGAAAAATACTGCGTAATCACTCTAAATTTAAAACATTTTGGATTACTTTGATTTTTAGACTCTTTCTCTTATTTCAGAGCTGAACCTATTTCAGAATGTAACCAGTACTGGGTTTGCTTATTCTGTTACTTAGGGACTGAATCCGCTTAGTTTTTACGGCAATATTCTCTTACCTCATTCTTCCAGCCACACAATTGTTTTCTTTTTTTCTTTACTTTTTTTGTTTTCTTTCTTTTTCTACAGTGTTTCCCCGAAAATAAGACACTGTCTTATATTTTTTTGGCCCCCAAAAAACACATTATTTTCGGGGGTAGGTCTTATTTTATATGTTGGTGTTTTTTTTTTAATTGACAGTGTACATCCTGTGACAGGAGCTGGCGTTAGAGGAAGCATTGGCTGCGGCCACACAAGCGTTCTTTGAGCAGAAGGAACGCACTGTGATCACATTTCCCTGCGCCCGCTGCAGCTTTGTGAAGGCTGGACGGGGTGGGTCACATGGAGCAGCGTGCACACAAATTGCGGCACTACCACCGGACGTGATTTCAGCCTCCCTGTCAAACAGGTACGACGGACGCTGACGGGGCTTCAAAGCATGATCCTCCATAGGAGGATCGCACTTTGTAGCGCTGAGCGCACTAACTGCGCTCAGCGATGTGGCCACACTGGCATCAGAGTGGAAGGAGCGTCCACTCACGGATGTTCCTTCTGCTCAAAGAACACTCATGTGACCGCAGCCTTATGCAGCTCTGTTGCCTCCACTGCTGCCTCGCTTCCTCTGGCACCGGTATCACCGATTCTCTGTAATGCAGGGTTTGAGTCCCCTGTGAAGTGTGAGTATGGAACCCAATGGCAAGCTGTGGATAAGGAAATCAGGAGACGATGGAGAGTTAAGCAATCTTTTTAGTGAATCATGAATAGTAACTGAAGTCCAGAAAATAATACAGTCAAAAGGTTGGAATGAAATTCGTAGGCAAAGTCCCAGAAAGAACAATGGGAAATAACGAAGAAGATGGCGTGGTCAATGGTACAATCCGAGTCGAAGGGTTGTAGAAGGTGGCGTAGTCGGTGGCACAATCCGGGTTGAAGAAGGCAGCGTAGTCGTGGCACAATCCGGGTCGAAGGGTTGAAGAAGGCAGCGTAGTCGGTGGCACAATCCGGGTCGAAGAAGGCAGCGTAGTCGGTGGCACAATCCGGGTCGAAGGGTTGAAGAAGGCGGCGTAGACGGTGGCACAATCCGGGTAAAGGGTTGAAGATAACGTGGTCAAAGGATACGAGGAGCACTAGGAAACTGAGGCGGAAGGCACAGTAGAACTTGGTTAATGTGCTGGGAAGGAAGGCGGAATTAAATAGGGTTCATGGGATCATGGAAATACCTTTCACCTGGGTATTGTAGGTGGATTTGAGGTACCTGGAATTTTGGTAGGTCAATGGGAGGCATTCGAGGATCTCCAGAGCAGGTGTCATGCAGTACCCCTAATCGGCCAGCCGAGGGCGCCAGAGTACCTGGTTTTATACTACTTAGGAGAGTTTGTTCTCGCGTGTGCGCACTTTCCTCTTCAGGACCCGGATTCAGTCGGCGGCGTGGGGCGTCTCCTGGCTCTCCCTCTCCATCCTGCGGACCAGGAACTTGGAGCGACGCGCCACGAGGGATCTCGGGTGAGTAGGGCACCTCTCCCAGCATGGCGGTCTGGACCGGGAGTGGGCCGTGGAGCGGGGCATGACAGGACCCCCCACCAAGGCGCGACCCCCGGGTGCGCTTCACTGACGGCTTGGAAGGGTAACGAAGGTGAAAGGCACGAACCTTAGCCGGAGCATGGATATTGGCGTCAGGTTCCCAGGATCGGTCTTCAGGACCGTAACCCTTCCAGTGAACTAGGTATTCCAACTTGCCATAGAGAAGCCGGGAATCCAGGATCTTCGAGACCTCGTACTCCTCTTCTCCGGACACAGACACGGGAGTGACCGGGTCGGTGTGCCGTCCAGGAAAAGGATTTTCACGCCAAGGCTTTAGGAGGGAGACATGAAAAACAGGGTGAATGATGTAGGAGGAAGGAAGAGTTAAATGGGCTGCCACAGGATTGACCATTTTGAGGACCGGGAATGGGCCGATGAAGCGGGGCCCCAATTTCTTAGATGGGCAGTCCAATCAGAGATGGGCAGTGGATAGCAACACTTTGTCTCCGGGTGTGTATTGTGGAGCAGGCCTTCGGTTACGGTCTGCATACTTTTTTTGGTTGTCTTGAGCCAGTTGTAGTTGTTGGCGTAACGTTCGTAACTGGAGACGTAGGGGTCTTAGTCGGTTTGATACTTCAGGAACCGGAGTGTTCAGAGGTATGTCGGGTAGAATATCGGGATGATATCCATAGTTGGCATAAAAAGGAGAAAGGCGAGTTGACGAATGTACCTGGTTGTTATAGGCGAACTCAGCGAGTGGCAAGATGTCCAGCCAGTCGTCTTGGAGATGTGTGGTGTAACAGAGAAGGTACTGTTCCAACGTCTGGTTCGTCCGTTCGGTTTGACCGTTGCTCTGGGGATGAAATGCAGAAGAGAGATATCTAGTAATTTTTAGGCTACGACACATCTGAGACCAGAAGCGAGAAGTGAATTGGGATCCCCTGTCTGAGACGATGGAATGAGGGATGCCATGGAGTCGGAATATTTCTCTGATAAAGAGGGTAGCCGTGTGGGCAGCAGTAGGGAGACCTATCGCTGGTATGAAGTGGGCCATCTTCGTACAACGGTCTACCACTACAAAGATAGTTGTGTGTTGACGTGAGGGAGGCAGGTCCACAATGAAATCCATCGAGAGGTCTTTCCATGGATGCAGTGGAAGCGCTAGGGGTTGTAGAAGACCGGCAGGACGAGCTCGTGGTTGTTTGTTTCGTGCACAGACAGGACAGGAAAGGACAAAGGCGGCAACGTCCTTCTTGACGGAGGGCCACCAAAAGTATCGTTGTACGGTGTTTATGGTCTTCTTGACACCCCCATGTCCGGAAGCTGGGATATCGTGCGCATGTTGTAGAACTTGTAGACGGGCCTCAGGAGGCGCATATATCTGTTTCTCGTGGTACAGGAATCCTTCGATGGGAATGAGTCCCTGGATGTTAGTTGGTGGATTTCGACTGTGTCTTCGTATGTTTTCCATTAGAGTGTCTTTTGTGGCACAAAAGAAGCCACCAGGCAGGATAGTGTCGTTAGGAATTGCGGTAGTGGGGGTGCTGGAATCATACTGACGGGAGAGGGCATCCGCCTTTCCATTTCTTGTTCCAGGTCGGTAGGTAATGAGCAGTGAGAAACGAGAAAAGAAAAGTGCCCACCTGGCCTGTCGGGGTCAGAGTCGTTTGGCGGTACGGAGATATTCAAGGTTGCGATGGTCGGTGAAAACTGTCACAGGATGTGTTGCTCCTTCAAGAAGGTGTCTCCATTCTTCGAGAGCATTTTTAATCGCCAGCAACTCTTTCTCACCTATGTTGTAGTTTCGTTCGGCAGAATTGAGGCGTCTGGAGTAAAAGGCTACCGGATGCAGGAGTTTCTTGTCCCCGAACTTCTGGGATAAGATTGCTCCTAAAGCAATGTCGGAGGCATCTGTTTCTAAGTAGTATGGGAGGTGAATCTCAGGTTGTTTTAGAACGGGTGCTTGGGTGAAGCTCTCCTTAAGTCTTTCGAAGGCCTGCTGAGCCTCCGTAGACCATTGAAATCGCACGTCCTTTTTGGTTAGCGATGTAATAGGTGCGCTAAGGTGTGAGAAGGATCGGATGAAGCGTCGGTAGAAGTTGGCAAATCCCATGAATTGTTGGACCGCCTTTTTGTCTTTGGGTGTTGGCCAATCGAGGATGGCCTTGACTTTTGTTTTATCCATCTCGACGTGCCCCGGTGACAGGATGTATCCCAGAAACTCGATGGATGGAGTCTCGAAGGTGCTTTTTTCGATCTTTCCATACAATTTGTGTTGACGGAGGCGAGACAGGACGAGTCGGACGTGTTGTTCGTGCTCTTGGAGAGAAAGGGAGAATATCAGTAGATCATCCAAGTAAATCACCAGGAAGGTATCCAGGATGTCACGAAAGATGTCATTGAGGAAGTGTTGAAAGGCGGCTGGGGAGTTGCACAAGCCGAACGGCATGATGCGATACTCGAAGTGACCGTATCGAGAACGGAAAGTGGTCTTCCACTCGTCCCCCCGTCTCATGCGCACCAAATTATAGGCTCCTCGAAGATCAATTTTAGTGAAAATACAAGCATCCTTCACTCGATCCAGTAGTTCGGGGATCAGTGGTAATGGGTAACGGTTACGTACCGTGATTGAGTTCAATGCTCTGTAGTCGACGCATGGTCGGAGCCCACCATCTCTTTTCTCGACAAAGAAGATACCGGCCCCGGCAGGTGAAGTGGAGTGACGTATGAATCCTTTTTGGAGCCCGTCCTCAATATACTCCTTCAAGGATTGGGATTCAGGAACGGACAAGTTGTAAATGCGTCCATGGGGTATGGGTGCTCCTGGAAGGAGGTCGATGGGGCAATCGTATTCTCTGTGTGGAGGTAGTGTGTCCGCCCCTCTCTTCTCAAACACATCCTGAAAGTCAGAATATTTGACCGGTAATTCAGAAGCTGGATAGGTAGAAAAAACGATCTTTTCGGTGGTATACCCGTTCATACAGAGGTGTTGACAATGATGAGAGGGAAAAGAGACGGTATTGGAGGACCAGTCGATGGAAGGGTTATGGGTACGGAGCCAAGGAAGCCCTAAAACCAGAGGGAACAAATGGAAGGTACAATGTCCCACTGAAGGTGCTCTTGGTGCTTGGTTCCGATGAGCAGCAACAGAGGAGTGGTTTCATGGGTGATGGGACCAGTACGTAGAGTGCTTCCGTTGACCATTTGTAATGGCGTGGGAGTCGTCTTTGGTCGTGTAGGAACTGCTAGGGAGGTGGCGAGGGTGAGATCGAAGAAGTTGTTACTAGCTCCGGAGTCTATGATGGCGGACATGTTCACACTTCTATCTTCCCACTGCAGGGTGACAGGAATGGTCAGATGAGCGGAGGTGGAACCAAATACACATTGAAGTGAAATTAAGGAAAGATGGTTCTTACCTCCGTCGGAAGGAAGCAGTGGTCGTATAGGACAGCTACGTAGGAGGTGACCAGGCTGACCGCAGTACAGGCAGAGGTTTTGAGTGCGTCGTCTGCTTCGTTCGGCAGAGGACAGGGGACCTCGTGCTAGACCAATCTCCATAGGTTCGGGGAGCGAAGTAGTGGAGTTGGGAGGTTTGACAGAGGTCGTAGAAGGAGTTTCAGACCGCCGGGCAGGTAGGGAAGGAGCGGCGGCCATTCTCTCTTGACGTCTTTCTCTGAAGCGTTGGTCCAGGGTTAGAGATTGCAGGATCATGGCGTCCAGTGTTGTGGGTACCCCTATTCGGGCCAGTTCATCCTTTAGTTGATCAGAGAGGCCGTAACGGAAATGATCTCTAAGACCTACGTCGTTCAGGCCTTTGTCTGCAGCCACGGCTCGAAATTCGGAGATGTAGTCCTCCACTGGTCGTCGTCCTTGTCGCAGATGTCGAATGGTGGATAATGCGGTTGATGAACGCAGAGGGTCATCATATATAGGGTTCATGGCTTGGACAAAGGAATTCCAGGAGGATAGAAGAGGACTCCCTTCACGTAGGAGTTGGAAGGCCCAGTCCTGTGGAGTCCCGGACATCAACGAGATGGCTGAACGCACCTTTACGGAATCGGATCCATAAGTACGGGGACAAAGAGAAAACATAAGTTCACAGGCGGTAATAAAGGTGCGGTACCTTGTGCGATCGCCGGAAAACCGTTCAGGTGCGTTGGCTCTGGGTTCTGGAGTAAGGAGTTCAGCTTGTTGGATGATGGAGCCGGAGGGTGAAGGAGGCAGTGCCGTGGCTTCGGCGCGACTCCTCTCTCTGGAGTAAAGTCTCTTGGCTGGTCTGTAGGTTCTGTACCATCTTAGCTAGGGCGGCCATCTGCTCAGTGAGAATAGCAAGAACTTGAGCTGTGCTTGCGGGTTCCATGATGAACCAAGTTCTTCTGTAATGCAGGGTTTGAGTCCCCTGTGAAGTGTGAGTATGGAACCCAATGGCAAGCTGTGGATAAGGAAATCAGGAGACGATGGAGAGTTAAGCAATCTTTTTAGTGAATCATGAATAGTAACTGAAGTCCAGAAAATAATACAGTCAAAAGGTTGGAATGAAATTCGTAGGCAAAGTCCCAGAAAGAACAACAGGAAATAACGAAGAAGATGGCGTGGTCAATGGTACAATCCGAGTCGAAGGGTTGAAGAAGGCAGCGTAGTCGGTGGCACAATCCAGGTCGAAGGGTTGAAGAAGGCAGCGTAGTCGGTGGCACAATCCGGGTCGAAGGGTTGAAGAAGGCAGCGTAGTCGGTGGCACAATCCGGGTCGAAGGGTTGAAGAAGGCAGCGTAGTCGGTGGCACAATCCGGGTCGAAGAAGGCAGCGTAGTCGGTGGCACAATCCGGGTCGAAGGGTTGAAGAAGGCAGCGTAGTCGGTGGCACAATCCGGGTCGAAGAAGGCAGCGTAGTCGGTGGCACAATCCGGGTCGAAGGGTTGAAGAAGGCGGCGTAGTCGGTGGCACAATCCGGGTCGAAGGGTTGAAGATAACGTGGTCAAAGGATACGAGGAGCACTAGGAAACTGAGGCGGAAGGCACAGTAGAACTTGGTTAATGTGCTGGGAAGGAAGGCGGAATTAAATAGGGTTCATGGGATCATGGAAATACCTTTCACCTGGGTATTGTAGGTGGAGTTGAGGTACCTAGAATTTTGGTAGGTCAATGGGAGGCATTCGAGGATCTCCAGAGCAGGTGTCATGCAGTACCCCTAATCGGCCAACCGAGGGCGCCAGAGTACCCGGTTTTATACTACTTAGGAGAGTTTGTTCTCGCGCGTGCGCACTTTCCTCTTCAGGACTCGGATTCAGTCGGCGGCGTGGGGCGTCTCCTGGCTCTCCCTCTCCATCCTGCGGACCAGGAACTTGGAGCGACGCGCCACGAGGGATCTCGGGTGAGTAGGGCACCTCTCCCAGCATGGCGGTCTGGACCGGGAGTGGGCCGTGGAGCGGGGCATGACATTCTCTGCCGCGACTCTTCAAGTTGCCCTACAACTAGGTCTTATTTTCGGGGTAGGTCTCATATTTTACCAGTTATCAAATAAACAGACTAGGTCTTATTTTCAGGATAGGTCTTATTTTTGGGGAAACAGGGTATCAGTACCTGTACAGACAGTTTTATACATACAATATAGTCAGTTATTCTTATTTCCTCACCTGTTAATAATACATTTCATCTGGTATATATTATATTCTAATTCTGTACAAGAAACGTGAGTACCAATACTTTTTTCAAGTACTCACCGATACCGAGTACTGATACTTTTATTTAATGTCATGTGACCGCTTTTCAATAAGAACAGACCTCAAATAACATGCCCACAGTTTATATATATATATATATATATATGCCCCGGGTCTCAAATATATTGCCCCCAGCTCTCCTATATTGCCCCCAGATCTCCTATAAATATAAGTCCCCCAGCTCTCCTATATTGCCCCAGCTCTCCTATAAATATATTGCCCCAGATCTCCTATAGATATATATTGCCCCCAACTCTCCTATAAATATATTGCCCCCAGCTCTCATATAAATACATTGCCCCAGCTCTCCAATATATTGCCCCAGCTCTCCTATAAAAGGTTGTAGCCCGGCCGCTCATTGGGAACCACGCACATGCCGCGGTCTGACGAGGTCCCAGAGTTCACATGATCTCACGAGATTGCCGCTGGTGGATCCCAGGCAAGCTGCCGGGCTACAACCCTTTGCTGGCGGCCACTCGACAGAAGAAGAGTACTCAAAGGAGCTTGGCAAAACCAGCCCAGCGCTGGCTTCCGGTATCGGTTTAGGTATTGGGGGCCTCTGCACGAGTACCAAGTACTTGTGGAGATCCCGGTATCGACACCGTGATACCGATACTACTATCGGTATCGGTGCATCCCCAAAAGGGACACTACCAGTGTTAATTTTGACAGCAAATTTAATTTTAGTCTTAATTTTAGTCATTTGACTAAAATACCACTTAATTTTCGTTGTATTTTAGTCGTCAGAATTATTATTAATTTTAGTCTAATTTTAGTCGACTAAATTTAGAGTAGATTTTAGTCGATTAAAATCGAATGTGTTTAGTTAATGTGTAATTCATTATTTAAGCATTTCTGCAGCATTTGCAAATTCATTTTAGGCTAGGGTCAGACGAACGCATTTTTGACGTTGTCTGTGAAAAAGTGCATTCGAACGAATGGACGTATTTTTTTCACGGAATACGCGATAGCGGTCATACGATGCGCATATTCGTCCGTGATTTTGTACGGATCATCAATAAAACCCTTTTTGCGTCTGGACGTTATGTTGGCCGGTCATTAGCAGCGTCTGACATCTCCTAATCATGCAAACATGCCGCTAGCGGACACAGCGCACTCTGTACGTCAGTACTAGCGGTATCACGTTCTCGAAAAAATGCGTTTGTTTGCCGCTTGCGTTGCGCGGCCGCACTTTCGTGCGTCCGTACTTCGTATATACTGCCCTTCATTGGCCCAGCAGCTCTCATGGATATGCCCCAGCAGCTCTCATGGATATTGACCCAGCTGCTCTCATGGATATGCCCCAGCAGCTCTCGTGGATATACTGCCCCCAGCTCACCTCCTGCCGCAGCCGCGTGTTCGGCTCCCTCTGAGCATCCGGCGGCATGGAGCTTGGGCGCTCGCCTGGGGTAGCCACGTGACCAGCCGCAATCTTGCAAGAACTTGGCTGGTGACGTGGTTCCCCCTGGCAAGCGCCGAAGCTCCATGGCTTCGGACGCTCGCAGGGAGCCAAACACGCAGCGTGAGAGCCTAACACTGGTCACAGGGTGACACATTTTCGTTGTAAATTGTTTCATTGACGAAAATGGCAGAGTATTTTCGCCATGATTTTCGTCAGGCACATATCATTTTCGTCTCGTTACAATTTCGTTTCTAGTAAGGAAAAAGTGTGCCTGACGAAAATTATGACAAAAATATTTCATAGACGAAATTAACACTGGACACTACACAGTGTAACTCATTATTATCTAAGTGGTCACACTGCCCTGAGCTCCTACATCCCTATCCCCCTCCGTAGGAGGTTTTAGAGGGCTGATTCAGCCCTCTGAGTGCAGGGGCTTAGTAACACCCAGAACCTGAGTGTTGATCTTAGATTCCAGGGTTTCAGGACCTTTGGGAACTATGTCCCAACAAGGGCTGTCAATGCACTCAGCATTGAGAGTCGCTGGATTGGCTAAGCGCTGGCTTGAGTGTCCAGTGTCCCCCCCCCCGCAATCACATGACATGCTGTAGTTTGCTGGAAGTAGCAGCATGTGATGTTTGGAGGAGCCCAAAACTGATATATAAGTTTAAAACATAACTAAAGGGGTAAAATGAGAATGAAGGTACAGAGGGGAGCAGGAGGGGTTAATGTTCAACCCCCCCGTTTCCCACTCAAATGTTACCCCTATAGTATCCCTTTAATACTTACTACATTTCCCTTAGACCTATATTAAAGCATTTTAATTTCCTGTATGCTGTGATCTGATATCTCAATCTGAATATTTCTCAATGACATTAAGTTTCCGCAAATAGTCAATGGAATATGCTAAGTGGGGAACACAATTAAGTGTGTGTGGAAAAATAGTAAATAAAATATAATAACGGAAAAGTGTGGACTGAACATGTGGTGAAGATATATATCTGTGTTGATAAGAAACATAAACCACAGTCAGAGCTAGACGCTTCTTGAATATGTTTGATCCCAACATGATAACGTTTTCCATTTACCAATAGTAAGCATGTTATATATCACTATATATCACGTGATGATCCTTATGTGGAAACATTCAGTAGAGGGTTTGTGGAATTATTTGTGGGAGGGGGAAATAAAAAAAAATGTGTGCGAGCTGAAAAGAATATTATTAATGTATATGGGCCCTATTACATTCTTCATGCAAAAACGCACGCGCAACACGTGAATTTTTGCGCAAAGCGTTAAACGTTAACGCGCGTAAATTAACAGTGGTATTACAATCCTCGTGCCGTCAAAAAATAATGCGCGTAAAACGGATGCACAAAAACGCACGCGCATTAACGTTGCGCGCAGAAATCAGTGTGCGGACTGTTTTTTCACGCGATTCAGCCAATCAGAATTAAGAACAACAATTATCTCACGTTAAGTTTTTGTGCCTGTCAAAGTGAATCTGAGTATATATGCTGCAGCAATAATAAAAACACGCACAACTTTATTGTTTGGGTATGCATAGAATGTGTAACTATACTTTGCTGCATATCTTTTTTTGGGCTGGTGTATTTGGATTCGGCCAGGTCGTTCAGATTTGCCATTAACACCAGCTTTTAGGAGTTGTTAAAATTATGCGTGCAACGGCTATGCGTTAAATCCTGCTCATAGATTGTAATGCCATCCGCGTACCAGCGCAGAAACGCATTTGCGCTCACAATGTTAAGAATAGGACGCGCGCAGTACAGTAAGCTCGCAAAGGGTTCGCGCAGGTTCGCACACATTATAATACGACGTTCTGCACAAAGGGTTCTGCCCCCTCGTTAATGCGTTTCTGCGTTTCTGCGCACACGCAAACGTTTGCGTGAAGATTGTAATAGGGCCCTATATCTTTAGAAAATTGGAGCTAGTCAGAAAAAAAGAATAAAAGGGACAATTTACAGTTAAACCAGAGCTAGGGGGAGAAAAATGAAGGGGTTAAATATTAACCTATCCAGATTCAAAACTGTGGATCCTCGACATAAGACCTAGAAGGTCGATCAGCACAGACAGCGTGATCAACAGCTTTCTGGGTGGAGGGAAGTCTGACAAGACACTGGCTGGGGGAGGAGGCACTCAGCTAACTGAGTGGTTAAAATACTTTATACTAGAGCAGTGGTTCCCAAACCTCTCCTCAGGGACACCTGACAGTCCAGATTTTGCAGATCACCTTGGGGAAATACAGACTGAATCCTGCAATAACTGAGCAGCAAATCATATCACCTGTGCTGTGTTTCACATATCTGGAAAACCTGACCTGTTAGGGGTACTTGAGGACCGCGGTTATAAACCACTGTACTAGAGTATACATAAAAAATAAAGTGTCTCTTTAATTGTGCTCCTGTGATATGCACATATACATAGACTACTGAATTACTTAAAGAGTTATTCAATAAGTGACTTGCCACCGAAGTGCACTGAACGGTGAATTTCCTTGTACAGTGCAGGTTGTCTTTTCAGAAAGCTGTCAATTCACCAAGTACTGGCCAATTGATGGCGAAATAGGGTGCAGTTCGCCGTAGGTCGCCGCAATTCGGCGATCTTCAGCGGCAGGAAATTTGTCCCATACAGAAGTCATGGTTAATCTGTACAGAGAATGCCAAATTGCACTGAAGTGTCGGGAAATGCCCTGATTTTCGGGGATTCAGTTTGACAGGTTTAAACAGGCGAATCACATAGGCTTCAATGTAAAAAAAATATAGTTTTTATCTTTTTTTTCAGCCATTTATTCTTTTGATTTTAAGCAAACCGTCTTTGTATTTATTTATGTTTTGGAGTTTTTTAATGAATTTTTTTTTACGCAAAATTTTTGATTCCCAATTTTTTTTTAAGACGTTTTGAACTTATTCTGTAACAGACCGTTCTATTATTTTTTATAGGACCATTCTTATTATTTCCACATTTTGTTCTGCATTTTTATCAGTTTAATCACTTTTTACAAGAATAGCAGAGTACCTTTTTTTTCTGAAGTTCGGTGGCGTTCGGCGGTCTTTGGCAGTTGGCAGTGGTCTTCTGTGGCTCCAACTTCGGCACACTTCGGGTACCCTGATGTGAATAGTGAATTCAATGCAAAGTTGAAAAACTGGAATCGCCGAAGTGCGCAGAACGAGAAAGCACCAAAATTTTACAGAAATTTCGGGGCTTTCTGAATAACCCCTTTAATATCATAAATTTGGTTCTCCAGACATCTATCAACCAGAAGAGACTAAAACATGACACCATTGGCCTTCGCAAGACTATGGCAAAATGATCATTGTCCCATGACACCTAGGTGAGGACTTTATAACCAAACGGTCAATTGGGTCATTGGCTGTGGGAGGTGACTGCATTCTTCATTTCGCAGGTGTGTTCACTTGTAAATTCACTTCGCTTCACCTCTTGTACACACTGATCAACTACACAATCAGGATTCAGGGCAGGCAATTAGCACACATTGGGATGAGTAATTGTTGGTGTGTGGCCTTTAAAGGGACACTACCACTTAGATAAGACGTAACTAGATTACTTGTGCATAACAAATAATACATTACAAGACACATGCTGCTTTTTTTTATCTTTGTTTGAAGTAATTACAGTTGTGTTCAAAATTATTCAACCCCCACTGAAATTGAGTGTTTTGGCCAGTTTGACATTGATTTTGATCATTCAGTCATCTTGCTTACAATTAAATCAAAGAGGCACGTGTAGGTCAGACAAATATAACATAACATTTATAATGAAATAACCACAAATGTCTTTTCTGTGCTCACATCATTATCAGTTTTATTCAACCCCCAAGTGACATTCAATCTTAGTACTTAGTACAACATCCTTTTACAGTTATAACAGCTTTTAAATGTGAAGCATAGCTTGACACAAGTGTCTTGCAGCGATCTACGGGTATCTTCGCCCATTCGTCATGGGCAAAAGCCTCCAGTTCAGTCACATTCTTAGGCTTGCGCACTGCAACTGCTTTCTTTAAGTCCCACCAGAGGTTCTCAATCGGATTTAAGTCAGGTGACTGCGATGGCCACTCCAAAATGTTCCAGCCTTTAATCTGCAACCATGCTCTAGTGGACTTGGAGGTATGCTTGGGATCATTGTCCTGTTGAAAGGTCCAACGTCTCCCAAGTCTCAGGTTTGTGACGGACTGCATCACATTGTCATCCAATATCTCCTGGTACTGAAGAGAATTCATGGTACCTTGCACACGCTGAAGCTTCCCTGTACCTGCAGAAGCAAAACAGCCCCAAAGCATGATTGACCCCCTGCCATGCTTCACAGTAGGCAAGGTGTTCTTTTCTTCATAGGCCTTGTTCTTCCTCCTCCAAACATAGCGTTGATCCATGGGCCCAAACAGTTCTAATTTTGTTTCATCAGTCCACAGAACACTATCCCAAAACTTCTGTGGTTTGTCCACATGACTTTTGGCATACTGCAGTCGACTCTTCTTATTCTTTGGAGACAGCAAGGGGGTGCGCCTGGGAGTTCTGGCATGGAGGCCTTCATTACGCAGTGTGCGCCGTATTGTCTGAGCTGAAACTTCAGTACCCACATCTGACAAATCTTTTCTCAGTTCCTCAGCAGTCACACGGGGACTTTTCTCTACTCTACGCTTCAGGTAGCGCACAGCAGTCGAAGTCAGCATCTTCTTTCTGCCACGACCAGGTAGCATTTCAACAGTGCCCTTTGCCTTGAATTTGCGAATGATGCTTCCTATGGTCTCTCTTGGTATGTTTAACATCTTTGCAATCTTCTTATAGTCATTGCCCTTCCTGTGAAGAGTAATCACTTCTTCTCTTGTCTTCCTGGACCATTCTCTTGACTTCACCATTGTTGTAACCACACCAGTAAATGTCTAGATGGAGCCGAGTATCACAGTCATTTTAAAGCTGCCTAATTGGTGCTTATTATGCTTTATTGCTGCTCCGTGACATCCACCAGTGTTTTCAATACCTGATTAAAAACACTTGAATGAACCTCTGTTCTTCAGAGTGGTAGTCTTTAAGGGGTTGAATAATTGTGTCAATGAAGAATTCACAAAAGAAACATTTACTACTGTATTACAAAACCAATTGATGTCATTTTAGTTGCATATGGTTCTTTAAAAAGTCCTTGTAGGATTTCATTCTGAATACAATTACAAATGTACACTAAATTCACTAAAACCCTTTACAGCATTGGGGGTTGAATAATTTTGAACACAACTGTACATGTAAAATGGAATAATAAAGTAAGGTTTTGATCTTGTTTCCAGTTTGTGTATTTTTCCTATGCTGCAACATTTACCGAAAGCCTTGCTTTTTGGCTCTTGTTTATTTAATCTACAGTATTAACCTCCCTGGTGGTCTATTTATTTTAACTTTTCTTGTCTAAAAATGCTCCATTTTTTTGCCCCCCTCCTAGCGGTATTCCCAAGTGTGGCTCAGGGTTAAATTCCTATGCTGGAAGGATTAACCCCGAGCAACACTCGGGATGCCGCTGGATACATCACCTGTTCCTGCGCTCCCTCGATGTCCCCGCAGTCTCTTCCAGCGATCACGACCCTCATACTTCCTGCTTCCCTCCTCGCGAGAAGGAAACCAGGAAGTATGAGGTCGCGATCACCGGGGAGGTGATGTATGCAGCCTGAGTGTGTCTCGGGGTTACCGCTCTCAGCGGTAAAATTTAACCCCGACACACACTTGGGATAACCATCAGGGTGCTTAAAACAATTGATGAAGTGGAGAAATTAATGTTTAGATAAGACAGCAGGAGGCTATTGTTCTTCAGGGAAATTGAGATAAGAGATGGCAGCTGAATGAGATATGATAGGGAGCTTAAAACACAATATGGACATTTCATTTTTTGTTGGTAGTGTCCCTTTATGTCTGCATGATGCAGGAGCCAGCACATTATTGAGTTTTATTGCTGTGGAGCTCTGTACTCTAAGCTCATACACATTGACCTTTCTGCTGCCTTTGACATAGTCAACCACTTCTACTTCTCACGCACCTCAACTTGGCCTCAGCTTCACTCATTTCTCCAGGTTCTCCATCTATATTTCTCATTGATCTTTCAGTGTCTCCTTCGCTTCTTCGCACCCAGTTTCTCTCTCAGTTGGAGTGCCTAAAGGCTCTGGATCTCCTTCTCTTCTCAAACTATACCACCTCCCTTGGCAATCACATCTCTTTATACAGTTTCCAATGTCGCCTTTATGCTCAATCTCTCCAAAACTGAACTGCTTGTCTTCCCTCCCTCTGCAGTAAACACCTCTGTTCCTATTTCCATTCGCGTGAATGGTGCCATCATAATTTCTACTACAGAGGCTCGTTGCCACAATGTGCTCTTGGACTCCGATTCTGCCTTCACTTCTCACATTCACTCCCTAACCAAATCTTGCTATTTCCACGTAAAACGACATTAAACGTATCCACCCGTTTCTTAAACAGGAATCTTCTAAAATGCTCATCCAAGCTCTTATTATTCCTGCCTTGACCGCTGTATCACTTTTTTCACTGGCCTTAAATGATTCCAGATTCTCCTTCTGCAGTCTGTAATGAACAGCTCTTCCACACTCATCCACCTCACATCAGGACACATGACCAAAATGTCCATACATGACATGCTCACAGGGGCGGACTGACCCATCGGGCACTCGGGCACTGCTCGAGGGCCCGCGGGCTGGTAAGGACCCGGTTTTGGCCTGCACTCCCTTGCTCAGTGGTTGCCCCCAGCTCCGGAGCCATGACTGCGGCTCGGACAGACCATGCGGCGTCACCATCAACCAGCAGGGGGGCCCGGCGGTGCTGTAGCGTGCTTCAGTGTCTCCTCTCCAACAGGAGCACGGCATGCTGCATTGACGCCGCCCCCTCACGTGATGAGCGTGGGGCACACATGGGGCATCAGCAGAAGAGGAAGGAGCCAGTCAGTATGGCTTTTTTTACCTGAGTTTGGGTGAGCGACCTGTCAAATGGGGGGGCTGGAATATCAATTTATTCACCCCCTTCCCACTGGAATATTAATTTATTTACCCCCTCCCCACTGAGATATTAATTTATTTACCCCTCCCCGCTGCAATATTAATTTATTCACCCCCTCCCTGCTGCAATATTAATTTATTCGCCCCCTCCCCGCTGGAATATTAATTCATTCAGGGGAGGGGGTGAATAAATTAATATTGCAGCGGGAAGGGGTGAATAAATTGATATTGCAGCGGGGAGGGGGTGAATAAATTAATATTGCAGCTGGAGGGGGTGAAAAAATGAATATTGCAGCGGGTGAATAAATTAATATTGCAGCGGGAGGGGGTGAATAAATTGATATTGCAGCGGGAGGGGGTGAATAAATTAATATCCCAGTGGGGAGGGGGTGAATAAATTGATATTCCAGCGGGGAGGGGGTGAATGAAGTAATAAAGTGTTATCAGTACATTACTGTGAGTTTTATTGCTGTGAAGCTCTGTGATATGTTCATACACACTGCACATTACTGTATCACAGAGCTCCACAGTAATATACAAGCAGGTCCAGAAATATTGGGACATCGACACAATTCTAACATCTTTGATTCTATACACCACCACAACGGAGTTGGAATGAAACAAACACAATGTGCTTTAACTGCAGACTGTCAGCTTTAATTTGAGGGTATGTACATCCAACTCAGGTGAACGGTGTAGGACTTACAGCAGTTTGCAGATGTGCCTCCCACTTGTTAAGGGACCAAAAGTAATGGGACAGAATAATAATCATAAATCAAACTTTCCCTTCTTAATACTTCGTTGCAAATCCTTTGCAGTCAATCACAGCCTGAAGTCTGGAACGCATAGACATCACCAGACGCTGGGTTTCATCCCTGGTGATGCTCTGCCATGCCTCTACTGCAACGGTCTTCAGTTCCTGCTTGTTCTTGGGGCATTTTCCCTTCAGTTTTGTCTTCAGCAAGTGAAATGCATGCTCAATGGGATTCAGGTCAGGTGATTGACTTGGCCATTGCATAACATTCCACTTCTGTCCCTTCAAAAACTCTTTGGTTGCTTTTGCAGTATGCGTTGGGTCATTGTCCATCTGCACTGTGAAGTGCCGTCCAATGAGTTCTGCAGCATTTGGCTGAATGTGAGCAGAGAATATTGCCCGAAACACTTCAGAATTCATCCTGCTGCTTTTGTCAGCAGTCACATCATCAATAAATACAAGAGAACCAGTTCCATTGGCAGTCATACATGCCCACGCCATGACACTACCACCACCATGCTTCACTGATGAGGTGGTATGCTTAGAATCATGAGCAGTTCCTTTCCTTCTCCATACTCTTCTCTTCCCATCACTCTGGTACAAGTTGATCTTGGTCTCATCTGTCCATAGGATCTTGTTCCAGAACTGTGAAGGCTTTGTTAGGTGTTGTTTGACAAACTCTAATCTGGCCTTCCTGTTTTTGAGGCTCACCAATGGTTTACATCTTGTGGTGAACCCTCCGTATTCACTCTGGTGAAGTCTTCTCTTGATTGTTGACTTTGACACACATACACCTACCTCCTGGAGAGTGTTCTTGATCTGGCCAACTGTTGTGAAGGGTGTTTTCTTCACCAGGGAAAGAATTCTTCGGTCATCCACCACAGTTGTTTTCCGTGGTCTCCCGGGTCTTTTGGTGTTGCTGAGCTCACCGGTGCGTTCCTTCTTTTTGAGAATGTTCCAAACAGTTGTTTTGGCCATGCCTAATGTTCTTGCTATCTCTCTGATGGGTTTGTTTTGTTTCTTCAGCCTAATGATGGCTTGCTTCACTGATAGTGACAGGTCTTTGGATCTCATCTTGAGAGTTGACAGCAACAGATTCCAAATGCAAATAGCACACTTGAAATGAACTCTGGGCCTTTTATCTGCACATTGTAATTGGGGTAATGAGGGAATATCACACACCTGGCCATGGACCAGCTGAGAAGCCAATTGTGCCATTACTTTTGTCCCTTAACAAGTGGGAGGCACATCTGCAAACTGCTGTAAGTCCTACACCGTTCACCTGAGTTGGATGTACATACCCTCAAATTAAAGCTGACAGTCTGCAGTTAAAGCACATTGCGTTTGTTTCATTCCAACTCCATTGTGGTGGTGTATAGAGCCAAAGATGTTAGAATTGTGTTGATGTCCCAATATTTCTGGACCTGACTGTAACTCACAGTAACATGTGGTGTGTATGTGTGTGTATCACAGACGTCCACAGCAATACAACTCACATGAATGTCTGGTTTGTATGTGTGTATCCCAGAGGTCCACAGCAATAAAACTTACAATAACATGGTGTGCCTGTGGAGCTCTGGGATACGCTCATACACAGCGCACTTTACTGTGAGTTTTAATGCTACATACCCCGGGGTGTAGGGTGATATAAGGTTATGGCTGTGTGTACAAATGAATGTATTTGTCTTTAAACAGTCTGCTGTGTGTAAAATTCTGCTCCTGTGTCCTTGTCACAGTTCTTCGTTGGTCCCCTTATGCTGTACCCAAAAGGCTGGTAATGCTTGTAGAATTGCCACATTATCTGCCTGCACTTCACAAAGTAAGAATGACAGCGGGCGTCTTGACAGCATCGTGAGGTACAGGTAGGACTGGAGACTAAATATTGGTGCGGGGCAGCAAGAGGTTAAATGGGCACTCAACTCAAATTTTACCCCCTTTTTTCCCCTTTAACCTCTTTGCTTCTGGCGAAGTGCTGAGCACATCCTCTGGTTTCATGTTTGTGTGCAGAGGATGTGCTTATCATGTTGCTGAAGTCCTGCAGCTCTGTGCCATATCTTTCTACTTTCACAGTGGGCTGACATCTTGCCCTCGCCTGGAGGGGGCACAATGGATCCCCCAATTCGCTGTCGGGTCCAAGTGGATTTTCTTCACACAATTTTCAAAAAGGTTATTTTAAGGAGTTCAGAAATAAATTTTTTAGCACAATAATGTACATGTGGGTGTTGCATTGTATGGGGTGGGGTTTTTTATGGGTGTGGCCTCTTGTGGGTGCGGAACAAGGGGGTCCCATGACCTCCTACTGTCCGGAGGCCCCATTACTTGTCAGTCAGCCCCTGCATGCTCAATAATGCTTCTATTCTGTTAACATTAATAAACGTGAGAAAAAAGCCTTACGGCTTCATTGCTTACCTATTTCCCTCTTGGGACTCTGTAATGATATTTGTTTGTATTTTTATATATTTTTTGTAGTCTCTTCTAAAATTTTGTTGACGTAATACTGTAAGTGATACAACATAAAAAGTAAGAAAGGATGGAAGAAACCCTTTAAGGCTAGGGTCAGACGAAAGCATTTTTCCCCGTGAACGTGAAAAAGTGCTTCCGAACGCATTGACGTATTTTATCATGGAATGCGCAAAAACGGTCAGACGACGCGCATTTTCGGGCGTGATTTTGTACGGATCGTCAATAAAACTCTTTTTGCGTCTGGACGTTATGTAGGCTGGACATTAGCAGCGTCTGACATCTCCTAATCTCGCACACACGCCGCTATGCCGCAGCTGCGCACTCAGTACATCAGTACTAGCGGTTCAGCGTTCTCAAAAAAATGCGTTCAAATTCCACTTGCGTTGCACGGCCGGACTTTTGTGCGGCCGTACATCGTATATTGGCCGTCATTGCCGTCATCTGCTGCTAGTGCGGCCGTAATTATGTGCGCCAGAACGCACGTTAAAAGTGCGCTGGTCTGACCCCAGCCTAAAATGCTAAACTTACAGGAAAATGTGATGGCCAATGGAAAACAGGTAGCCACAATATCAGTGTAGAATAACCATAAGTATAAATTGGACAATGGTTTACCCATGGCTACAGAAGAGTAGGTAGATCAGAAAAGCAGTACATTCGGAGATCCACAGTCTGCTTGCATATAAGAAAAAATGTAAATATAAAGGGTGTCAGCACTCTTTAGAAATGCATTCCAAACAAAGAGGAAATTAAAGGCAAAGGAGTAGAGTAGGGCATAACACAGGCAATTGGAGGAAAAGTCCTCACACCGAATCCAAAAATGGGGCAGGTGTCGCAGAGTATAAGACTCCACCAGAAAAGTAGGGAAAGAAGAAGTGTGACTCTCCAGTGACTCCTAGGTCTCCTGTACCATCAAGTATTCCTCAGATATGAGAGCTCTATATGTTGGGGTCACATTCGTACAAAAGGCCCATTCCTTTCTTCACAGTTGATGCTCCTGCGGCCAGGACCAACCTGTACTCACCTGAAACTCTCACGCTGCAGAGGAAATTGCTTGTCACTCATATAGGGTCAAGCTATTGCTCAGTTAAAATGGAACTCCGTGGGGGGGCGTGGTCGGCTGTGTAAGGGAGCAGACGTGTTTCGACAGAGCTCTCTGGGATTTTGCTGCTGGGCGTGATTTCAACCCATATTTCTCCTTGTTTTACCCCTTCTGGGATTCCCTGCACAGCTGGCCATCAGGTAGAGTGCTCTGGAGCCTGCTGTAGTCCCCCCTCCGGAGCCCAGTGGAGACTGTGATCCTGTTTCCTGGTGGGGGTGAACGGCCGTTGGGCATTTTGGCGCCTACTATCCGGCTTCTCTTCAGCTTGCTCCTTGTTTCCTGCGCCGCTCCCTGCAGAGTTTCCAGCCCAAGTGGTCGACAGTGGCAGGCTCGGAGGATGGAGAGCCCTTAACTTCTGGCCGCAGTTGCTGTTCCTGTGGCGGAGCTGGTGGCAGAGCATGTGGAATGGTGGCGGCTGATGCACCCTCCCCCCACCAGAGGCCTGGAGGACTTCGAGAGATGTTTGGAGCTGCTACTGGAAGAAGAGGAGAGCCCGTTGACAAGAGGCTCCTGGCGCCATTTAATGGCCGTGCTGAGAGATGGCCGGGAGATGAAGACCCTGGATGAGCTCACAACGAGTGCTGCCTTACCTGCTGGACGCGGGGAGGGTTTTCCTGTTATGGAGGTGGATTGCTGTGATGGGGGTACGCCGGTGCCCGCTGAGTTGGAGGCTGTGGTGGAGGTCCTGGCGGTTGTGGAGGTCCCTGAGATACCTGCAGTGTGTCCCCGGTGCGATCTGCAGTGACAGGGCTGCCGGGTGCTGCGGCTCTCTCCGCTGATGGGCTATGGTGCTCACCCTGGCTCCATAGCATGGATCCGGCCATGACCGCATCACCCTGGGGCCTGCCCGTCCGATGGGCCCTCGAGATGAGGACGTGCACGACGGGGCTGCACGTCTAGATATGTGGTTGGGCACAGGCTGAGCCGGTGTGTCCCGCCGCACTTGTGGTTCCCGGCCTGTTTCTTTTTCGAGTTGATCCCCCGCATGCTGTTGTGTTTTTCATTCCCCTATTCCCCCCTCCCCCCCTTACCGAACTTGAGAGACTCTGCAGAAATTTTTTATTTTTCCCCCTTCTCTATTTGATATGCTTTTTGAGGACACCCGCTTACTTTTTCTTTTCGTTGCTACTTGAGGACTTTTGATTTTTATCGTTAGTTATTTTTTCCAGCTGAGTTTTATTTTCTAGACTCCTGATGACGCTGCCTTTTGGCTCCCGAGGACACTTCTCATTTATCTCTGTTTACCCTTCTATGTCTTCTATCTGGGAACGGCTGTGACGGCCCTGCGAGGCCGCTTTTATGCTGGTCGCTCTGTGACATTGTTTAAAATCTTTAAATAAAGAATTTATAAATAAATCAAGTGGAACTCTGCAAAAATTCTGCCTTCATGGGTGCTGCTTTAGACTCGGCTATGTGAAGAGGCATCTCCTGGTCGGTAATATCACATGCACATCAGGCAGCTCTGCAAACCTGGACTGACATATCCCCTCTGTGAACTCCAAAGCAGCTGTACCTCCATATCCAATCGAAGGTATCACAGCACTCCATGCAGAGCTCATTCTTCCAGTACATGATGAACAAAACCAACAGGGAAGCCAGGTTCCCATTCGTAGCAGGTAATGAAACTTGGACAGAGACAAACAGCAGGTTATACTATTCCATAAGATAGTGAAAAGAAAGCCCCAGAGGAGATTAAAGGCACCTGCAGCCTATTGAAGCACTGGTCCTTGAGTTTCATAGTCGCCCACTTTCTACATCTGAGGAAGTGGGCCCTCCGTCTCCTCAGGTGGTAAACATTTCTTCCTTGCAGGCGCCATACCAGGAGCACCTACATAGCACAGTCGACAATCTGGCCAGGCATCAGGAAAGAGGTCTGCCACGATATGGTTACCAGGCATAGGCTGTAACAGAAGGCCCCAAAATGTCTTGTGCTAAATAACTGGTGAGGGGCTGCCCCAACCGCCCTAATGGACAAGCCTCCACTGACTGAGAGTCCTCCAATTTGCTGCAAGCTTGTTAGCTGCATACACCAAAAATTAGAGGGTGTTGCGAATCTGCTTCCTGCAGTGAGGTGCCAGACAGACGTGTGCCAGGCTAAGCTGGGCACAGGAGCAACGGTGAGTTTTACACTATGCAAAATGGGAGAAGAAATAAAAGTGAGGTGGGCTCAATGAGGGTTAATAGTTAACCTAAATGTTTACTTTTCCACTTTCTTTGCAAGACCTACAGCGTTATTCAAAGAGTGTTCATTCTTTCTTTCCCTGCACTTCTGGGGAATCAATTTCCCCAACCCTGCAGTGAGTTCAGCATTCACCGCAGGTTCTCCGATGTGCAGGGAAAATTCACCGAACGCATCCGAAAAACTGCTGCAAAACCGCCACATCAAACAGAAAAACCGGCACAAAACCACCGAAAAGAACCCCGAACGCATCCAAAAAACACCAACGATCCGTCATATGACTGTCGAAAAAAAACAAAAAACGCATCCGTAATCTACCGAACAGAAAAAGCCGACAAGCCGATAAACGGGGCAAAAAAACAAACAAACACCACCGCCACCTTTAACCACTTGAATGCTAAGGACGCGCTCAGCGCGTCCTCAGCATTCCCGCTGGTATGCGGAGGACGCGCTGAGCGCGTCCTCGCATTGGGGTCAGCGTTCGGCCGGGTACCGGCCGATCGCTGGCCCCTCCGGTGCGGGCTGACATCCTGGATGTCAGCCCGGCATCCGGAGCAGTGGCCGCCATTATTATGTGTCATCGCGCCCCCGGGATGACACATAATTCAGGCGCCCCCCCGCATGTGCGGAGGAGGCGCCTGAAAGGGAGGGGGGGAGGTCCTTCGGACCTCTCTCCCTCCCGATCGGCGGCTCACAGGGGCTTAACCCAGGCATCATTTGGAAGGGCACAGCCTGCCCTTCCAAATGATGCCTGGCATTAACCCCTGGGGAGCTGGATCGCAAATCGGCGATTTGCGATCCTTCCCGGGAGCTGGCCGACATCTTGGATGTCGGCCAAGCTTCCGGGAACTCCCCCAGAGGACTGGCGTCATCGTGCGCAGCACGATGACGCCAGTCCTAGCATTAACCCCTAACTGCCACGAAGTGTGGAGATAGGGAGTTCATTGGAACTCCCTATCTCCCGATCCGTGGCAGTTAGGGGTTAAATTTTGATATCGTTGGATCGGCCAGAGCATGGCCGTTCCAACGATACCAAACATGAAAGTAAAAAAAATTGTAAAAAAAAAAAAAAAAGAAAAATAAAAAAAAAAAAAATTAAAAAAAAAAATAATAAAAAAAAAATAAACACTTTTTTTTTTTTTTTTGTTTTGTTAATGCAGCAATATTGTTCCCATTTCAATTATAATGTGAACAATGATGCTGCATTAACGATTTTTGTATGCGGTGCGTTTGTTAAAAATGATGTCATTTTCCCCCAAAAAAAATGTAACGAGACCCCATCTCTAATTTTTTTAACAAGCGCACCCCATACAAAATATAACCGCAATTGCTCGCATGTTAAAATGTGGAAAAAAACACTTTACACGCTGTAAATTATTGAAAATACATATTTTATTGCATTTTTTGTTATAATATACAAACATGACATAACGTATACATATAATAATGACATATTATGAATCTACCGAGTCTGACGGAAAGAACGATATATAATATGTCGATGTCATATACTAAAATAAGCCTTCAAAACACGTTTAAACATGATGCGCAAAACAGGTAAAAAATGACCTCAGCACAGGGGCGGGAAAAGCCTCAGCAGCGAAAGGGTTAAAAGATGTTTGCAAACAAAATACTGCACAAAAATGCCTGGAATTAATATATAAGTCCCTATGAATAATTATAAAAAGCTATTGAACCCCTTAAAGATGGGCGTGTGTCGCCTGTTGGAGGTGGGGTAACGTCGGTGAGGCGTGTACAGGCAGCCGACACGCGACGCGTGTCATTCACTGTAAGGAGACGGCCTGATTTCAGGGGGATGGCCATGAGCGCCGACTGCAGGGAGGGGCCTAGGTGGCCCATTGAAGACAGCTTGGTGTACATGTACGCCCTGCATCTTCAAGGCCCACCCACTGCGAAAACGGCATAGAATATCCTGCGGCAGGAAAGGGTTAAAAAAGAAGGAAAAAAAATTGCGGAAAAAAATACTAAAAAAATATAAAATAGAGAGACTTTTGCATGCAAATTAAAAGAATAAACAGTTTAATAGATATTTAATAAAAACGGGAATATTTTTAACATTGAAACCTATGGGATTTGCCTAATGAAACCCCCGAACATCAGGACATTTCACTGACATTTCGGTGCTGTTCAGTGTTCTCTGAATAGATTAACCATTACTTCTCTATGGGGATTTCACTGCTGCCATAGGTCACTCGTATTTTGTTGGCAATTCACCAATATTTGGCGAATCGCCAGCTTTCAAATAGTCAAATGGCGCCGAAATCAACCCGTAGGGGGAAATTCACAGTTGAGTGCAATTTCAGGGCCAGTTCGGCTCTCTTTGACTAACCCTGCTAGAGTGTCTAATTCAGGCTTTAGTACTTTTTTCCATCTCCCCAAGGTGGTCTGAAGCAAGTAGGACTGACCATAACCAGCTTTGAAGGGGCAGAACCCCCGGGCATAAGAGACAGGTTGGAAAAACAATACATACAGGGTTATTCAAAGAGATCCAAATTGTGGCCGAAAAAGGTAACCGAACAGTGAAATTCAGCATATGGTTACCTTTCCTGGCCATTCGGCTATTCAGAGTAGGGATGTGCGTTTCGGGTTTCGGAATTTTGGAATTTTCACGAAATTTCCCGATTCGTGTTTTCGGATGCGGCCGAATTTCCGAAAATTTTTAGATCCGAAAATGGCAGATCCGAAAAGTTTCCCGAGCCGAAACGAAATATTTTCGGAATTTTCGAATGGACTTGAAATGTGTCAAATCGAAATTTATTGCTTTGAAACGAGGAGAACAGACTTTCCGAAAAAACGAAAATTTACGAATTTACGAAAAGTCGATACAAAAAACGAGCTAAGTGACACGAAAATACGAAAAATGGTCGAAATTCCGAAAACATGTACAATTCCGAAAAACGAAAATTTCCGAAATCACGAAAAGTCGATGCAAAAAACGAGCTAAGTGACACGAAAATACGAAAAATGGTCGATATTCCGAAAAAACCAGTACACGAAAAACGAATCGAGCTGAACCGAATCGAAACAGAAATCGGTCGAAACGAGCCGAATCGAAAAGTTTAAAAATCCGAAAAATCAAACCGAATCGAACCGAAAAAAAAATCGGTGCACAAGCCTAATTCAGAGAGCAGGCAGTTCGTCAAATCCTGGTGAATTGCCTGCACATACGGTGCCTGTTCTTTGCCTGTTCGAGGGCAGTGAAATCCCCATAGAGAAGCAATGCTTCAGCTATTCAGAGAACAAAAAACAGCAGTGAAAAGTTGCCAAATTGCCCTGCTGTACAGTGGTTTCATGCGGCAGATTTATTCAGCCGAATCCCATAGGCTTCAATGTTAAAAATATTCCCGTTTTAATTCAATATCTAATAAACCGTTGATTATAATATTCTGCAGTAAAAAGTCTATTTATAGATTGTTTGGGATCTTTTAGGCATATTTTCGGGATTTTTTTGGGAAATTCTTTTTCCGGTTTTTTTTTTAATTGTTTTTTCTATTTTCTGTAACATCCCTTTTTATTATCATTCATTGGATCTTATATGTAAATTTCAGACATTTTCGTTCTGTGGTTTCTTTGCAAATAGCGTTTCACTTTTCAAACATTCAAGCGTACTGGTTTTTTTTTCACTCCATTCGTCTGTGGTGTCGGCTTTTTCTGGCGGCTGCTCTGCACGGTGATCGACGGCTGCTCGGGTTTCTCCAGCGTGTTCGGCGGGGTTAATCCAGATGTTTTTGTGGGTTTTGGTGTGCCTTAGCCGGGTTTTGCGGTGAGTGTTCGTCGGGTTTGCGGCGGCTTTTCCCTGCACTACGACGGCCCTGTGGTGCTTGCTGAATACACCGCAGGGTCGCCGAATCGCACCGAATTGAAAAGAACGAAAAGTCACCGAACGTTCGGTGACTTTTCGATTCTCTTTGAATAACTCTGATAGTTATCTTCCTGGAAGAATATCCATATGAAAGAGAGAGTCAAACAGCTGTTTAAACTTCATGAAAGATAAACCTATCACTATATTGAATAGTGCTGAGCAAACTCATGACCTTAAAAATAGTGTGAAGAGCGGGCATATGATAAAATTTGAATGAGTTCCCATTCTTATGATCAAAGAAGCTTGGGGAGTCTTTTTACATATTTTCCACTCTGACAATATGGCTCTGGTCTCTTCTATTAATACCTCAGGTACATGAGCCATGCCTATTCAGTGGGATATGATATTTCTACCCGCCTAGCATGCTGTTAGAAACCTGCTTAGGTATGTGATTTTCCAAGTTCTGTATTATGACACGTGGGGGGAGCCACATGTCCTGGGAGTTCAGATATTTGTTAATTTACCCTTGATCACATGTTATTGTGTTGCTGGAAAGTGTAGAAAAACATTTAGCCCCTGAGATATGACTTGATTTATCCTTAGGCAATAGGCATTGATTGCTATGTTTGTGTCATCTGCTTGGATAGGTGAATGTGGGTAAAATTACATATGTACCAAAACTTCCATCAGACTATATGCTGTTTTTAAACATTTATAAAGCAAATGAATACTTGTTAAACTATCCATTGAAAAGCTCAATATCAAAATTGTTAGAATTGATGGTATTTTGCTGCAATAGTAACAAATTAAACCCTTAAGGACCAATGACGTTACTGTTGACTTTTGAATTGACTTTAAAGACCCTTGGTCCTTACGAGCTTAATATGTAGGGAGGTGAAAGACCTATGTTCATCAAGCTCACCCCTCCACTCATCCCCACCATTCTCTTTGATTCAAAAAAGGCAACTCCCCTCCCCACAAGCACTGACTTGGAGCATTTCTAATCCTGCCCACTTGCCAAACGAAATCGTCCTTTATTCTGTACCAGGTGTCAGAGTTATCCTTGAATCTACAACTATTGTGTTTAGAACTCTGCTTATATCCATTTAACCCCTTCACTGCTGAGCCATTTCACGTTTTAAAAAAAACACATTTTTCTTTTTTGTATTATTATTGTTATTATTTTTTTCTTTACTTTAAACATGGTCATGTTTGGTATCATTGGAAAGGCCATGCTCTAGCTGAAAACAGTTGGGAGATATCGGGGATCAAAGGAACCCTTATCTCCACCCCTATCTTTCCTTAGGAGTCAATGAGGACGTTCCCCACACGTGAAAGGGTTAAATCATACAGGACTGATTCAAAGGATGGATTGAGGTGGACTAAACATACCATACCAGACCATATTTTTATAGGTTCATACTATGAAGAACTTTTTCTTATGCTGTTGATGGGATATTTATTCTTCCAGTGTCAGTGAATGACCATCCTTTGTAAATTCCTGTTAATGAAACGTTTACCAGAAAGATGTTTTTGTTTCCTCCGTATGTATTTGAATAATGCAATCTCTTCTTGGATGCCTTTTTATCAAGGTTTATGTGCAATTTCTTTAACCTGCCTGGCGGTATTCCCGAGTGTGACTCGGGGTTAAATTTTGCTACCGCGATCGGTAACCCCGAGCCACACTCGGGCTGGATGCATACTCACCGCTTCCTTCACTCCCTCGCAGTCTCTGCAGTCACCGCAGTGTGATCGCGGCAGCCGGCGACTTTTCTTCCTGGTTCCGCTCCCTGCGAGTCACATGACGCAGGGGGCGGGACCAGGTGGAAAATTCAAAAATGAAAAAAAAATTACTGTAGAATAAACTTTGTGCTGTGCAGTGGGTGCTGGGATTCCTGTGCAGATGTACACTCCTTTGCCAATGAAGTATACAGGATGCGGGGTACCAACAAAAGAGTATTTATTCTCATAGCAGCTTTACAGAAATAAAAGGCAAATAAAAATAATTTCTAAAATGTAATAAGGCTTTGCAATAGAAGTTTCGCTGGTGCTTGCCCAGATCCAACAGGAAGAATGAAATCTCAGCTGTCAAACACAAAATAATCTGCACCATGTTTTAGCTAAAAAGGTAATATTATTATTTATTATCTATTAAGCTTCAACACATTCCACAGCAGTGCTGTACAAAGGTACAATGGGTAAACACAAGATAATTCTACAATACACCAAAAGGCAAGTCAATATTTCTCCAACAGATACAGAAGGAATTAGACATGTGCGTTTTGTTCGAATACAAATTCGCCGAAAATCCACGATTTTACGTTTTCGGGAGCATTTCTGAAAACGATACTCGGCAGTCCAAAATTTCGAATCGGTCCGAAGAACGAATCTATAGCGATCCGAAACGATCCAAAATCATCCGAAACAAATAAAAAATTAAATCTATACAATTCAAGACAAGACAATGGGTTAATGGACATTGCCCAGCCAAGGGATAATGGGCTTTGGGCATCTCACAGGACACAGCGTATGTCCCAAGCAAAGGGTTAATGGGCATTGGGCCTCTCACAGGGCACAGCGTATGTTCCAAGCAAAGGGTTAATGGGCATTGGGCATCTCACATTGCACAGCGTATGACCCAAGCAAAGGGTTAATGAGCATTGGGCATCTCACAGGGCACAGCGTATGCCCCAAGCAAAGGGTTAATGGGCATTGGGCATCTCACAGGGCACAGCGTATATCCCAAGCAAAGGGTTAATGGACATTGAACATTTTCACAGGGCAACTTTCACAGGGCATGTCCCAGCAAAGGGTTAATGGGGGTATCTCACAGTATCCCCTGTATTTTTTATTTTATTAATTTTTTTACAGTTATTTTTTTTTAATCATTATAAAATGGAAAACGAATCGATCCCAAATTTCAAATCGGTCCGAAGAACGAATCGGTACCGATCCGAAATGATCCGAAACAAAAGGGAAATCGATTCGAAATGATCTGAAACAAAAATTCACGGAATGAAAAGATCTGAAACAAAAAATACCGCTGTGCACATGTCTTGAAAGAATTGAGGGCCCTATTCCCGTAGGAACTTAAAATCTAGATGAGTGAAGGGGTGAGAAACAGCAGGGGAGGACTGCATTGATGACATGTTAATTCACAGAGAGATGTGCACTTTTATTGGGTGGGTCAGATGTGTTGTTATTGGGTTAGGCGGTAGGCTTCCCAATATAGGCTTCCCAATATAGAAGTGTCTTTATAGAGCATTTAAAAGACGCCAGATTGGGGGACAGTCTGATACGTGGAAGTATGTTCCATAGGGTCTGTGCCGCAGTAGAAAAGTCCTGCAATCTGGCATGTGAAGAGGTGATGATGGAGGAAGCTAGGAGCAGGTCATTGTTTGATGTTAGAGGCCAGGCTGGGGTATATTTGGTGATTATGAGGAGAGGTGTATCATACATGGTCGATCCAGGAGTCTTTGGAAACAGCAGAGTCTCGCCATTCCAATGATACCCAACATGATCATATTCAGTGTAAAGACAAAATCATAAATAATAAAATATAAACGTAACTATTTTTTTCACAGGGTGGAAATGGCTCAGCAGTGACAGGGTTAATGGTCAGACTATATATTACATTGTGTATTACTTTTGTTTTTGCCTTGGTTTAGTTGTATATTAAAGGTTAATGGGCAGGCTTCATTCCTCGCAGTATTCATTTTATTTTTTCATTTAGTAATGGCATTTTAGGAGTTAATGGGTAGGCTACATGTCTCAGAGTGTATACATTTCATGTTTTCACTTGATTACTGGCATTTTAGGGGTTAATGGGTAGGCTACATGCCCCACAGTCTATTCATTTAATGGTTTCCCTTGATTAATGGCATTTTAGGGGTTAATGGGTAGGCTACATGCCTCAGTCTATTCATTTCATGTTCTCCCTTAATGGCAATTTAGGGGTTAATGGGCAGGCTACATACCACACGGTTTATTATTTTTATTGTATTTCCCTGGCTTTATGTATTTTAGGGGTTATTATGGAAGCTAGAAACTGAAGGGTCAATTCATCTTTAGTCCTTTGCATTTTTTGTCACATTTCGGGGAATCCATTTCACCGAAAATATGGTGAATTCCCTATTTAGTGAATGGTCACCGTAATTTGTGAAAATTGGAGTTGCTGAAGCAGTTATTGGACGTCAGCAAAAATCGCCGAATTGCGGCAAATAAAATATTGAATTTATGTACCAGGTTAGTAAAACTAAAAGGTATCATTGCATCACATTACTCTGAGAATTTGGATTCTTATTTATATATACTTGTTTAGTTTTTTTCAGTGGTATAGATTTAGTGGCAAAAATTATTAGTGCCCCCCAGTTTTGACTGTGGTATCTTAGGTGCCCCCCCCCTATATATTGTTCCTAGAGTCGCCACTGAGGAACGCCGACTGACAGAGGCATTGCAGAGGAGAAATTGCCAGCAAGGGATAGTGATATCATGGTGCAGCTGATAGAATATAATTAGGAGAGTGACCACCACAAGGATATCCATTTATTAATTGCTACGTTCGCTTTTGTTCTAGACAGCGTCATACATTATGTCTTCTTTGAGGAGATGTTGGTGGGAGTTTTGGCCCTGCATGGGACGCGGCTGGCAGTTGTGATGCAATTATGCTGATTAAATTGCTTTGGAGAAGGAAATATACAAATGATAAAAAAGACATGTGAAGGGCAAATCTTATAAACTGTTTTGTGTCTACAAAATCATTTTCTCATCGAGACCAGGGAGGACACTGAGCTGAGTCTAGCTCCGTTTCTCAAGGCCGTGGTTCAAGGGAAACTCTAAAATCTAAGGCATTATGGAAAAGTCTACTATTAGATCTTATATAAGTTGAAATATTTAAAATGTATACATGCTGTTTGCATTGCTCTTGTAATTTAAACCATCATTATCGCATTCCTATCATTTATTTGAACATACAGTAGCTAGCATACCAGCCCAAGACAGAAACTCAGCTCATATCTCATACACGTTAACATTTAAATTGAAGAGACACCCTATAAACAAATGTTTGGAGAAATGTATACAGTTTTTTTTGTGACACACAAAGAACATGTACAAAGTTCTGCCATGACCACACACTTGTGCTGCTGCGGCACTGATTAACACCGCAAACAGCCTGGTTCACAAAATAGTGAATGAGGCAGCAAGTAAGCTGATGGCAAAGTGGTTTGTACATGCTGTCATCTTTTTAAATAGTTCAAATCTTCCAATTTGTGAGGATTGAAATGAAGCCATAAACCAGAACTATATATCCCATAATCCACTGCTGGACAGGGATTTATTGGATAGGATTCTGAACACAGATCAGATTATGCGGATCCTAATTGGTGCAGCCTTGTCCTGGTGTGCGCCACTCATGAGAAGGATCCTGGGCCTAGTCATGTGTGAAAGGCATAGGCGTCTCTAGAGGGGGCCCCCCTAGGTTATTTTGTGCCCCCCATGTCCCCCCCCCACCAGGGATCAGCATTCAGCTTCCCCCACTTCTTCGGACCAATGTGTCTCCGTCCATGTCTGTCATACATGGTCAATCCAGGAGTCATTGGAAAGGGCAGAGTCTCGCCGTTCCAATGATATGCAACATGACCATATTCAGTGTAAAATACAAATCATAAATAATAAAACATAAAGGTAACACTTTTTTTCACAGGGTTGAAATGGCTCAGCAGTGAAAGGGTTAATGGTCAGACTATATATTACATTGTGTATTTCTTTCGTTTTTGCCTTGGTTTAGTTGTATATTAAGAGTTACTGAGCAGGCTTCATCTCTCACAGTATACATTTAATTTTTTCCCTTGATTTAATTGCATTTTAGGAGTTATTGGGTTTGCTACATGCCTCAAAATGTATACATTTCATATTTTCCCTTGATTACTGATATTTTGGGGGTTAACCCCCTTTAAGGACCAAGGACGCAACGTTTATATCTTAAATGCATTGGCTTTAAAGACCCTTGGTCCTTAAGGGGTTAATGGGTAGGCTACATACCTCACAGTGTATACATTTCACATTTTCCCTTGATTATTGGTATTTTAGGAGTTAATGGGTAAACTACATGCATCACAGTACAGTTGTGTTCAAAATTATTCAACCCCCACTGAAATTGAGTGTTTTGGCCAGTTTGACATTGATTTTGATCATTCAGTCATATTGCTTACAATTAAATCAAAGAGGCACGTGTAGGTCAGACAAATATAACATAACATTTATAATGAAATAACCACAAATGTCTTTTCTGTGCTCACATTATTATCAGTTTTATTCAACCCCCAAGTGACATTCAATCTTAGTACTTAGTACAACATCCTTTTACAGTTATAACAGCTTTTAAACGTGAAGCATAGCTTGACACAAGTGTCTTGCGGCGATCTACGGGTATCTTCGCCCATTCGTCATGGGCAAAAGCCTCCAGTTCAGTCACATTCTTAGGCTTGCGCACTGCAACTGCTTTCTTTAAGTCCCACCAGAGGTTCTCAATCGGATTTAAGTCAGGTGACTGCGATGGCCACTCCAAAATGTTCCAGCCTTTAATCTGCAACCATGCTCTAGTGGACTTGGAGGTATGCTTGGGATCATTGTCCTGTTGAAAGGTCCAACGTCTCCCAAGCCTCAGGTTTGTGACGGACTGCATCACATTGTCATCCAATATCTCCGGTTACTGAAGAGAATTCATGGTACCTTGCACACGCTGAAGCTTCCCTGTACCTGCAGAAGCAAAACAGCCCCAAAGCATGATTGACCCCCCGCCATGCTTCACTGTAGGCAAGGTGTTCTTTTCTTCATAGGCCTTGTTCTTCCTCCTCCAAACATAGCGTTGATCCATGGGCCCAAACAGTTCTAATTTTGTTTCATCAGTCCACAGAACACTATCCCAAAACTTCTGTGGTTTGTCCACATGACTTTTGGCATACTGCAGTCGACTCTTCTTATTCTTTGGAGATAGCAAGGGGGTGCGCCTGGGAGTTCTGGCATGGAGGCCTTCATTGCGCAGTGTGCGCCGTATTGTCTGAGCTGAAACTTCAGTACCCACATCTGACAAATCTTTTCTCAGTTCCTCAGCAGTCACACAGGGACTTTTCTCCACTACGCTTCAGGTAGCGCACAGCAGTCGAAGTCAGCATCTTCTTTCTGCCACGACCAGGTAGCGTTTCAACAGTGCCCTTTGCCTTGAATTTGCGAATGATGCTTCCTATGATCTGTCTTGGTATGTTTAACATCTTTGCAATCTTCTTATAGCCATTGCCCTTCCTGTGAAGAGTAATCCCCTCTTCTCTTGTCTTCCTGGACCATTCTCTTGACTTCACCATGTTTGTAACCACACCAGTAAATGTCTAGAAGGAGCTGAGTATCACAGTCATTTTAAAGCTGCCTAATTGGTGCTTATTATGCTTTATTGCTGCTCCGTGACATCCACAGGTGTTTTCAATACCTCATTGAAAACACTTGAATGAACCTCTGTTCTTCAGAGTGGTAGTCTTTAAGGGGTTGAATAATTGTGTCAATGAAGAATTCACAAAAGAAACATTTACTACTGTATTACAAAACCAATTGATGTCATTTTAGTTGCATATGGTTCTTTAAAAAGTCCTTGTAGGATTTAATTCTGAATACAATTACAAATGTACACTAAATTCCCTAAAACCCTTTACAGCATTAGGGGTTGAATAATTTTGAACACAACTGTATATACATTTTCCCTTGATAACTGGTGTTTTAGGGGTTAATGGTTAGACTACATGCCACACTTTATTATTTAGATTCTATTTTCCGGCTTTAATGGCATTTTAGGGGTTATTATTGAAGTTAGAATCTAAAGGGTCTATTCATCTTTAGATCCTTTATTTATTTTTATTTTTTTCCAAGATTTTTTTTTATTGTAGAAAAGGATAAGTTTACAAACCATCCAAGAAACGTGGCCGCGCAGGGCCAAACAGCACAGTCGTATATAGACCATAGAATAAAAGGGAGAGGGAATGGACGGCATAAAGGGTGCGACAAGATAATAAAAGTGGTACCAATAAAAGTAAAATTAAGATAACAATAAGCAGCCTCGCAAGGTCACAACCTGTCAGCCTGCAATTCGCTTAGTGAAGCAAAGAGCGTAGATAGTCTCTGCTAAAAAGACCCCCTGTGAAGCATTCATGCCTCGTGAAAAACAAAAAATACCAAGGTGGGAAGTTTCCACAAAAAATGCACATAAACAGTACATATTCAAGAACTATCGCAGAAACAGATATTGCAACAATTCAGATAGTGTAAATTCAAAAAAGAAAGGGGGGACCAAAATGTGATGACAGTGCCGAAATCACAGAAAAAAAAAAGTAACTGAGAGTGTGTGTGGGGGGGGGGGTATATTAATAACATATAATCAAACATTCCAAAGGGAGAAATAAGTCCCTGAGTCTAGCCTGGGTCCATCGAAACAGTAAAGGCCCCACGGGAGTCAAGGCCAGAGGGCTTCGGAGCAGAAGAAAGACCCAGGGAGCTCAACAGGCGCCAGGCTTCGTCAGGGGAGGACACTAAGTGTGACAGGTTATCTTGGCAGACATACAAGGTACCCGCCACTCCCCAGCGATAACGCACCCCAGCGCGCCTCAAAAAAGCCGTTATTTTACGATACTGCCGCTGGGCCAGTAGCGTCATGCAGGGCAGGTCGTTTGAAAGAAAGGCCCTTGTCACGGAAGGGACATAGGGGCTCGGCGCAGCGAGACACAGGACTCAAACCCAAGACATTTTTAAAAGGACCTTGTTTTCCTTTGAACGTTTGCAGTGTGCGTTTCAATGTATGAACAGTTTATTTTCCTTGCTAGATGTGGTTTTACTTGATGTGCTGTATTAAGATGTACCCTGTGTGATTTTAAATATACTTTACATCGTTTGGTTTTAGTTTAATTTAGTTTAGTGAAATTACATAGCTTTGGTTTTAAAACATACTTATATTCCTGTAGGTAAATGTGTATTTCTGTAGCTAGTAAACAAGTTTTGCTGCTGTGTAATTTATGCGTCAGGGATTTTCCCCATTATCTAGCTACATGTTTAATTTAAGGGATCTCTGATAGTGTGTGTTTAATTTGATGTGCTGGAACAATGGATGTACAAACGTTGTGTGAGTTGAAGGCTAAGAGAATGTGAAGAATGTTGATTGTAAATAACTGACATAATCTAATTAGTATGGGTATGCTACTAATTAGTAGGGGTATGCAAATTGTGACTGTTGTACTTCAGCATAAATAGTGGCGTTGTTCATTAAAAGAGTCAGTTCATCTGAGTGTTTGATACATGCAGCTCCGTCTGGTGTTGTCATTTCACGCCAGCTATATATCACCACCACCCAGGAACGGGTCACTCTAACTCCGCAGCAGAACATCGATTCGCCGCGCCGTTGCGCCACCTTGGATCGGTACCTCGGGATACCGCAACCACCCCGAATCGGGACCTCGACTCAGCGCCGTGCCCCGCATCTTCAAGGAGACTCTACCGAACCGCGGTTCGCCACGCAGACCGTCTCCAGCCTTCCAAAGGTCAGTAGATCTGCTGCTCGAGACGCCGAGTGCAGTGCCGCTCGGTAGTCGGGCGGATCTCCACCGTGGGTGCCCCATATACTCTCCAGATCTCCACCGCCACGTGGTCTTCTACCCAAGCCGCTTGAGACGCCGGGTGCCGTGCCACTCGGTAGTCGGGCTTGGCAACACCAAAGAGGGGGTCAGATAGAGCAGGACCGCAGGCGGATACACCATTCCGTCACAGCCCTCAAAAGGTATTGCAGCCTGGGCAGCCGGGGACGACATTAGGCGACATTTGTCTGCTTCTTCTGAGGCTACGGCCAGCACGTCACGTGGTGAGTCCGCAGGGGCCATCGCCACTTTCCTCAGACGGATGGCATGTCGGAAAATAAGAGTCCCGGTCAGTGATCCCAGAACATGTAACGCAACGTTATTGACAAATGACAGCAGGGTGTCAGCGGCGACCACCTCCGGGATCCCCCGAATCCGCACATTTTTCCTGCGGTGGCGTTTCTCCGCTGATTCTACCACTCCAGTAAGAAAGAACACCTGGGCTTTGAGAGATTCCAGTTGCGGTTCTAGGTGTGCTTGCAACGCTTCAGCTTCCACCACTCGTGTTTCCACCGCCGTCAGCCACCCTTTAATAGCTACCATTTCCGACGACAGGGACGTAAAGTCTGCTTGCCAAATCATCCGCATCTCCTCCAGCGTCTCTCCCAACAGGCGTCGGCTGGCACCTTCCGAGAGTGGCAAAAGGCCAGCGCCTTCCGGTGCTCTGTGTACAACCGGAGGTCCCGTCGCCGCGTCACCAGAGGGCCCGGGCGCCACCTTAAGCTTGCGTGCCGTCATCAGCCTTGGAGCACTGGGGGCATCTGCCGGCCGTTTCTCCACCACCACTTTCCGGGGTATCCCCCTTGCAGCCACAAAAGCCTCCGACCAATAAGGGTCCTCTTCATCCGAAGAGCACGTCGTTGGAGACAGGTAAGTCTGCGGGGAATCCTGTCTCTTCTGTCGGGGATCCCCCAAGGAATCCTGGATGTCTCGTTGCCGGGGGCCATCCGGCGATTGGGGTTTTTTGCCCGATTTTTTACCCATGGGTATGGGGGATTCAGAAAATGCTGCCGAATGGGACGTAGCATGGCACTGGAGAAGCGCTTCAAATATGGCCGCCAGGTATAGGCCGTGAAAACAGGCCACAGCTCCCAAAAGGTAAGTTACCCGTGGGTCAATCGCAGATAAACGCAATATAAAAAGATATAGTCGGAGAGCTCTGCAGAATGCGACTGCACCCGCCGGAAGTCAGCTCCGCCCCCTAGATCCTTTATTTTTTGTCACAATTCGGGGAATCAATTTCTCTGAAAATATGGTGAATTCCCTATGGAGCGAATGATCACTGTAATTTGCGAAAATTGGAGTCGCTGAAGCAGTTATCGGACATCGGCGAAAACCGCCGAATTGTGGCAAATAAAATATTGAATTTATGTATCAGGTTAGTACAACAAAAAGGTATTGTATCACATTACTCTGAGAATTTGGATTCTTATTTATATATACTTTTTCAGTGGTATGGATTTAGTGGCGAAAATTATTAGTGTCCCCCCCCCGTTTTGACTGTGGTATCTTATGTGCCCCCCCCCCTATATATTGTTCCTAGAGTCGCCACTGGTGAAAGGACATTTAGGAGCCCCTTATATGTCATTCACTGCAGGGGTTGTCAAGCCCTTTTTCTGGCACCCTCTCTACAAACTGCACCCCCCTTTTCTCAAGTCATATCTCGCAATGTTAGGAGGTATGACATCATGATGAACACGAGCAAGGTTCAGGCAAGACATGAGCAGCAGCAAACTGTTCTGCCACATCTTCCTGAATAAAAGCTTTTCCGAAAGTATTATTCAAGTTGAAATCATATTTAAATTTCACCCGAAACCTTATCTAACACTGGCTTCATGCATGGATAGTGGCTGCGCCTCCAACTGGCCTAAGGCCCCTCCGACTCATTAGGCATTTCCTAATGTTTTGTCCATTCTAAGGTCTGACCAAGAAATGTCTACATTTTAATTTTAATTATTTTATGTTCTTTTTTTAGCTCATACCTGTGGGTCATGTCCAGCCTCATAGGTCCCTTTAATTTTTTTTTCTATCATTTACTTGTTCATCCTTTACAGAGTGCCCAGGGAATTGAAATTTAAATGTGACTGCCTGGCTAAAACGGATTTTGCTAATTGTGCTAACAATACTATTATCCTGCAGTGATTAAAAATGCAATTGAGTCATTGTAGACCTGCAGACAGAAGAACTGTACCTTATGCTGTAATGGCATGTAGCATTGTGCTCCACAATGTAGGTTTACATCAAAACCTGTTTTGCTTTGGAACAAAAAAAAGGGGAGGTTCTTGTTTGTTCGGCTGGTTTTACATGGTCATGCTTGGTTTCATTATAAAGACCAGACTCTGACCTGTCCAATGACACCTCACTTGACCTTGCATGGTGTAAAAATCAGAGATGTGGTGTTCCAAAGTCCCCCTGTCTCTACTCACTGCAATGCCACAGTCTAGTTTGTTGATGAAACAATGCGACGTGCCATCACCTCCTCGCATGCTGGCAGTGTGAGAAATTAGAAGGTGAGCTAGTGTAACATTACTGTTCACTTTATAATTGTAAAGTGAACAATAAAGCTGCATTATGGATAAAATATTTTAGTTTTATTTGTTATTTTTACATAAAACTGCCCATACTCTGGCCTTTCCAATGGTACCTTATATGTCTCTCTAGCCGGTAGTTCTCCAGAGATACAGGGGTCTAAATGATTGTAAGATGTAATTTATTTGTTTTTTTCACTTTTTTTTATACAGTGCATGCCACCCACTTGTGGCAGGCACCTGTAGGCACATGCCTACTATACCTAATTATAAATCCAGCCCTGATTACAAAGTCAACTTACAAAACACATGCTGCTGTTTTTTTGTATCTTATTTTGAAGTAATTGCATGTAAAAAGGAAAAATAAAGTTTGTTTGTTTATGATGCAACATTTACCAAAATCGGTGCAAAAGTTTTACTTTACTGTTGTCTTTTATCCTATACAGTATTTCACAGTAATTGGAGTGGAGAAGTGAACATTTAGATACGGCTATAGTGTTCTCGAGGCTAACGGAGATAAGAGATGGCAGCTGAATGAGATATGACAGGGAGCTAAAAAGATTTCTAATCTACCCCCTGGTGATGTCCTTTGAATACATCCCACACAATACAATGATGTGAGTCTGTGATCAACCAATAGACTCCATTCAATCTCCAAAACCACACGGTGTGGAGCAAATGCTATAAAGATACTGTAGGAGCAGTTTACAACACAAAATATCACAGGTCTATTCACTAATAGGTGAAACTCAGGAGAATTGGCAGGAGAACAGAACATTCTAGACCAAATAGCCGATTTGGAAAGTGAGATAAATGGGAGAAATTTTCTGGTTTGGCTATTTTGACCTGGATTTTTCACTTCTCCGGAGTTTCACCTTTAGTGAATAGACCTGACACTGACACATATACAGGGTTATTCAAAGAGGGTGCTCTTATGTTCCCTGCACTTTAGGGAACCAAATTTACCGACCCTGCGGTGAATTTGGCATTCACCGCTGGGTCCCCGAAGTGCAGGGAAAATCCACCAACCGCATCTGAAAAACCGCCGCAAAACTGCCAATTCGAAGAAAAAAAAAACCCTGTAAAACTGTCAAAAGTTTCGGATCCGATTAGATAAGCTGACGGGAACCTGCCAGCAAACATTGGATCCGATCCGAAAACCCGCAGAAAACATCCAAAAAAAGCCAAAGATCCACCAAACACAGCGCCGACCAGCTGCCAGAAAAAGCCGAGAAGCTGACGAATGGGGTAAAAAAAAACAAAATTATTGAAACTGTCAAAATTTTAAACGCTGTTTGCAAAAAAGCTACTGGACAAAAATGTCTGGAATTAACATATAAGGTCCTATGAATAATAATAAAAAAGGTCTGTTACAGAAAAAAAACGCTATTTAAAAAATATCGGAAAAAAAATCTTGCGGAAAACAAAATCTTGCTGAAAAAATCCCTCAAAAATTGCCTAATAAATCCTAAATGAAAAAATAAAGAGTCTTATTGCTGCAAATTAAAAGAATAAACAGTTTGATAGAGATTCAATAAAAAGACAATATTTTTAACATTGAAACCTATGGGATTCGCCTGAATAAACCTCCCGAATGAAACCACTGAACATCAGGACATTTTTCTGACAATTCACTGCTGTTCGGTGTTCTCTGAATACATTAACCATTGCTTCTCTATGGGGATTTCACTGCTGGCGAAGATCACCTGTATTTCGCTGGCAATTTGCCAATATTTGGCGAATTGCCAGCTTTTGAATAGCCGAAAGGCTCCGAAATTGCAGCGTATGGGGAAATTCACTGTTTGGTGCAATTTCTGGGCCAGTTCATCTCTCTCTAAATAACCCCTATAGAGTAAATACATTTCTTAACTAAAACATACAAGAGAAAAACAAAGCACATGTAAAATATCAGCAACATAAAATAAACAATATAAGAACATTTTATTTTTTTCCGGTAGTGGCCCTTTAACCCTAACTCAGCAAAGGCAATATTTATCTAAAATTTACGCCTATCCTTAACGTTCCTCCCCTCTATATTCCAAAATAGTTATTATGTGAAGCTTGGAGATGTTATATAATGTCACACTGAATGATATTTCCCTGAATACTAACAGGGTAATTCAAAGAGATCCGAATGGCTGCCGAAAGGGAACTGAACGCTGAAATTCAGCGTTCGGTTACCTTTCTTGGCCATTCGGCTATTCAGAGAGCAGGCAATTAGCCAAATCTTGGAGAATTGCCTGCACATACAGTGCCTGTTCGGTGCCTGTTCGAGGCCAGTGGAATCCACATAGAGAAGCAATGCTTCATCTATTCAGAGAGCAAAAGCCAGCAGTGAAAGGTTCCCTAAATGTGGTTTAATTCGGCAGGTTTATTCAGGCGAATCCCATAGGCTTCAATGTTAAAAATATTCCCATTTTAATTTAATATCTAATAAACCGTTGATTATAATATCCTGCAGTAAAGAGTCTCTTTCATTATAGATTTTTTAGGCTCTTTTAGGCTGAGGTCAGACTAGCGCATTTTTAACGTGCGTTTATGCGCACTTAATCACGACCGTAGTAGCAGCAAATGACGGGCAATGACGGCCAATGTACGAAGTACGGCCGCACGAAAGTCCGGCCGCGCAACGCAAGTGGAAAATGAACGCATTTTTTCGAGAACGCAGAAGCGCTAGTACTGACGTACAGAGTGCGTGCGGCGGCATAGCGGCGTGTGTGCGTGATTAGGAGATGTCAGACACTGCTAATGTCCAGCCTACATAACGTCCAGACGCAAAAAGTGTTTTATTGACGATCCGTAAAAAATAACGCACGAAAATGCGCGTCGTCTGACCGTTTTCGCGCATCCCGTGAAAAAATACGTCAATGCGTTCGGACGCACTTTTTGACGGTCGCTGTGAATAATGCATTCGTTTGACCCTAGCCTTAGGCATATTTTCGTGATTTTTTTTCCCGTTTTTTTTTTTAAATCGCTTTTTCTGTAACAGCCCTTTTTATTATGATTCATAGGACCTTATATGTAAATTTCAGACATTTTCGTTCTGTAGTTTCTTTGCAAACAGCGTTTCGCTTTTCAAACATTCAAGCGTACTGTTTGGTTTTTTTTTTCACTCCATTCGTCTGCGGTGTCGGATTTTTCCGGCGGCTGCTGTGCGCTGTGATTAGCGGTTGCTTGGGGTTCTCCGGCGTGTTCGGCGGGGTTAATCCAGATGTTTTTGCGGGTTTCGGTGTGCCTTCGCCGGGTTTTGCGGTGAGTATTTGGCAGGTTTGCGGTAGTTTTTCCCTGCACTATGATGGCCCTGTGGTGCTTGCTGAATACACCGCATTTTTCGGAACTTTTGTTTTGAAAAAAAAATCTGATTTGTTTTTTTTTAAGTTTACTTATTTTTTCTGCAATAGACCTTTTTATTATCATTCATTGGATCTTATATGTAAATTTCAGACATTTTCTCTCAGTAGTTTCTTTGCAAACAGCGTTTAACTTTTCAAACATTCAAGCAAACGTTTTTTCTAATTTATTCACTCCATTCGTCTGCGGTGTCGGCTTTTTCCGGCGGCTGCGCTGCGTGTGATCGGCTCCTGCTCTGGTTTTTCCGGCGTTGTCGGCGGATTAATCCAGATGTTTTTGCAGGTTTCGGTGTGCGTTCGCCCTCGTTTTGCGGTGAGTTTTCGGCGGGTTTGCGGCGACCTTTCCCTGATATTCGGGGACCCTGTGGTGCTTGCTGAATACACCGCAGGGTCACCGAAATGGCATCGCCAAATCGAACCGAATTGAAGAGAACAAAAAGTCACCGAACGTGCGGTGGCTTTTCGATTCTCTTTGAATAACCCTGTAAATGTTAGTTATGACCTGCAAATATGCTGATGAACCCCACAATAGTCATAATCACGCTTATAATCCATGGTGCCGTGAATGATAGGGTGGGGGGACATGCAAAATGTCAAAAAGCATATTGTCAATCCAAATCTCAGTAGGAAAGTAATATGTAGGCCACCTGCTATCAAGTGCTTTTCATTAGTGGTCAAAAAAACGTTTGGTTGTCACAGCCTCTGACCTTGCCGCTGCTCGTATTTCTGTCTGATGAGTGATTGAGATCTGAAGGACTTTCTCCTGACTTCTTGTATTTTACGCTGTAATAAGTCACCAGAGTTTATAGGAAATGCATAAGGGAAATATTCCAAGTGATCGTCAGAAGCGTTACAATCACGAGCGCAAAACTCCTCCCCCCCCCAAACACACGCGCATTACTGTGGGTATTTGTCCTTTGTCATGCCTCATTACCCACCTTTAAAATTTAATTTACAAGTAATTAATAATTAATGGAAATTAATAATAAATACAAACCGCAATTAATGTTTTATTGTTGGCACAATCTATAGCAATTAGTAGTTCAGTGATAAGATTTTTTTTCTATTTAGATTAACATTTTGATTTTTTTTTATCATTAATTTTGTTTGTTTAGGCATTATGAAAGTTGTGCAGGTAGAACGCTGGTTGAACTACGTCTAGCATCTGCAAAAAGCGTTAATCTGGACACCATAGCGTCAGTGACAGATGGCACTGTGAAAAAGGTCTGGCTATTGCTCTGCCTGTCCTAGTACATGTACCATATACCGCAGATACCCGAGCACCCGAATATAACATGGGATGGATAGAGATTTATTATGAAAATGAGAGAATACTCAAGACTCGAATATAACGCGAAGAACAAAATTTTACTGTACCGGTAAACAATTAAAATCCTTCCAGGTTCTCTTAACACAGTCAGGCTACCCTTCAAGCCAGGGTGCTCTGCTCTAGAATGATTGTAGTTGATGCTAAGTATGAAGCCGCCGGCCACCCGTCTTCTTTACTAGCGATTAGATGGCCTGCGGAGCCGTGTGAGGTAAATGATTTGCTTAAACTGAGCATGCCCTCTGGCCGTGATGGATCCCAAATCTTTTGAATCTGGGAGTACCTGAAGTGTTTGCAAGCATCAGGGAGCCCACATTCACTTCAGCGAGACTACCCGAACTTACGGGAGACTTGGGATCTAGAGCAAGGAAAGTTGTTTTTTTTTTTTTACATGTGGTGCAGATGTCTCAAATATAACGCGACCCCTCCAATATTAAGGTAAATGTTTGTCACCAAAATCTAGCGGTATACTTGAGTATCTACATATTATTAAATATTATTAATCTTTAGTTATAAAGCGCCAGCATATTGCACAGTGCTGTACAATAGGCACAGTATAGACAGGGTTACAATACTGTACATTGATCAACATTTTGACAAAACCAGTACAGGAGGAAATGAGGGCCCTATTCCCATGGGAATTTACAACAATCTAGAAGGGTTGGGGATGGAAGGAGGAGAGCTATATATGCATATATAAAAAGCCAGATAGATGCACCTGAGGACTTCTAAAAAAAAAAAAAACCTTTATTAATATTACAAAAAAACCAAAAATAAACAAACATAGATGGATGCACTAACGTCTAGAAAAAAATACTTTTTTATGTTAGTGTATCCATCTGGATTTTTATATAATTATATTTTTGTGGATTTGTCACCGAGGCAGTTAACAAATATATGATTAAAGAAGATTGAGTGCTGGATATTCTTATATATAAAAATATATCCTAGTATGGCAAGATGGAATGATACCCAATTTATTTGTAGGGGGGGCAAGGGATTACAAGATTTGGAGTGTCCCCTCACCTCTTCAGGGGCGAGTGCTTATGGCCTGAGGCGACTCTGGAAAGTTTATCCTTGTCATATTTAATTTTTATTTCAATATGGTATAATTTCATCCTGCAATTTTTTAACAGGATTTATATAAATTTATTTTTTATCTAAAATACTAATGTGTGTGTGTGTTTGTTTGTTTTTAGGTTACCACAAATGCCAGGGCCGGCCCGACAATGGCGCAGAGCGGAGCAGCGGCGCCAGGCGGCAGAAATTCGAGGGCGTCAAATTTCAGCCACCGACGCCGCTGCTGCGCTGCACTATTTTTTTTATCGGTGCAGCGGCTGATCCTGCGGCCGCCGCGTTCGTTCCTTCAACGAGCGGCAGCCTGCATGAGTATCTGCCGCTCGCCTGAGATCCATCCTCCAGCCTGCCGCAATCGAGATCACGTGAACTCTGCGATCTCACGAGATCACGGCAGGCTGGAGGGTGGATCTCAGGTGAGCGGCAGATATTCATGCAGGCTGCCGCTCGTTGAAGGAACGAACGTGGCGGCCGCAGGATCTGCCCCTCGGAGGGGCCTGGCAGAGGTGAGCCTGGGGGCAAATATATCCATGAGTGAGCCTGGGGACAAATATATCCAATTCTTCTTCATATCTCTATCTGCAGAATAGAAATATTTTAGATTCTGGATCTAACAGTATCTGAGAAATCTCAGTCTATGTGTTGCAAGAAATACTCTAAATATATATATAATTTATTTAATCTGAATAAAAATAGCTTTCATACATTACCTCCAATCTGGATTAAATGAGTTACTGCCTTGGAATATTCTTTATGCAATATTGTTTTTGGAATATGTGAAAATTATCAATATCAGATAATCAATGCATGGGAGTTAGAGATTTTTGGTGTGAAATCTTGAGTGCATCGTCCTGAGATGGTCTGCTAGCCTTGTATGTAAGTCTCTGAATGCCTCATGTCCTGGAATCTGCGGGAATGCCTTGACTGCATTGTCGTATCTCCAATTATAGTCAATTTGACGTCACTGGCAATTTATTCATTATATTAAATATAATATTTACTATCCTCTAGAGGGCAGTATTGCACTTCTTAATTAATTCCACCATTTAATTTTTATATTTCTTATCTCATGTCAGAGGTCAATTTGACTTACAAAGACCCTCTTCTCTCAGTATAGACTTTGAGTCTCTCATGCCAGAATAAAATTTATGTCCCTACTCCTCTCAAACTAAATAAATTCCTTTCTAGTTAAATAACAGAATCTCTTCTTAATTATACTATTTACCAATTATACTCGCTACAATATAAATTGGAGCATCTATTTTCTACTGTAAATATAATAAAATATACCTTGATTATAAAAATATATTTCGTGAATATAATCATACATTTCAAAAAAGTTTAACTTTTATTTTCCTATACCCAAAGACAAAATATCTTTTTGTTTTAAAGACTTAAGACAAGTCAATAAATTCAAATGTGACATGACTGGCACTTAGCTTTAGCATTATATCACACAAAGACATTTTAAGGTTCCCTCGTGTCTGGTATTTCTAAAAAAAATAAAAATTTAGATTTCACCTAGCCGTGAACTATATATATAAAAAAAATCTCTGTTCATTTCTAAAACTAAGGAAAATTTAAAAAGAAAAGACTTTCTATTTAAAAACAAGAAGGCTACAGGCATCCATTTTAATTTTTCCCTTCCAATATACCCGACACCCCCCCCCCCCCAAAAAGAAGAAAACATGCCAAAATGACTTTTTAAATTTTCATTTTGGGGCAAACTATAAATATATATATATTTAAAAAAAAAACTGAAAACCAGTTTCTCTCTGTGCTCAAATCAGAAGGGGCAGAATCTGTTGCCTTAGTTGAGTTAGTGCAGTGGCATTGTTTGTTTTATATGTAAAAGCATATATTACCTCTGCTGTAGAAAAGAGAAAAAAAAATATTTAGAATTTACTTTTTAAAATTTTTTATTTTTACACATTACCGGGTCATGTTTGGTATCATTGTAAAGACCAGACTCTGACCTTTCCAATGACACCTCACTTAACCTTGTACAATACAGAGATGCAGGTTCCAAAGTCTCCCCTTTCTCTCCTCACTACAGTACCACGGTCTAGGCTGTTGATGAAACAATGTGTCGCATCATCAGCTCCACACTTGCTGACAGTGTGGGAAATGAGAAGGTTTAAAAGTAACATCAGGAAGCATTATTTTACTGAGAGGGTGGTGGATACATGGAACAGTCTTCCAGTAGAAGTGGTAGAGGCCAAAACAGTAATTGAATTTAAGCAAGCATGGGATAGGCATAAGGCTATCCTAAACAAAAGATAAATCCAGGTTAAGTATCCATGTAATTGGGCAGACTAGATGGGCCGAAAGGTTCTTATCTGCCGACATTTTTTCTATGTTTTCTATGTTTTCTATGTTTTTTCTATGAGTTAGCGCAGCATCACTGGTCACTTTATAATTGTAAACTGAATAATAGTACTGCATTGAGAAACATATTATTTTATTTGTTATTTTATTTTTACATAAATCTAACTTGGTTATGTTTGGTATCACTGGAAAGACCATAATCTGGCCTTTCCAGTGATACCACATAGGCCCCTCTAGCCCTCCTGAGATATAGTGGTCTAAATGATTGTTAATTGTATAAAAAAGTTTGGTTTTTTTAAGAGCAAGGCGCCCCCTTGTGGCAGGAGCCTATAGGCACCTGATTTCTCTGCCTAGTTATAAATCCAGCCTTGGCCGTCCTTTCACCTCCACCATATCCCCCAGCTGTCACATTCCTTTCCACCCCTACAACAAAGAGAGACAGAGACACACAAACACAGACATATACATAGACACTTTCAGGGTTATTCAGAGAGAGGTAAAAGCAAGAGAATGACTGGAGAAGGAAAAATTCTAGGTCAAATTAGCCAAACCAGAAAAATTCTCCCATTTATCTCACTTTCCAAATCAGCTATTTGGTCTAGATTTTTCTCTTCTCTTGCCATTCTCCTGGTTTTTACCTCTCTCTGAATAACCATGATAGTGGCACCCCCCCCCCCACACACACACACAGACAAAGACTTACCACAGAGAAGCAGAGACAGATCATATTACGCACACCCACAAATACAGTGAATCTGAGAGACACAGAGTCACAGAGACAGAAAGAGACATACACACAGAGGGAGAGAGATTCCTTTCCTTTGGCGAACCACTTGGTTAACCCTGGCCACAGCAGGTAGCACTCATTACTATGGAGCAATGTGATGCTATGGGGTAATGATTGAATGTCCACTGCTTGGTCTCAGTTCATCAACTCCATGCAAGTGAAATATCAGTGCCTATGGGAATATCCATCTTGTATAGGCACAAACTTTTATTACCTAGATAATGGGGAGTAAATTCCAGCGGTCAAGTTCAGGAGGAACACATGCAGGTCTATTCAAAGAAAGACGAACCTCAGAGGAATGACTGGAGAAGGAAAAATTCTAGGTTAAAAATAGCCAAACCAGAAAAACACTCCCATTTATCTCACTTTCTAAATCGACTATTTGGTCTAGATTGTTCTCTTCTCCTGCCAGTTCTCCTGTTTTTCACCCTTCTCTGAATAACCCTGATGGTAACACAGTTCCCTCCACTATTTTTTGCTGAACTCCCATTGGTCCCATACACTATAAAACCTTGTATTCAGGTTCAATCATATCTTTCCCTGTCAAGTCACAATAAATATAGAATTTATAATATATTTTGCCATAATCCACATATATGAGATTTGAGTGTGTGTTTGTGTTAGGTGTTCATTGGAGGAAAGAAATCTTGGTGAGTTCATACACTTCATTTTTTAAGACTTGATCCCTGGTGAAGTCCATAGTGCACACACAGCTCATGAGAATTCAATGTCCCACATCTCGTAGCAAAGACACCCAGGACTACCAAGTACAAGAAATACAGTGGCTAACGCTACGCTTTTGCACAAGACCTTGCAAGGGTTATCCTGGCCCTGCCTGTTATTATGGTTCATCATTATTATGAGGTAGCATCCAACCACTCAATCTATTTTTGCCTTTAGATTACTGTGGCGGCCTGAGATAGTGATTGGATGCCTCGGTTTATGCCACAGTGATGGAACAGCACTTAAACTACATAAATTGCAAAATCCCCATCTGTGTGTTGGGACAAAATCAAATCGCACGCTGACGACAGTCACTTCTCTCAAATATTTAGGTATGTGGAGAGACCCAACTCTATCCTTTGGCCCCCACATCGAAAAACTCTCAATAAAACTTTACCCCAAACTAGGTGCCCTGTACAGAAACAAATCCTGCCTGAGCCCCGCGGTAAGAAAGCAAATTGTACAACAAATGCTTATGCCGGCTATTGAATACAGAGATGTAGTGTATGCAGCTGCCCCGCAAATGCACCTTCATAAACTTACTACATTGTATAACTCATTCTGCCGCTTTGTACTACAATGTAACTACATGACCCACCATTGGGACATGTTAAAAGAGCTAAACTGGTCTTCGCTGGAATCTAAACGCACCCTTCACCTTTCCAACCTGGTGTTTAAGAGCTTTTCTGGGAAGCTGCCACCCTACCTGAATAGGCTGCTTCCCCTAACAGTTCCCTCATCCTATAACCTCCGATCCAGGACCAGCACCTTACTCGCAATACCACAATTCAAAAAGAAAGTGGCTCGATCCTCATTTTCCTACAGAGCACCGCAGTTATGGAATAACCTCCCAGACGCCATCAATTCTTCGCCCAGTCTTAAGTCACTCAAGACTCGAGATCCCTATTAACATACCTCAATACAGAATGCACCTGTAAACATGTAACATAATGACTATTTTCTACGTATTTATTTTCTGTATTAATCTGTTTATTTGTGTTGTTTTTTTAATATCTTGCATTGTATCACTTTTCTGTAACGACTAACATTTCAATGTTCTTGGACCCAGGACATACTTGAAAACGAGAGAAATCTCAATGTATCCTTCCTGTTAAAATACTTTATAAATAAAATAAATAAATCCAACAATAAATCCATACATTACATTGCCATCAGCCAATATAATAAGCATAGTCTGTACAACAGGCCCAAAATCCTTCATCATATACTGCATTGCTAATATATGGCCAACAGTTAAATAACCACTCATGTTAAAGTGTTGCCGGAGTGCAGGTCACATGTCTCTTCCAGTAGGTCCCCACATCTTGTCAGATCCAGTAGACTTTCAAAGGAACCTTTAACCAATAGGATTAGGACTCGCTGGCGGTTAGAGCATTAAAGAGGGTTTTGACATTTTTAAAACCACATGTCAAAGAGCAAGTGACAATGTGACTGAAGCAGCTTGGGTGGCTTTCTCAAATATATGGGAGATCCCTTTCTGTCAGCCTAGCAGCTCAGAACTGGCTCAGGATACAACATCATCTGATCTGCATGTGCTTCTCTCATGCTCGTCCGACACTTAAAAATGTCCCCCCCTCGCACAGGACATCAGCTGACACATAAATTGTTGCTATGGCGAAGCCCCCCCTCATGTACTCTATAATGTTACAGCACCAGTAGTGTCTCGCGCTTCCCAGCAACAGCGTTAGGTGTGGGTATCAAATGAAGGGAACTCGTCCAAGCCACAAGACCCTGGGCAATGGCAGGGAGGGGGGTGTGTCATGGTGGCTGCTCAAGGCAGCTCAGATGTCCTGTCCCTGTTCCAAAATTACTTTGTGTCTGGACATTTATGGTATGGGTTACTTGTACTTTCTTTTTACAGTCAAGGACGTTGCTATATCCAGACCAAAAGAAATTATTCCTGCCCTGTAGACTTGCCAAACAGAACATCCAAGCACAACCCGAGTAATGAGATGGGTCATCTGATTGGATTTTTTCATGATTGCACTCAATACCTCTTAAGAAGGGCTTTCCCGTTTTTCCAGTGGCACCAGCACAGCTTGGTGCAGACAAGCAAGGGTATCGACAGAGGTGCACAACGTCCTATAGATGTGGGCGAACATGAAAAGGCACACAAAATGTAGATTAACTATAACCGACAAGGAAAAAATGATCACAAAATAATTGTTATGCATGTCAAATGCAGGCTTAGAAAAGTACTTACCGATCTGAGATTATTACCCCAATTCATTGATTGATTTATTTATTTGCAAAGTATTTTACCAGGAAGGATACATTGAGATTTCTCTCGTTTTCAAGTATGTTCTGGGTGGACATGTGGACATGATAACTGAAAAAAAGCAATAAATAAAATAACATTATACCTTGAAGTAAAATTTGAATTTGCCATTTCAGGCAAAAGCTCAGTACTGTACTAGCATTTCTTGCCAATTTTAATTATTCAAGAAAAATTTGAATAGGAATTATTCATATATATATATATATATACACACTGTATACTGTATATTAAAAAGATACATTTTCATCCAACTTCGCTCTTTTTCTTTTCTCAAACCCTTACGATGGGGGTCGGCAACCTTTGCCCTCCAGATGTTTTAGAACTCCATTTCCCACTAGGCTAAGCCAATGTAATGTTTTTCTGAGCATCATGGGGGATGTAGTTCCAAAACATCTGGAGGGGCAAGGCTGCAGACTGCTGCTTCAAGTAGTTCATCAAGAAGTCCTCAGTAGAATTTGGAGATTTCTCCTTGCTCAGTGAAACTCAGATGTTTTGAAACTTCATGTCCCATGATGCTTTGGCAGCAATAAGGCTGGCTGAGCATCATGGAACACGTAGTACAGAGTAGGGCTACTAAAATGGTGTACAGCTTGAAGGATTTACGTTACCAGGAAAGGCTTAAAGATCTTAACATGTATAGCTTGGAAGAAAGACGACAGAGGAGATATGATAGAAACATTTAAATATGTAAAAGGAATCAACAAGGTAGAGGAAGGGAGTATATTTAAAAGGAAACAAAGTAGCAAAACAAGAGGACATAGTCTTAGATTAGAGGGGCAAAGGTTTAAAAGTAACATCAGGAAGCATTATTTTACTGAGAGGGTGGTGGATACATGGAACAGTCTTCCAGTAGAAGTGGTAGAGGCCAAAACAGTGATTGAATTTAAGCAAGCATGGGATAGGCATAAGGCTATCCTAAACAAAAGATAAATCCAGGTAAAGTATCCATGTAATTGGGCAGACTAGATGGGCTGAAAGGTTCCTATCTGCCGACATTTTCTATGTTTCTACCAGTGGTGCTGATGTTCACCAGCACCTAAGTAGTCCTTTTAGGCCGGTGTCAGACGAGCACACTAGGTGCGCCCGTACTGACGTGCTTACCGGCATCCGTCGCATCATTGTGACGCTGCAACAGGGCCAGTCACACACTTGTGCACGCGCACAAAATGCGAGCGCAACAAGCGTCCGCCCACAAAGCCTCCTCGTTGATGGGCTAGGATGAGCGTTGATGGGACTAGGAGGATCACGCTTTGCAGCGCTTTGCATCACTGAGCGCACTAAGGCTGGGTTCACAAATGCGTGTTTTTTGACGCGAGTAATACGTGCGTTTTTTGACGCGTGTATCGCGCAAACGTAAAAAATGCGCAAACGGGCATTGCAGCGCGTTCACGCTGCAGTCTATGGCAGCGAACGCGCTGCAATACGCCCCAAAGAAGCTCATGTACTTCTTTGGGTGTAGGACGTTTTACAGCTCGTTACTACACGCTGTAAAACGCCCAGGTGTGAACAGGTCCCATAGGAAATCATGGGATTTCCGTGTTTAGGCGTTTTACAGCGCACAGGAACGCGCTGTAAAACGCCCAGGTGTGAACGGGGCCTTAGTGAGCTTAGCGAGGTGGGCAGATGGGCGTAGAGTGGAAGGAACGTCCATTCTCACAGACGTTCCTTCCATATTCGTCTGACCCCGGCCTGATGTGCCAAAAACACTTTGCAGCTTAGCTTTCTGGCTTCCTGTTTCTTTACTCTGTAAACTAATATCAGTCCTCTTCATGTCTGCATAAAACAGCAGAAACTCCAATCACTGCTGTAAATGAGGAGGCAGAATGTTGATTTTGGAGTATCCTGAAGGCTGCGGAAGAAAGAGAATTAACTCATGTAGCTAGAAATAAGTGAATAATTGTGGATTATTCCAGCCTTGGTGTCAGAATAATCTTAATTTTAATAAAGACAGGAGGCGAATATTTTGCATTCTCTTTTCTTTACTAAATCATCAGCAGCAAGGAAAGTTTACATAGCAACAGCAGTAACCAATAAACAATAAGAGTGTAGTAAATCCTTAGCCACACCCTCTTTTCTTGTAAACTGAACGAGCAGGAGAGACGTGACTGAGAAAATCAGAAATCCAAGTAGGTGGAAGGAAAAACGGAAAACGAAGCGGAGAAGATCCAACTAGGCAGAAGTCCAGGAGACTTGCAGATACAAAACTGGAAGCCAACGGCCATCCGAGATGAAGGGAGACCACAGGAGCAAGTCAAACTGAGGAGAAAATAAAGGATACGTGAAAGCACCATGCAAAGGAGGTCTGTCAATCAACAGCCAACTAACAAATCATTAAAATGAAAACTAGCAAATGGTAAACCAAATTCGAAACGGTAGTTCGAGGTCAGGCTAACAAGACATGCAAACCCTACTAAGGGGATAAAACAGATTAGACAAATGTACAAGGCGAAGTGGAGATGCACAAATCATACAGAAGAACACCCAGATAAACAATACACATTCATTTCATTGGAGAAATGTGTTTTTTTTGGGGTTTTTTTGCGGTGTAGCAGAAAAATACACAGTAAAATGTAAGCCAACCCGGGCCTGGGCGGGCGGGAAAAATATTCACCTCCTGTCTTTATTAAAATTAAGATTATTCTGACACCAAGGCTGGAATAATCCACAATTTTATATCAAGGCAGGAGGCTTCATATTTTGCAGTTTTAAAGCTGCACTAAAGCCCCAGATGCATGAGAACGAGGACGGAAATAGAAGGTACGAAAAGTAACCGCCCTAGACCAAGAATATCAGCCAGAGAACCCCCAGCGTCCGCAACAGAGGAAGCCGCCGCGCCCCGCATGGAGTGAGCGCAAAAATGGAGAGCAACGCCCGCTAGGGAGAGCAGCCAGCAAACCCATCTCGAGAGGGTAGGAGAGGAGACAGGTTTGTAAGGAGAGACATAAGAGACCAAAAGTTGGCCAGTCAGAGAGGAGCGCAAAGGACGCAAACGAGAGAGGTAAGTAGTAACACAACGAGCCACACACAGTAGAGGATCAGAGGGAAAGTAAGGGTAGAAAACCTCACGGGACAGAGTTTTAGTGTGCCTGGTAAGCGTGAAGACGACACCCTCAGGGGAGAAACCCACGGCGTGCGCATCAAAGACCCTAACATCAGAGACACGTCGAAAGGAAACCAAACACAAAAGAACTGTTAATTTAGCCGAGAGCTGACGGAGGGTTAGTGAGTCATTATCCGGCCAGTTACGCAGGAATTCGAGCATCAGCGCCACATCCCAGAATGCCACATATTTAGGAGCCGGCGGGTTAGCGAGTCTAATGCCGCAGAGGAGACGACAGACGGAAGGGTCCCTACCCACAGGGACGCCACCCAGGGGAACGTGAGCCGCCTAGATAGCCGAGCGGAACAGGTTAACGGTACAATAGGACTTTCCCAATGTGGAAAGTTTCGCCAAAAAATCGAGGATCAACTGTAGAGGGGCAGTAGCGGGATCAGCCTGTTGTTGCAAACACCAGCCACACCAAGTTCTCCAAGTGTAACGATAGCTCTTTCTCGTGCCGGGAGCCCAGGATTCCCATAGTAAGGAGCGAGCTGCGACTGATAGCCCCGGCAGCATGCAGGGTCCCCGGAAATCGTCCACGCCACCAGGGGAAGATTGTTCTCCAATATCATCGGGTGTGGTCAGTGGCGTAGCGTGGGGGGGGCCTCGGGGGCGGTCGCCCCGGGCGCAATTTTCTGAGGGGGCGCAAAATTTCTAAAGAAATTTGAACCACTAATATTTTCCAGCAGGGATCAGCAAGGTGTCTGCTCATGGACAATTGTGTCCGTGAGAAGCCCTTTCACGGGGAGCCACCAGTTTTATGGTGCTGGCAGTGACTTAGCACTTAAGGTCTGGAAGGGAGGACCAGGACAGAAAATTCTGTCCTGACTCCTCATTAACGCTGACATGAGTCACGTGAAGCAACGCAGCATTTTCCGAGGGAACACTGACCATGTACCACGCTTGTCAGCCCCCCTTGAAGCCCTGTGCCAGGCCACGCCACTGGCAACCCTGCAGCTGCTGAACAGGAAGGAGGCGCCTGCCCTGCAGCACATTTAAAATTCTCCACTAAGTCCCCTGGACAGCTCCCCCCCCAGGCCACCAGCAACTCCACACAGGTAGGTGACACTGTGTGACACCAGAGCAGCATGACCCTCACACAGGGAGGGGGTACGAGGAGAAGGTGACTGGAGGTTCAGGGAGAGAATGACTGGGGATACTGGGGGATTTTGACTGGGGTACTTGGATAGATAGATGAGAGCGAGTGACTGGGGTACTGGGAGAAAGTGGGGTACTGGGAGAGAGTGACTGGGAGGTACTGGGGGAGAGTGTAACTGGGGGTACTGGGAGAATGTGTGGGTGCTGGGAGAGAGTGACTGGGGGTACTGGGAGAGAGTGACTGGGGGTACTGGGAGAAAGTGTGGGTACTGGGAGAGAGAGTGTCTGGGAGGTACTGGGAGAGAGTGGCGCTGGGAGGTACTGGGAGAGAGTGTGGCTGGGAGGTACTGGGAGAGAGTGTGGCTGGGAGGTACTGGGAGAGAGTGTGACTGGGTATACTGGGACAGGGTGACTGGTAGCAGTGGTGTAGTGTAGGGGGGCATGTATGTTTAATTTTTTTATATCAGTATTTTGTTAATATACAAAACGTGCTTGTGGGGTAACGGGGGTCAATACTCTACTGGTAGAAGGGAATCAGGGTGTGTTACCGTATCCACAGGTTGGGGGGGCGCACAATTCTTGCCTTGCCCCGGGTGCTGATAACCCACGCTACGCCGCTGGGTGTGGTCTGCCTTGGGGATCCAACAGAATGGATCGGAAGGACGGGAGCAGAAGTGGATGGAGGCAGGAGAGTTCCAGCGTCAGTGGAAACCAGGGTTGAGCATGCCACAAGGGCGTGAGAAGAAGCATCCGGATCCCCCGTCGGCGGACTTCTTGGATCGTTCGCGTGATCATCGGGAATGGCGGAAAAGCGTAGGCCCCCGACGGTGGCCATAGTTGGAGGAAAGCATCCACCGCAGTCGCCTGTGGGTCCGGAAGCCAGCTGAAGTAGGCCCCTGTTTGATGATTCAAGCGGGAAGCGAACAGATCGATATGAAACGGTCCCCTCAGTTCCGACAGGCGCGGAACGTAGCAACGTCCAGTTTCCAATCGCTGGAGTCCCTCCAATATCTCGAAAACCAATCTGCCACAAAATTGGAAGAACCGGGAAGGTATTCCGCCCTGAGGGAGATGTTCCGGTCCAAACAGTAGTTGAAGAGGGAAAGCGTGAGGTCCGACAGGAGCTTGGAGCGGGAACCCCCTAGTCGGTTCACGTATTGGACCGCGGAGATGTTGTCCATCCAGAGAAGAAGAGAGCAGTCCCTGAGGTCCTGGGTAAAACTGCGAACGGCAAACGAGCCGGCGATGAGCTCCAGGCAATTGATGTGAAGCTGCCGCTCCTGCGGAGCCCATGCTCCGCCCGTGGATACAGTTCCGCAAGTCGCTCCCCAGCCCGATTGGCTGGCATCGGATTTCAGGATGAAATCCGGCAGTGAGCCGAAGATGGCCCGACCGTTCCAGGCCTCCATATGGCGTAGCCACCATAGGAGTTCCACTCGAACCTCCGGAGTGATGGGGACCAGCTGGTCGTAGGAGGGGTTGAGACGAAGGTGTGTTGCCTTCAGACGTTGCATCGCCCGATAGTGTAGTGGGCCAGGGAAAATGGCTTGAATGGAGGAAGAGAGTAGGCCTACAACTCTCGCCAAATCTCGGAGGCAGATGGTGTCCATGCTGAGGACTCCGTGTAGGGATTTCTTGATGGCTCGAAGCTTTTGCGGGGGAAGCAAAGTGCTGACGAAGCACGGGGAGTCCTGGGCGGGTGTGATGGCGCCTTTTAACTGCAGGGAGTGAAGTTCCCGGTCTATCAATGTCGTCTCTTCTGAGGAATAACGGGCCGGGGACGGGGTAGCAGACTGGACGGGAACCTGGGAGAAGTCTATTAAATAACCTGCTACCGTTCGCAAAATCCACGAGTCTGACGTGAGTTTGCGCCATTTGGGAAGGAAATAGCGTAAGCGACCCGCGACCGGAATGTGTGGAAGCGGGAGCGCCGAGACACTTACCAGCGGAGTAGCGGCATCTGGGTCTGTTGAAGCCGCGACCAACAGGGACTCCGCGCGCCAGGATCGGGCTGGGTCTGTATTGCACGTCCTGGTTTGGCGTGAAGCGAGGTCTATAGGCAGCGTTGGAACGGCTGGCAACCCGACCTCTTGGTGCGCCAGCCCTGGAGGAAAAACGTTGTTGGGGGTGGAAAACCCTTTTCATATTTGATTGAACCTTTTGAAGGTTCGTATAAACGTTAACCTTTCGGTTAAGGTCTCTCATGAACAGATCTCCAAACAGTAAGCCTTTTGCTGCCGGACCCAATTCCTTGGTAGCCATGCTAGTGAGCTTTGCATCCAGCCAAAATAGCGCCGCCTTACGGCGTTCAGACGCAATGCCGACGTTGGCATTACCCAACAAACAGAGGGCACGCTGTGCCCATTCGCGGACTAGAGCAGGATCAAGCGGGCTGTTGTTGGCTAGTGCTTCGTCCGCCATTACGAAGATAAGTGAAAGGGGACCGGAGACGTCCAGAAGCTTGTCCTGGGCGGCGCGGAGACCCTGTTCCAAACCCTTTCTTGGGTCCCTGCCAGCCTTACCCATGAAGGTGACGAAGTCTTCGTCAAATTCAGGGGTAAGGGACACCTTATCAGGTAGAGTCGGGCGAGGACATTCGGCCAGCAAGCGCGCCCTATCAGCCTTGTCCAGGGGGCAGCGCAACCAGAAGCGCAAAAATTCCGCTATATGGTCCGGTGGTAACCAAGCGGAGGACCTAGGGTGGGTGGTTGTGCGCGGGTCAAAGAAGGGAAAACCTCGGGAGTCGAGGAGCTGTAAATGAGTGTCCACGGACGCAAGGGAGCGTGGCGGCGCAGGTATGGTAGTAAGGGGAATGATTGCCATAGCATCGGAACGGGGCTCACCCGTTGAAACAGGAGTGGCCGGTGGGTTACCGGTGGATTCCAAATCCTCCTCTTCAGGATAATCAGCCTGGTAGTCATCCAGGTCATAAGTGTCAACACCCTTGGGTTGTGAAACACATCTGGATTTTTTAACTGGTCCTTTACCCTTGCCAGCGGATTCTGACTGGCCTTTCCAGGGTCTTTTCCGTGAAGGTTCAGCAGACTCGGATTGGTTTGAGTGTGAACTGTCAGAGTGGGCCGGTGACTGGGCTCTTGAAAGAACCGGGGGTTCCGGTGGGGGAGCTGGAGGAAGGTTCGCGAGCGCTATGGGGAGGGTTTCAGAAATGGCTGTCAGAAGCCAAGCTTTCAGCTCCTCCTGGTTGGAGGGAAGTTGTGGGGGATCCATAACAGGATGGAGACCAAAGAAAACGGGGCTCACCCGCAGGGAAATATAAAAAATTATATTTATTAATTAAGGAATTTGATCCGGGTGTGCGGATCTATGCGCCGCTCAGCAGGCTTATACGCGATTTTCGCGGGCTTTTTCGTGCGTCCGTCGGAGCGGAACAGGTTTTTGTTGCGGGGCTCACCCGAGGTAGGAGAGGGTCCGTGCAGCAGGCTGTTTGTGTAGGAGGAATGGTCGCACCTGCCAACCTCGAACTGGGCACGTAGCGGAATGGCGGCAGAGCCGACGAAGAGAAGATGGCCGCCAGCGCATGCGCAGATGAATCGCGCACTCTGAGGCAAGTACCTCACGCGGGACTGCGCGCGCAGATGCAACATAAAAATAAATAATAAGATAAAATAATAATAACAATGCGGTATAACTAGCACCCGGCCAGGGAAATTTCCCTCTTGTTTGCCGGGAGATGGGGAAGCAAGCGCAAGCCTGCAGAGGCGGGAAAGTGCCCACGCAGCAGGTATAAGCTAAAGACTGTTATAGTACAAAATAAGTTTAAAACAAGCAGTGTAAACTCTAATTAGTTCTAACTAAATAACTTAGGGATAAAATAGCAGAAATATATCCTGGCGTCCAGGAGCTGTTTTGAAAACGACTCACCTGGAGGCCAGCAGCAAGAAAAGAGGGCGTGGCTAAGGACTTACTACACTCTTATTGTTTATTGGTTACTGCTGTTGCTATGTAAACTTTCCTTGCTGCTGATGATTTAGTAAAGAAAAGAGAATGCAAAATATGAAGCCTCCTGCCTTGATATAAAATTAAAATTTAAAAAAATACATCTTTTACCAGACAGGATTTTTTCTAAGGATTTCTTTAAAAACATCACTTAAAACGCCCCTTTGAGAAGTTATTTATTGCTATTTTATACAATTCCTTTTGCAGTATACACTTATACATTGTTCTTACTTGGGATTGCATTGCACAGTGCTTTTCTTCTTTTATTGTAAGTACACGACCATTTAAACATTTTCTCTTGGATTTCATGGCACATGCACAGTTCCGGAGCGGTGCAGCTGCTGCAAAGCTTGCAGGATTTTTTTTTCCTTTTTCTGAGGACGCAATGACCTCTCCAAGGCTGTAATCATCCGACACCAGTTCAATCTTCGTCTGTGACATAATTACAAGGTCGCTCCCTCTGTAAGACATGCGGCTGAATGAGCTCAGGGCTGTGACTCTTATACACTTGCTTGTATCAGGAAAGCACACAACGTCTACTTTTGCATCCAAACTCAATATTGTTATTATTACTTTGTACCGCCATAGACAATCACTTACAGTTGTGTTCAAAATTATTCAACCCCCACTGAAATTGAGTGTTTTGGCCAGTTTGGCATTGATTTTGATCATTCAGTCATCTTGCTTACAATTAAATCTAAGAGGCACGTGTAGGGCAGACAAATATAACATAACATTTATAATGAAATAACCACAAATGTCTTTTCTGTGCTCACATCATTATCAGTTTTATTCAACCCCCAAGTGACATTCAATCTTAGTACTTAGTACAACATCCTTTTACAGTTATAACAGCTTTTAAACGTGAAGCATAGCTTGACACAAGTGTCTTGCAGCGATCTACGGGTATCTTCGCCCATTCGTCATGGGCAAAAGCCTCCAGTTCAGTCACATTCTTAGGCTTGCGCACTGCAACTGCTTTCTTTAAGTCCCACCAGAGGTTCTCAATCGGATTTAAGTCAGGTGACTGCGATGGCCACTCCAAAATGTTCCAGCCTTTAATCTGCAACCATGCTCTAGTGGACTTGGAGGTATGCTTGGGATCATTGTCCTGTTGAAAGGTCCAACGTCTCCCAAGCCTCAGGTTTGTGACGGACTGCATCACATTGTCATCTAATATCTCCTGGTACTGAAGAGAATTCATGGTACCTTGCACATGCTGAAGCTTCCCTGTACCTGCAGAAGCAAAACAGCCCCAAAGCATGATTGACCCCCCACCATGCTTCACAGTAGGCAAGGTGTTCTTTTCTTCATAGGCCTTGTTCTTCCTCCTCCAAACATAGCGTTGATCCATGGGCCCAAACAGTTCTAATTTTGTTTCATCAGTCCACAGAACACTATCCCAAAACTTCTGTGGTTTGTCCACATGACTTTTGGCATACTGCAATCGACTCTTCTTATTCTTTGGAGACAGCAAGGGGGTGCGCCTGGGAGTTCTGGCATGGAGGCCTTCATTACGCAGTGTGCGCCGTATTGTCTGAGCTGAAACTTCAGTACCCACATCTGACAAATCTTTTCTCAGTTCCTCAGCAGTCACACGGGGACTTTTCTCCACTCTACTGTCACGGCTCACTGCAGGGGTTAAGGATTCGAGCCCAATATGCGGTTACTCAGATGAAGAGGCAGAAAGGGAAGGTTGTAATCCAAAACATAGGTTTATTAAATAAACAAAAGTAAACCAAGAAGGGGAATCTGAATAACTAATAACGATAGATAGGAGCTGGATGGGCAGGATAATATATACAGAGGACAGGGTACACTTAGCAGAAGGGGTAGACAGGACAGGACACTGAATAGCACAATAGGGCCAACAGAACAGGTACTGGACGCTGAATAAAGAATAGAACACAAATCAGAGCTGACTGAACATAAAATGGAAAACAGATACAAAAGAACACACTTACTGGTACAGAGGGTAGAGGATCAAAAGATACAGAAGGCAAAAAGACAACAGAAGATCAGGCGCGGTATCAGAAGGGTTATGACTCGAGAGTGGTTAAATCAGGCTTAGGTCGGTGGCAGGCGGCAGGCATAGAAATAGTCAGAGTCCAGAATCCAATGTCATACACGGATTGATCAATAAGGAGTAGGATAATAGAGTCCTTAAGGAATGCAGTAATGGTGAGGGGTTCTCAGGATACCAGATGGAAGGGTTCTCAGGATACCAGATGGAGGGGTTCTCAGGATACCAGATGGAGGGGTTCTCAGGATACCAGATGGAGGGGTTCTCAGGATACCAGGCGAAGGGGTTCTCAGGATACCAGGCGAAGGGGTTCTCAGAAAGCCAGGCGAAGGGGTTCTCAGAAAGCCAGGCGAAGGGGTTCTCAGAAAGCCAGGCGAAGGGGTTCTCAGAAAGCCAGACGAAGGGGTTCTCAGAAAGCCAGACGAAGGGGCTCTCAGAATGCCAGACGAAGGGGTTCTCAGAAAGCCAGACGAAGGGGCTCTCAGAATGCCAAACAAAAGGGGTTCTCAGGGTGCCAGCTGAGCATCAGGCAGGGCAGTGCATAGCACACAGGTCAGGCTTGCAATGAGTCGTTCTATGGTAGAATAAACGATGCAGAAGCTCTGATTCAGAGGTGAAGCTGGATTAAATGGGCATTGCAGGCCCAGCCCACACCTGAGGCTGGAGAGGTGAAGGAAAATCAGGAACAGATCCCTTAGTACTTAGACACCAGTCCAGGTAATGGCAAAATCAGGACTGGAACTGCAATTCATTTGCCTTTTTTACCGCGTCTGCGGCGCGAATCGTGACATCTACACTTCAGGTAGCGCACAGCAGTCGAAGTCAGCATCTTCTTTCTGCCATGACCAGGTAGCGTTTCAACAGTGCCCTTTGCCTTGAATTTGCGAATGATGCTTCCTATGGTCTCTCTTGGTATGTTTAACATCTTTGCAATCTTCTTATAGCCATTGCCCTTCCTGTGAAGAGTAATCACCTCTTCTCTTGTCTTCCTGGACCATTCTCTTGACTTCACCATGTTTGTAACCACACCAGTAAATGTCTAGAAGGAGCTGAGTATCACAGTCATTTTAAAGCTGCCTAATTGGTGCTTATTATGCTTTATTGCTGCTCCGTGACATCCACAGGTGTTTTCAATACCTGATTGAAAACACTTGAATGAACCTCTGTTCTTCAGAGTGGTAGTCTTTAAGGGGTTGAATAATTGTGTCAATGAAGAATTCCCAAAAGAAACATTTACTACTGTATTACAAAACCAATTGATGTCATTTTAGTTGCATATGGTTCTTTAAAAAGTCCTTGTAGGATTTCATTCTGAATACAATTACAAATGTACACTAAATTCCCTAAAACCCTTTACAGCATTGGGGGTTGAATAATTTTGAACACAACTGTACGTATACATGTAAATATGATTCCGTTTACTGATTTTATATTAAAATAAACTGAATAGCAAGCTGCAATGTATTTTTTTCTAGGTCATCAATACTAAAGTACAGGGCCGGATTAACATAGAGACTGGTGGAGCAGCAGCTCCAGGTCCATGCCCCAGAATAAGCCCAGAGAAAGGATAACTATGTTAGCATTTGGACCACTGTATCTCCAAATCCATAGTAGCTATAGGGTCATGTCAGGTATCACTGGAAAGGCCAGAGCATGCCCTTGCCAATGATACCAAACATGACCAGTTTTTATGTAACAATATAAATAAAATAATAAATATTCTTTTTTTCTTTTTATTTCTAACACAGCAATATTTTTCACTTTTCAATTATAAAGTGAACTATGATGCTGCACTAACTCACCATCACATTTCTCATGTCACCAACAAGTGTGGAGGTGATGGCACAATCTGTTGTTACGAACTGTTACATCAAAAAACTAAACCGCCGCACTGCAGTGAAGAGCACTTTGGACCCAGTGGTGTATTTTGGCCTAGGCCAACAAGGCCTAGGCCTTTTGTGGCACTTTCCAGAGGGCGGCGGCCCGCACTGGTGGCCTCACCCCTAAAAAAATAATATATATTTTTTTACTTTTGCAAAGTATTTTACCAGGAAGGATACATTGAGATTTCACAAATTTTCAAGTATGTCCTGGGGTGGCAAGGCCTAGGCTTTCACTTTCCAGGGGGCAGCAAAAAATCTCACCACTAAATGGGTTACTCACAGAGCACCTAAATGACGCCAACATTTTGGTGTTCTGTAGTTCCCTGCACGTCGGGGAATAAAATTTCCCCACCCTGCAGTGAATTCACCATTCACCGCAGGGTCCCCAAAGTGCATGGAGTCGGCCGCTCAATGCTGCCACCGCAAACCCATGGCCTGCTGTTTTCAAAAGAACTACTGAACGAAAATGTCTGGAATTTACATATAAGATCCTATGATTGATAATAAAAAGTTCTGCTACAGAAAAAAGAAAAACCGCTATTAAAAAAAAGGGGTAGAATTTTGCCAAAAAAATATCTGAGAAATTACTAAAAGGTACTAAAAAAAAATCAATAAAGACTTTTTACTGCAGATTAAAATAATAAATGGTTTATTAGATATTGCATAAAAACGGGAATATTTTTAACATTGAAACCCATGGGGTTCGCCTGAATAAACCTGCTGATTGAAACCACCGAACATCAGGGCATTTCACTGCCATTTCTCTGCTGTTTGGTGTTCTCTGAATAGATTAACCATTACCTCTATGGGGATTTGCACTGCCTTCAAACAGCACCGTAGTTGCTGGCAGTTCGCCAAACTTGTGTGTGAGCATATCACAGAGCAGTGGTGTACTTAGGGGAGTGGCGGGGGCGGGCCGCCCCAGGTACCAGTGATTATTGGGGTGTCATTATGGGGGTACTAGGAGGTGCCACTGTCACTGTGTGTCAGCTTTGAGCTGTGTTCTCAAACAATGAGCAGCGGAGAAGGGCGTTTGCATACGGAATAAAATCGAATAGAATAAAAATCCCCCTCTCCTCCCTCGATAGCTCCTCCCCTGCCCCGCAGTAGCTCTAGGAGAGGGGAGGGGGATGTGATTTGTGTGCAGAGAGAGAAGATGACAGTAAACGGCAGGTAAGGGGGAGGTATCGGCAGAATATGAAGCCCTGTAAACTTACTGCTGTTTAAAGTGGACCTTTCCTTAACCAGCACTGCAGTGATAGAAATTTGTCATTGAGCTGCCTGGCTCCTGGTGAGGCTGCGTGCGTGCAGGTCACGTGGTCCGGCCAGTCAGGTGGTACTGAGTCTCAGTACCACCTGAGTGGCTGAACCACGTGACACGCACGCACACAGCTGCCCGCCCTTTCGTTAACACGGACTCACTCTATTATGGACTGAACACCCACCGGGAAGGGTATCAAAGCCACGGTGCACCCTCACCTGACAAGATGGCTCCAAGCACAGCCGCGATCCTAACGTGGCCTGGAGGGACCTCCTGCTGAGTCCGTACACAGTCCCTGCTGACTCTGCACACAGCCCTACCGTGGACGGAGGCCGGTAAATATAGAATAAATAATTGCTGTGTGCTCATATTCACTCGGTTTGCTGGGAGTTTTATTGCAGTGGATTCTGATGCACTCATACACACTGCACATTGCATTGCTGGGAGTTTTATTGCTGTGGATTCTGATACACTCATACACACTGCACATTGCATTGCTGGGAGTTTTATTGCCCTGGAGCTCTGGGATACGCTCATACACACTGCACATTACTGTGAGTTTTATTGCTGTGCAGTTCTGATATGCTCATACACAGTTCCCATTTCTGTGGGTTTTATTGCTGTGCAGCTCTGTGATACGCTCATATGCAATGCATGTTTCTGTGGATTTTATTGTTCAACCAATTAGAGCGGCTGTGATCCAGTATACTTGACATGCGTTGCTGTTCTTTGTAAAAATGCTTGAATTTAAACATTTCATAATTTTATTTATCTCAATAGATACATTTGAAATGGTATACAAAATATACAAGTAGGCACTTGGTATCCACTTTTAATATAAAGAGAGGAAAAGGCAGAGCTCTAAGAGGAAAAGGTGGAGCTTAAAGAGGAAGGGTGGGGATTAACCAGGAAGAGGTGTGCCCTTGACAAGAAGGGGTGCCTCAAATTTAAATTAGGGGGTGCACGAGTTTAGTCAGGCCTAGGGCAGCGCAAAACCTAAATACACCACTGTTTGGACCCCTGCGTCACTAATCTTTGCACCTCACAAGGCAGTGGCGTAGCGTGGGGGGGGCTGGGGGGGCCGTGGCCCCGGGCGCAGTTTTGTTAGGGGTGCATTTGCGCCCCTAAAACTGGCCCGGGGGTTGAGGGGACGCAGATGCCGGGCAGCGCGGGAGCGCCTGCCCGGTCTTTAACAGTCCGTCCTGTTAGGTGATGCGGCTGCGCGGCGTGCGCAGCCGGTCACGTGGTCCGGCTAATCAGGTGGTACGGAGTCTCTGTACCACCTGATTGGCCGGACCACGTGACCGGCTGCGCGGCATCACCTAACAGGACGGACTGTTAAAGACCGGGCAGGCGCTCCCGCGCTGCCCGGCATCTGGGTCCCGGTCCCCTCAACCCCCGCCGGAGCTGGGGCCTGGCCGCAATATCCAGGTAAGGGCTGGGGGCAAATCCATGAGCTGGGGGCAAATCCATGAGATGGGGGCAAATCCATGAGTGAGCTGGGGGGCAAATCCATGAGCTGGGGCAAATCCATGAGCTGGGGGCAAATCCATGAGCTGGGGCAAATCCATGAGATGGGGGCAAATCCATGTGAGAGCTGGGGGGCAAATCCATGAGTGAGCTGGGGGGCAAATCCATGAGCTGGGGCAAATCCATGAGTGAGCTGGGGGGCAAATCCATGAGTGAGCTGGGGGGCAAATCCATGAGTGAGCTGGGGGGCAAATCCATGAGTGAGCTGGGGGCAAATCCATGAGTGAGCTGGGGGGCAAATCCATGAGTGAGCTGGGGGGCAAATCCATGAGCTGGGGGCATATCCATGAGTGAGCTGGGGGGCAAATCCATGAGCTGGGGGCAAATCCATGAGTGAGCTGGGGGGCAAATCCATGAGATGGGGCAAATCCATGAGTGAGCTGGGGGGCAAATCCATGAGATGGGGGCAAATCCATGAGATGGGGCAAATCCATGAGTGAGCTGGGGGGCAAATCCATGAGCTGGGGCAAATCCATGAGCTGGGGGCAAATCCATGAGCTGGGGCAAATCCATGAGATGGGGGCAAATCCATGTGAGAGCTGGGGGGCAAATCCATGAGTGAGCTGGGGGGCAAATCCATGAGTGAGCTGGGGGGCAAATCCATGAGTGAGCTGGGGGCAAATCCATGAGCTTGAGGCAAATCCATGAGCTGGGGGGCAAATCCATGAGTGAGCTGGGGGGCAAATCCATGAGTGAGCTGGGGGGCAAATCCATGAGATGGGGGCAAATCCATGAGATGGGGCAAATCCATGAGTGAGCTGGGGGGCAAATCCATGTGAGAGCTGAGGCAAATCCATGTGAGAGCTGGGGCAAATCTATGAGCTGGGGCAAATCCCCGTGAGCTGGGGCAAATCCATGAGTGAGCTGGGGGCAAATCCATGAGTGAGCTGGGGGCAAATCCATGAGCTTGGGCAAATCCATGAGCTGGGGGCAAATCCATGAGCTGGGGGGCAAATCCATGAGCTGGGGGCAAATCCATGAGCTGGGGGCAAATCCATGAGCTGGGGGCAAATCCATATGAGAGCTGGGGCAAATCCATGAGCTGGGGGCAAATCCATGTGTGAGCTGGGGGGCAAATCCATGTGTGAGCTGGGGGCAAATCCATGTGTGAGCTGGGGCAATATCGATAACGTCCACAGGTTGGGGGGGGGCGCACAATTCTTTGCTGGCCCCGGGCGCTGACAACCCACGCTACGCCACTGTCACAAGGTCAAGTGAGGCGTCATTGGACATTAATACCTTTGCATTAATACCAAACATGACCATGTAAAATCTAAAAAAAAAAAAACACTTTCTTTATTTACTAAGCGATGGCATTGTCCATTTGTCACGTATAAAATGAGCAATACCACTGCCATTACTCCCCTTTTAATTTCCCACACTGGGAGCAAGGTCAGTGTTTTATATAGTCATATTAATCATAAAACACCATCCTCCAAAACACAAGGGAAATGTCTATTTTTTTAAATTTTTCTGGTCAAAATTGTATATTTTCTCTGAAAAATGCATTAACAGGTTCCTATTTCACTCTTTTTTAACAGGAATTCCCTATAGAAATGTAACCACAAAGGTTTGGATGATAAAATGGGAAACAATAATTTTACATGCTTAAATGATTGAAATCTGAATGGAAATTTACTCACACAGTAACTGCCTGGTTAGATATACCTGTATCTGCACTATTAATGGCGCTTTATAAATACTTGGAACTATTAAATAACCTAAAATTTGTTTTCATTTCTCTAAATTCCAAAAAATATTCAGCTCCAGGCCCATAGAGATCTTAATCCGGCCCTGCTAAAGGATAACTATAAACCAGACACATTCTAATGAAGAAATTAAAAGGGCCATTCTAGTGAATTTTAACATAAGTCTTATCGAATTCATTCTGGTAAAAGAAGTATTTTAGTCATTTAAACTACTGATTTATTTTCTGCCCATGATGAGTTAAGGCAAGTTACACAATTTGGGCCCAATTTCAAGTTTGGTGTTAACTGAACCCTTTGCTGCCAGGCGTTTCAAAAAAGACTGCAGGAAAATAAAATATAAGGTCCTGTGAATAATAATATTAAAGTCTGTTATACAAAAAAATACCATTTAAAAAAATATTTTGCCAAGAAAAATCCAGAAAAATGCCTAAATTATTCTAAAAAAATATATAAACAGAATTTTTGCTGCAAATGAAAAGAATAAACGGATGAATAAATAGGTAAAAAAAAACAGGGAATGTTTTTGCTTTGAAACTAGGGCCGGACTGGGAATAAAAATCAGCCCTAGAAAAAAATTTTAGACCATCCCTATAGCGCTAAGTTAAGTGACTTTAACGCATGCCCCATATTACAATCTGAACACTAACGGGCTAAAAAATACAACCCTTAGAGCATTAGTGATTGTGCTCGCTTCTGTGAGCTTACTGTACTTTGCCTTCCCTATCCTTAACATGGGAAGCACAAAGTCCTAACGGGAATTACTGCACTGATGAGGTAACGAAAAAGTTAACCACCACTAGAAGCTGGTGCTGATACCATTTCTCCTGAATCATTTATCACCAGCTAAACCCCCCCCCAAAAAAATCAGAGACTCACCTCTCATCCCATGGTTAGACCAGTGGGCCGATCAGCCTCTTCTGGCCACAGGGAGCAGAGTGAGACTGGGGACAAAAAGTCCCCATTCTCCCTCCTCGAATCAAGTTGCGGACCTGCAAGATCTCAGGAGAGGCGAGATCCTGCAGGTCACGCGGCCGGGCAGCAAAAGCCTCCATGGAGTCCTATGGACTGCAGGAGGAGGTACTTGCAGCGACGCTTAGTGCTGTATTACGGGGCAGACTTCTGAATCAGCACCTGACCCGTAATATGGAGCTTAAGCAGGGACACTAAGGGGAAACCTGCAGGCGCACATTATTCACCTTAGTGTCCCCATTTTAGCACAGGGCAAGGAATAGTGCCCTGTGAAAGAACACAGGAAAAATAAAAGAAGCAGAAATAAATTCCTGGTATATAACAGAGGAGACATTCCATAATGATAAAATAATAATTACAGCTCTCATTACTGACCAGTCCCTGAGTTAGGCTAAAGTCCCACATATACAGGGTTATTCAAAGAGAGCCAAACTGACCCACAAATTGCACCAAACAGGGAATTTCCCTATACGGTGCAATTTCGGGGCCATTCGGCTATTCAAAGAGCAGGCAGTTTGGCAAATTTTGTTGAATTGCCAGGGAAAAACGGTGCCTGTTCGGCGTCAGTGAAATCCCCCATAGAAAAGCAATGGTTAATCTATTCACAGACACTGAACAGCAGAGAAATGTCAGTGAAATTGCCCTGATGTTCAGTGGTTTCATTCGACAGGTTTAATCAGGCGAATCCCATAGGTTTCAATGTTAAAAATATTCCCATTTTATCCAATATCTAATAAACCGTTTATTATTTTAATTTGCAGCAAAAAGTCTCTTTTTTTAGGCATTTTTCTGGTGAATTATTTTAAAATGTTTTTTTTCTGTAACAGAACTTTTTATTATTATTCATAGGACTTTATATACTATTTCCAGGCATTTTCATGCAGTAGTATTTTGCAAATCGTATTTAAAAGTTGGGTGTTTTTTTTTTTAAAACCCGTTCAGCTGCTGGTCAGCTTTTTGTGGCTGCGTTGGGCAGGCCGTCACGTACGTTCGGCAGTCTCTTCGGTGGCTTGCAGGTGCGTTCAGCAGTCTCTTTGGTGGCTTACGGGTGCGTTCGGCAGTCTTTGAGTGGCTTGCAGGTGCGTTTGTCAGTCTCTTTGATGGCTGCGCTTGGCAGGGGTGTTCAGCCCTTTGCTCAGTGGGTTTGCGGCTGCCTTTGGGTTGATCTGCGGCATTCAGCAGGTTTGCAGCGTTCGGCGGGTCGATTCACCGCACTTTGGGGACTTGTGATGAATGCTGAATTAACCGCACGGTCTGCAAATTTAACTTGTCGAAGTGAGGTGAACCAGAGAGCCCTGAAATGTCAGTGACAATTCGGTGCTCCCTGAATAACCCTGAAAGAGTTATTTATATAAATATAAACCCTGAAACAGTTATTTATATAAATAGGACCAAATAAATCACATAAAGGAGGAATATCAGAAAAACTTCACTAGACATGAATCCCCCCACTGCAACTTAATTTACTCACAATTTTCCTCCCTGTCAGGACCTGAAGCTCCTACTGGAATGGAGGAGGCGGGGCTGCACGGCTCCCCAGCACCATCAGGACATAAATCAAGCAGCCTGCCGGGATTCCTCCCCGTATCCTGGTAGGCCAGTCCAGCCCTGATTGAAACCTATGGGATTCACCTGATTAGGCTAGTGTCAGACGAATGTCTTTGGAGAGTGGAAGGAACGTCCATGAGACTGAACGTTCCTTCCACTCGAAGCCCATCTGGCCAACTTGCTGAGCGCAAAACAGTGCAAAACCAAATATATTTAAAATTGCAAATTGCGTAGGCTCAGGCTGCTGGAAAAAAAAATGTGCGGTGGATGGAGAAGACAGCGGGGGAACGCGGAGCAGGTGAGTTTGACTGCAGTGCGCCCCTGATCTATATCTCAAAAACCAAAGATATTACAGATGTGAAAATTGGTATTTACAATCTTCTAGAAAAAAAACAAAACACGTGTTTTACCATTTTCCGAAAATCCAGTTAAGGGGGATGAAAAGAGAGTGAATATTTTTTTTATCAGTATACCTATATTTCAAAAACCAAAGATGCTACAGGCTTCAATATTAGTATTTACAATCTTGTTGAAAAATAAAAAAACACATGTATTCTGGAACCCCAAGGTCATATGCAAGAAGTGATTGAAGTCAGATAGCTTTAACTCATCCCCTTTTGAAAGCATGCAAAGTCCTTTGTATTTTCTTCACTTTATTGGGAAAGTAACAGCAAATAAATGGTGTCTTGAAGGGAGAGAGGGCTTCTCAGGTGAAACTTGTTATGGGAGGACGGTATAAACAGGATGCAATCACCTGCCAGAGACAGATGCTTGCTGACTGCCACGGTGTTTAGATTGGGGTATTAGCAGCTTGCAGAAGCAGGAAATAGGGCTGACCAAACTAATTAAGAGGGTTAGACAGGGAGAGTGGACCAACCCATTTAAAGTGAAAGCATAGGGCGAAAACAAATAAAGGAATCTGTTTCCATGATAACGTGTTAATGATAATGTTTTATCATTTTTTGAAAAACCAAATTGTCAACTGTCCAATCCTCAAGTCAGCATAAAAACAGTCTCGCTGAAGCAGGGACATACTAAGGTGGGGGCGGGGGCAGTCCGCACAGGGGGTGCCACGGGGCGACCGCATTACAAAATTGGCAGCGTGAGCCGTGAGTAGCCACTGGCCGGCCTGCAACTGCCAAACACTGTGAGGGCAAGACAGGTGACAGGTCCGGACAATGCAAACCGCCGTATCCGGAAGATGCAGCCCACCCAGCCTTTGTGTGTGTGTGCGTCACTGGCCTGCATGTGCCGGGCTGCGTGGGGGGGGGGTAAGCAGACAGTGCACAGGTGAGCAGATGAATCTGCTCAACCTGCACTGTCTGTTACCTGCCCTGCCCTGCCCTGCCCAGTCAGTTGCCCGCCGCAGGAGAAGCAGGGCCTGCCACTGCCAGCAGCTGAGATCCATATCCAGCACAGCCTGAGATCCATCCTCCCCCATCAGTGCAAGCAATGGCAGGAGGAGGATGGGGGTTACAGTGTGTGAGTAAATCAGTGTCTGTTTGGGACATTTTATGTGTGAGACACAGACCTCAGACAGTAATATACCCACTCAGACGTCATTAATATACCCACTCAGACCTCATTAATATGCCCACTCAGACGTTCCTGTATTAAAGTGTTTTATTGCTCTGGAGCTCTGTGATACGCTCAAACACATCACACATTATTGTGAGTTTTATTGCTGTAGAGCTCTGTGGTACGGTCATACACACTACACTTTACTGTGGGCACTATCACCTCCTTAACGCTAGCACTCACATAAATGAGCATTAGCGTAAAGTTAATTGAGGTGATAGCATGCCACATAGATCACCTCCTGATCGCTAACGGGTTAAAAAAAAGTTAGCAAAATCGGTATTAGTGCTTTCTTACTGTACGGCACATCCCCTATGCTTAACATGGGGAGTGCAAAAATGTAAGCAGACAGTAATTTAAAAAAAGTGCCAGTATTTTTTTACATTTTGAAGTTGGGGGCGGGGTGCCAAATATAGTATCTGTCCCGGGTGCCAAATGTTCTAGGTACGCCCCTGCGCGGAAGACATCACACAGCAGATAGAAAAAGAGTTACAAGACAATGTGCTGCATATGAAGTACATGGTATATAACAGGTGCCTGTTAATGATCGAGGACGTAGTATTAGTTTTGGGAAGACAAGGGTTATCACAGTATAGTCTGCCTCATCCCTCAAGGTCTGGAGGAGATTTGGATAACAGACTATTTAAGCGAGACCAGCTATGATATGAAATCTTTAGCACAAGAAGTCTTGACCAATGAAGGTTCCTTGACAGATGTGCAACTTGCTGTCTATAAGCAGGCCCTTAACAGTATTGACACAGGATCTGGTCAAGTGTTTTTCTTAGATGCTCCCGGTGGCACTAGCAAAACCTTTCTCATGAATGTGCTACTGGCAAAAGTAAGCTGTGACGGTGGGATAGCCTTAGCTGTCGCATCATCTGGCATTGCCGCAATGCCGTTAAAGGGTGGTTTGGCAGCTCTTTCTGCCTTTAAGCGGTCTCTTAACCTAATACACACAAAGTCCTCTGTGCAATATTTTCCTCCAGGATTGCAAGCTCATTGTTTGGGATGAGAGCACTGTAGCGTATAAGGGAGGTTGTGAGGCTTTAAGCAGAGTCGGCCTTTGGGGGTGTGCTAGTTGTGTGGCCGCACAGGGCGCCATCGCACATGGCGCCATGGCAACAGGCTGACACACAGCTCAGTTTTGCTTTACTGCCCGTGCAGGATTATTGTGGAGGGAGCAGCCAGTATGTGGTGCTAATCAGCTGTTGAGCGAGATATCTCTGGCTGCTCCTCCCCATCCTCCTGCACATGATGTCTTCCTGGGTCCAGGCCATGTGGAAAGGAGGCGAGAAGAAACAGCAAGAGAAGGACCAGCCGAGCAGCAGCCAGGCGGATAGGTAAGATTCCCCCTAGCTGCTTCACCTGGGCAGAGATTTTTTCTTTTTAAATTACAGCATGCGGGGGGACAGGGACTGGGACACGACGCAGGAGGATCGCAGAGTGAGAGGGATGAGAGAGGGATCACAGAGAGAGCGAGGGATGAAAAAGAGGAATCACAGAGAGATGGTGATCACAGAGTGAGAGAGAGATAAGAGAGAGAGGGATCACAGAGAGAGAGAGAGTGATGAAAGAGAAAGGTATCATAGTGAGAGCGAGGGGTAACAGTAAGAGCGAGGAGTCACACAGAGTGATCATAGAGAGACATGTGTGACAGAGAGGGTTGAGAAAGAGAGTACTCAGAAATAAGAGACTACTAATTTACAGTGCATATTGCAGAGTTTTATTGCTTTGGAGCTCTGTGATACGCTCATACACACCGCACATTATTGTGAGGTTTATTGCTGTGGAGCTCTGTGATACAGTAATGTGCAGTGTGTATGAGTGTATCACAGAGCTCCACAGCAATAAAACTCACAGTAATGTGCAGTGTGTATGAGTGTGAGTTTTATTGCTGTGGAGCTCTGTGATATACTCATCTGTGAATAGATTAACCATTACTTCTCTAAAGGGCAATTTCGCTGCCGCTGAAGATTGCCGGATTGTGGCGAACTGCACCGTATGTTGCCAGTATTCGGCAAATTGACAGTTTAGTGAATAGATGAACTGACACAAAATTGCACAGTGAAATTCACCATTCGGTGCAATTCGGGGCATATTGAATAACCCCTCCCGTTAATGCACGCACTACTATGTCACTCGCCCAACCACACACATTCATCAGTCTCTATGACACACATTCTCATCACCCACATGCTACTCAGCCCCCCATTCACATCAAATTCAGTCACTTTCACTCCTATGAACTATTTTTTTTTCTGTAGCAGATCCATTTATTTTTTTTAAGGAACCATTTTTAGTATTTAAACACATTTTAATGCATTGTTATTGGTTTAAAAACCTACTACAAGAATAACATTTCATTTTTTTGTTTTGTATTTGCAGTCCAGCGGTCTTCAGTGGCATTCGGCTGTCAGTACGGCAGCATCCGGCTGTGTCACTGGGTCATCCAGTCGCCTGCAGTGGACGACCCAAGAAGTCCGCTGTCATAAGACCTAGGTTGTCTGTGCCTGCATCCTCCCCATTTTAGCACTAGATTCCAGGGCAGGCGCTACCACGGCACATTTACTGTGATACTATTATTATCTGGACTGATTTTGTGCATCTTGCGCCCCCTCTGGTTTATGAACTTTCATAGGTCCTGCATTGAGGATGCAAGTTTCTGGACGTGATTCTCCTCACAGGTTCAAGCCCTGGATCTCACCTGAAGACACCTTGAACTTATTGAACTGTGTATATAAAGAGACTACACCCTATGAAGGGTGCAGTCTCATTCACTTACTCATTCATTTCATGTTTTGCCTTGGTTTTTTGCAGCACTGCGCCTAGGATCTTCAGTCTCTACCTGAGTATCTAAGGACTTCTAGTTTCAGGTTTATTTTGTTAGTGCCTTCCTGTTGCCCTCGTGTTCTGTTTCATCTTTTTTTTATTTTTTTTATTTAAAAGTTTTTATTTCTGAACAGAGGGTCACATGTCGACCGGCAGGAGTGGACTCGCAGGGCCACATCAAAGATAAACAATAAGTACAACGTAGAAGACGAAGTAGCGTTGCAAAAAGTCAGGTCATAAAATTCTGTAAAGTTCCGCTATGAAAGGCATAGTCCACAGAAGACTGTTGATACTCTGACTGCATGAATGCATAAAAAGATAAAAGAGAAAAATTGAATAACAAGGGGGGGGTGCGGTACAGGTCGCTGGGAAGGGGGTAGAATGTCTCCTCTTGACAAACACAAACAACCAAAAAAAAAAAAAGAGTGGGGGAAACAAGGAGGGGGGGGGGGGGGGAGGATGGCAAAAGCCAGAACCGTGACTCTCCTGGCACGCTCCCAAAGGAGGCCATGGAGGGGTAATGTCACGAGGCCCGGGAATGCGAGGGCCAGGCATGGCAATCAATACCATGATGGCACACCTCGCACGCATCCGGTAGTGCCACACAAAAAAAAAGGGGGGAGGGTTATGGGAGGAAGAGAACATCACCCCCCACAAGTCGGGCACCCCTAGGAGGCAAGGATGGGGAGGGAAAAAATGGCGATACGCGAGGGAGGGCCGCCGCAACAGTATAACAAAGGGATCATCAGGCGGTGCGTCCCCAACAGTGCAGTCTCAGTTTGGGTCGCCGGGGGGCAGAGGAGATCCACCAGGGCGAATCACAACCTCCTGGCCCTTCGAAGCATGGAGCAGGCCCAAGAACCGAAGAGGATTCTCAGCGTCCTCCACTGTATCGGCTGCGAGAACCTGTCCATCCAGCGAGGTAACGATAAGGGAGCCAGATGCGCCCCATTTATATCCAACTTTGTGTGCACGTAGGAGGGCCGTAACCAGCCGAAACCGTCGTCGTGCCGCCAACACCAAAAAAGGAAGGTCCCGGAATACGGCAATAGTCGCCTCTTCAAACAGGACCGTCGGCATATCCTGTATCGCACGAAACAGTGCTGAGGCTAAAGCCGCTTCTTTAAAGGTGATAAGAACGTCGCGTGGCGATGTTGCGGGGGCCAAGGCCGCCTTTCTCATACGGAAGGCTGGGAGGACAGGGTCCCGCTGTTGTTCCAGGGGACCTAAAACCACCTCCAAAAAGCACGTGACATAAGAAAAAAGATCGGTATCTGGCACGGTCTCAGGCACTCCTCGGAGCTTTGCATTCCGGCGTCTATGTCTCGACTCCAGCGTCACCACCGCGGATTGTAGGCTGTTGATTTGCCGTTGTAGGGCATGCATAGAGGAGGAGGTTGCAGCCTGTGTGCTCTCTATCACCTGCGTGCGGGTCTGCAGTTCCCCTACCCGGGTCTGGGTCATTTCAACCGCCGCCTCGAGGACTTGGAGGTCCGCCTGCCAGGATTTCCGTGCGTCTGCCAGCAGGATTCGGATGTCCCCTCTTGTAGCGGGAAGCGCATCCTCCTTCTGGCCAGATTGCACCGCGTGCGAGGTAGGGGGATCTTCAACCCCTTCCACTACCTGCGGGTCCTCAGCGTTCCTCAAAGTGGGGCACCCCCCGGCCCCCTCCAAGTGACAGGCGGATGTCAGGAGTGCAAGGGTCCTCCACCGCTCCAGCTCCCTTACCTCTTTTACCCATTCTCGGAGAGTATCTTCGTGCAGGGCAAGAGTGCGCCTCCACTACAGGACTCAAAGATGGCCGCCGACGACCAGAGCCGGGACAGTGCTAGCGGCCTCCACCTGAATTGCGGGCCCGGAGGGGGGAGACAGACAGGCTCCGGGGTTGCTCTACCTGCTGGCCGGCATCGGGGTTCCAACTATAGTATTTGTCCCGTCCTTAGTGTATCAGATAAACCGCCGATAAGGTAGGCTGGGACGGAGCTCTTCGGGCATGCGTGTGTCTCGGTCTGCAGCCGGCCACGCCCCGTGTTCTGTTTCATAGATCTTCTTGTGTATGTACCTCCTGCTTAGTTGTGATTATTCTCTACCTGCTCTTTCTGATAGTTTCTTGAATAGATTTATGTTATGTTTATTTTGGTTATTACATAGTGTTTTCAGAGTCTGATTTCATATCGGTTTCTTTTCAGTATTTGGTTTCATTTATATTCTGCCTTTCATGTAGGTTCCCTTCCCTCATTACGTATCTTGTTTCTCATGCCTCCCTGCTGCTGCTATATTTAGGTTCTCCTTCATTCCTATCACTTTCAGCCATCCCTCTTACGTAGCCCCTTTCTGTATCTCTCCTCTGATCTAGTTCATTCCTTCAGTGTCCAGCCCCCTCCTGTTATTTGGTTTTGCTATTCTGGTTTATCTGCATCCTTGCATAGTGTATTTAACCCTGTACTCTGTATTAGTAGTATCTTTCTATTTGGTTTATTATTGTATTCTGTTTCATGGTTCTTAGGTTTTATTTCTTGTGTCTGTCTAATGTGCTTTTGTGCTGGATCCCTGTTGTGATCGATTCAGTCTTGTTTATGTCCGAGGACACTTCTAATAAATATCTTTGATATATCCTGGATCATGTTTCACTGCGCCGTAGGCTCACACCCTTCTGCGTTCATGCCAGATGTAGCCCACCGTAACAGATACTCACAGTAGAGCTTCTGCGCTGCTGTGAGTGTCACCTTCTGGAGTCCATAGGACTCCATGGAGGGTTGTGCTGCCTGGCGCGAGCCCTGCGTGATCTCGATCTTGCAGACTGTCCCCAGTCTCAATCTGCCGCAGCCAGGACAAGAGGCAGATCAAGCTAACATTCTCGCCACGGGATGTGAGGCGAGTATTGTATTTATTGGGGGGGTTTAGGGGTGCTAAATAATTCTGCAAAAGCTGAGTCACTTAGCACCAGCTTTTAGGAGTAGCTAAAATTTTCTTTAACCCATCGCTGCGGTAATTAGCGTTAGGACTTTGTAATACCTTACTTATCCTAACGCTAATTACTGATTGTGTTCCCCAGGTTAAGTAATGGATGCGAAAAGTACAGTAAGCCCCTGCAAGCTGGCGCAAACACCGAAGCACTGCCAAATTTTTAAGGGGTTTAGCTTTAGGAATGTTGTATGGGGGGCATGCGTTAAACTCCCTTTCCCCGGAGTTAATGCTTACATATCCGAACGCTACAGTTAGCATTCAGTATGTAATCTAGCCTAAAAAGTTTTATTTCATCATACTTGCTAATCTGGATTTTTGGGGGTTAAGAATGGGAGTATTAAATAGTGGGAGGTATTGGATGAAGGGGTGTGGTCATGGTAGGGTGTGGGGCGCTGTGAAGATTTCTCGTACAGGGCGCCCAAAGGACTAAGGCCGGCCCTGGCTTTAAGCATTGCAGAACTCTTAAAGACATCAGGGGGAAACAATGGGGTGAAGGGAGGTGTCACCCTGCTACTGGCTGAGGACGTTCACTAGACTTTGCCTCTAGTGTCTAGAGGAACTCAAGCTGATGAAGTAAAGGCATGAATAAAATCATCCTATTTATGTACAGTAATACAAAAGAGATCCCTCAAAAAGAATACAAGGGTTAATTTGCGAGTTGATGTATCTGCAGGTCAGTTCTCCAAAGTGCTTCTTAAATTGGTGACTGAGACTACCCCATATTTGACAACAAAATTGTCATTCCTTCTGACCTTGGCATAGAACTTCCGTAGAAGAACTCACATTCAAAATTTACCCTGACATAGATAATCTAATGGAGAAATCTACAGAATGGTTATGTGAGCGTGCCATTTTAACACCTAAAAACAGCATGGCTGCCATAACCAGTAAGATACTAATTGGTGCTTTCGAAGGAGTACAAATCTGTAGACTCAATGGTTCAAAGTGTTGACGCAGTCCACTACCCCGTTATGTTCTTGAACTCTTTAAATCCTCCTGATCTTCCCGAACACAAACTACTTAAAGTGTGAGCACCTGAAATATTATTGCAGAATCGCAACCCACCTAAGCTCTGTAATGGCACCAATGGTAAGTAAAAGCACGCCACAGAAATGTGATTGAGGCTACGGTTCTAACCGGTTCTGGCCAGGGGGAGACAGTGTTCATACCACAAATACCTCTTATACCTTCAGAATATCTGTTTCAATTCAAACTAACTCAGTTCACCCTAAAGGTTTGTTTTGCCATGATCATCAACAAGTCTCAGGGGCAGACTTTGAAGGTAGTGGGGATTGACCTAAGGGAAGACTGCTTCTCACATGGTCAGTTTTACGTTGCCTGTTCCAGAGTGAGCTCACTTAACTTTCGTTTCTGCTGATCAGAAAACCTGAAAGAAGAACCACTAATGTAGTTTACAAAGATAAAATAACTTTTTTTTCAATGGTCCAGATGCCAAAAAAAACTCTTTTTTTTTTGCCTGTCTCATTGTCTGTTTGAAGCATATGAATGAAACAACTTTGTTTTTTTAGCCAATACACCCTGACTAATGTCTGCAATAAACATGACTTATTACTTTAAGAGATTAATCTATAAATTATATTTTGTATAGTTTGGACAAAAAACTCTTTCTTTTAAAAACAATTGTAACAAATCCCAAAATCAACGCGAGCAAAGCTGTGGGCAAACCTAGCCATATATAAAGAAAGGATGCAGGACCTCATTTTAAGATGATATAAATGGTATGGTAAATACCATAAAGGACATTTGGACATACCTGACCAGGGCAGCCATCAGAAATGATGGGGCCCCTTACTAAACCTCACGATGGGGCCCCCCCCGGCTCTCCCTCAAACTCTAACCGCTTTTCTCCCCCTTCAAAAAAAAGGACATAACATAGCACCACAGCAATAAAACTCCCAGTAATGTACAGTGTGTATGAGCGTATCACAGAATCCACAGCAATAAAACTCAAAGTAATGTGCGGTGTGTATGAAGGTATCAGAGAATCCACAGCAATAAATCTCACAGTAACGGGCTGTATATGATGGCCTCTGGGTCTGGGCCTGGTCCCTGGGTCTGGTTTGGGCCTCGGGGTCTGGGCCTTGGGGTTTGTGCTCTGGGCCTTGGGGTCTGGGCTGGGCCTTGGGGTCTGGTCTGGGCCCTGGGTTTGGGCCCTGGGACTGGGCCTTGGGGTCTGGTCCCTGCGGTCTGGGCCCTGAGTCTGGTCTGGGGTCTGGGCCCTGAGTCTGGCCTGGGGTCTGGGCCCTGGGCCTTGGGGTCTGGTCCATGGGGCCTGGCCCCTGGATCTAGGCTGGGCCTGGCCCCTGGGTCTAGGCTGGGCCTGGTCCCTGGGGTCTGGACCCTTGGTCTGGGCCTGGGGGTCTGGTCCCTGGGGTCTGGGCCCTGAGTCTGGCCTGGGGTCTGGTCCCTTGGTCTGGGCCTTGGGGCCTGGGCCCTGGGTCTGGGCCTTGGGGCCTGGGTCTAGGTGGGCCCTGGGGTCTGGGCCTTGGGGTCTGGGCCCGGGGTCTGGGCCCTGGGTCTGGGCCTTGGGGTCTGGGCCTTGGGGTCTGGGCCCAGGGTTTGGGCCTTGGGGTTTGGGCCTTGGGGTTTGGGCCTTGGGGTCTGGGCCCTGGGTTTGGGCCCTGGGTCTGGGCCCTGGGGTCTGGGCCCAGGGTCTGGGCCCAGGGTCTGGGCCTTGGGGTCTGGGCCTTGGGATCTGGGTCTGGGCCTTGGGGTCTGGGTCTGGGCCCAGGGTATGGGCCTGGGCCTTGGGGTCTGGGCCCAGGGTCTGGGCCTTGGGGTCTGGGCCCAGGGTCTGGGCCCTGGGTCTGGGCCTTGGGGTCTGGGCCTTGGGGTTTATGCTCTGGGCCTTGGGGTCTGGGCTGGGCCTGGGTCTTGGGGTCTGGTCTGGGCCCTGGGTTTGGTCCCTGGGACTGGGCCTTGGGGTCTGGTCCCTGCGGTCTGGGCCCTGAGTCTGGTCTGGGGTCTGGGCCCTGGGCCTTGGGGTCTGGTCCATGGGGCCTGGCCCCTGGGTCTAGGTTGGGCCTGGCCCCTGGGGTCTGGGCCCTGGGTCTAGGCTGCGCCTGGTCCCTGGGGTCTGGACCCTGGGGTCTGGGCCTTGGGGTCTGGACCCTGGGGTCTGGTCCCTGGATCTGGGCTCTGGGTCTGGTCCCTGGGACTGGGCCTTGGGGTCTGGTCCCTGGGGTCTGTGCCCTGAGTCTGGCCTGGGGTCTGGGCCCTGGTCCCTTGGTCTGTTCCTTGGGGTCTGGTCCATGGGGCTGGGCCTTGGGGCCTGGGCCTAGGCTGGGCCCTGGGGTCTGGGCCCAGGGTCTGGGCCTTGGGGTCTGGGCCTTGGGGTCTGGGCCCTGGGTCTGGGTCTTGGGGTCTGGGCCCAGGGTCTGGGCCTTGGGGTCTGGACCCTGGGTCTGGGCCTTGGGGTCTGGACCCGGGGTCTGGGCCTTGGGGTCTGGACCCTGGGGTCTGGACCTTGGGGTCTGGGCCCAGGGGTCTGGGCCTTGGGGTCTGGGCCCAGGGTCTGGGCCCTGGGTCTGGGCCCTGGGTCTGGGTCTTGGGGTCTGGACCTTGGGTCTGGGCCTTGGGGTCTGGGCTTGGGGTCTGGGCCCTGGCTCACCACTCCGCTGTCTTCTTTTCTTCTCCTTTCCTTTCCTTCTCTCTTCTTCTCTTCAATCTTCTCTCTTCAGCCTGGTCCCTCCAGCTCAGGCGCGCAGCTTCACTGAGTGGATGGGCGGAGCCAAAGCAACGTGCTTGGGAGGTCCTCACACGCTGCTTGGCCCCGCCCAGCCAGGAAGTGAAGCTGCCAGGAGCCGGAGGAGACAGTGTCTTCTCCGGCTCCTGCAGCAGCAGCAGCAGCAGCAGCAGCAGCAGCAGCAGGGACACAGCTCTGGATTCGGACTCCTCGAGTCCGATACCGGAGCTGCAAGAGGGCAACGCCGCTGCCGAGGGAGGCCCGGGCCCCCACCGGGCCCGGGCCCCTTACGGCAGCATGGGGCGTAATGCCCTGATGGCGGCCCTGTACCTGACTGTCAGGCCAGTTCCTTGGTCCCACTCGGGACTGCACATGCACTCACAAAACACACAACATTAGGGGTTATTCAGAGAGCACCGAAAGGTCGCCAACATTTCGGTGCTTTCTTGTTCCCTGCACTTCGGGGAATCAAAGTTCCCCACTCTGCGGTGAATTCAGCATTCACCGCAGGATCCCAGAGTGCAGGGAAAACCCGCCACAAACCCGATGAACACCCGCTGTAAACCCCCCGAAAACCCTCAGAAACCGCTGCAAAAACCACGCCGAACACGCCGGAAAAAAGCTGAACGGGGTAAAAAAAAAAAAAAGGGACGCTTGAATGTTTCAAAATTGAAATGCTGTTTGCAGAAAAAACTACTGAATGAAAATGCCTGGAATTTACATATAAGATCCAATGAATGATAATAAAAAGGTCTGTTAAAGAAAAATAAAAAAGACAATTAAAAAAACTGAAAAGAAATTTGCCCAAAAAAATACCAAAAAATCCTAAAAAATGTATAAATATACTTTTTACTGCAGATTATATAATAAATGGTTTATTAGATATTGTAACATTGAAGCCTATGGGTTTCGTCTAAATAAACCTGCCGAATGAAACCACTGAACAGCAGGGCACTTTGGCAACTTTTCACTGCTGTTTGGTGTCTCTGAATAGATTGCTTCTCTATGGGGGATTTCACTGCCGTCGAACAGTACCGTATGTGAAGGCAATTCGCCAAAATTTGGCGAACTGCCTGCTCTCTGAATAGCTGAATGGCCCCAAAATGTCACCGTACACTGATTTTCGGCATCCAGTTACATTTCGGGACCAGATCGGCTCTCTCTGAATAACCTTTTATATTTCACACTGTTTCCACATCATTAATAAGGAATTTTTCAAGAAATCTGGCACTGCAACTCGAAATTGGAATTTTGGTATAGTTGGGAGATTAATGATGTGATGGTTTGGCCAACCTCAACAAAACATTCACAGGAGGATATTGCATGTGGTGAGTCGTCTGCTTCCGTATGATTGTGACACGATTCAGAAGGAAGAAAGTACAACATATTATATACATGTAACATACACTTAAAATGTGTTTTTTTCTAAGAAAATCTTGGTAACATATTTAATTGTTCCGGTTTGATGCGTAGAGTTATCTGTTATTCTCTGTTGCCTCTGGGAAATTAATTGCAGCTGCACAGTAACGCAGCATGGGCCCTGCCTAATTAAATTATCACTGCCAACTAAAGAAAAAGTGTGAGTCACTTCTGTAAGCAACCAAATATTCCATGGTTTGTACTGTTAAATCTGTTATTTAGGAATGTGTGAATTTATTGTGGATTTCCAAAACATGCTTTTTCAATGTAGGTGGCTGTGCGCTGCATGCTTTTTGTAACATATCATAGAAATAAATGGACCAAATAACGTATCATACATTAAAAATACATAAAAGGATAAAAGTGACACATTCTCATTTGTTGCAAATTCACATGTTTTACAGGAAGTTACCCAGTCAATCAGGGTGGTCTTTTTTTCCCCAACTTGCGTTCTTTCATGGTTTACATACTCACTCGGGGTTATTCAGAGAGGTGAAAACCAGGAGAATGACTGGAGAAGTGAAAATATTAGGTTCAAAATAGCCAAACCAGAAAAATTCTCCCATTTATCTCACTTTCCAAATCGACTATTTGGTCTAGATTGTTCATTCTCCTGGTTTTCACCTCTCTCTGAATAGGCCTGAATGTCTCACTCAAAACTCCCTCATACTGTCACTGACTCTCACACTCTCATGTGCTGTCTCTTCTGTGCGCTCTCTTTCACTGCACCTTTTCTTGGTGGCCCTCTGCTTTATCTTGCTATCTTTCTCTCTTTACTGTTTCTTTGTGTCTCTGTGCTTTTCTTTGCTCTCCCTCTCTCTGCTGTCTCTTTTTCTCCCTGTGTGTATGGATTTCTTTTCTTCCCGGTCTCTGCAGTAGCTGGGGGTGAAAGTTCAGTCCTGCCCTCCCCTCATCTCACAGTGCAGGATGGAGGAGGAGCAACTCAGTCGCACATGCTCACTCAGTGCGTTTTTTATCTATACCTAAGTAAATATGATATTTACTTGATTTTTATGCCTGCTGATTGACACTACTGCCTCATTCAAAAGGCATAGCATGTTTTTAAAAACACACTAGCAAAGCATGCATGTCCCTTTAATCAACTATGATTAATAGAATTACTGCCCTATCAGTTCACTGGCACCACAATTTATTACACTTCTTTTAATGGAGCTTTAAATGATGCAATAACTTGTCAAGGGAACTGGGCCTTGAATAGCATTAGTTCCAGCATTCAGAAAGTTTCATGGACAAAGAAAGTTATATATAATTTTTTTCTAATGCACCGTGAGAATTGGACAGGTGATCTTGTACCTTAAGATAGGTTCTTGGTTTGTCCATTTAAGATTATGCAACACACATACTAGCAAATTCTTAGGTCTTATTTTATCTACACAGCTTGGGGATACATGCATTCCTGTCTAACATGTTTCTTTGTAAATCGTCACAGCTTTGACAAGCACAACATTTTTTCCATGTTTCAATGCTATATTTGAAAGGGTGCAATGACATAGAAAGATGAGAAAATAACACTACAAAACCTAGCAAAGTTAAACAACAAGGGTAGTGACCTAATTTAGGTATGCATTTATTTTATGTTTGTCTGCGTGTGTGAACCTGTGCATGAGGCCATCTAGCGTGACATTGCACTGGTATTTGGGTTATCTGTGCCACAGCAGAGTTTAGATGCAAAATGTGAGAGATAGTAGGCTTCAATTCATTATCTTACCCAGAATTCACTGTTGCAATTCTGGAAGTGTTGCAAAGGAGTTCTGTGGGCAAAGCAAGACTCTGATTTGCTGAGCCATTTTCACGCCTGTGTGCTGAGCTAATTTTTACCGCTGTTGCTCATCATGTTTAGGCTAGGGTCAGACTGGGGCAGTGCGAACGCGCGTGCAGGCGCACTAAATCACGGCCGTAGTAGCAGCACATGACGGGCAATGACGGCCAATATACGCAGTACGGGCGTACAAAAGTGCGTCCACGCCACGCAACCGGCAAATGAACGCATTTTTCGTACAACGTGATACCGCTAGTACAGACGTACAGAGTGCGCTGCGGCCGCATAGCAGCGTGTGTGCGTGATTAGGAGACGTCAGACGCTGCTATTGTGCGGCCTACAAAACGTCCAAACAGCCAAAGTTTCCAGGTTTTGTTGGAGCGTACCTGCATACCTGCGACTGTCGAAAATGTCTGCTGGACCAGAGATCGACGTGGAGAGGCTGATCAGCGCTGTGGGGGAGCATCCTGAGATATGGGACACGGCCTGCGACAGGTATAAAGACAAGGGGAAGAAGGCCAGCGCATGGGTCGTGGTGTCCCGTGTCGTTTACCCTGATTATGATACGTGGTCCGAGAAAGAGCAGCATATCCAGAGTGAGTATTTGATTATTTTATTCATAATCCCATACATGTAAATCACAATAATAATAACAAAAACAAATATGTAATCATTGAGGTGAAATCTCAAATGCTCCCCAGTTGCCAGGGCACCTGACCTGCATCACTCGTAAAATAATTAGACAGAGCATCGCGAAACCTGTTGCTGTATCTATTCACAGCTATGATGTCATCGTTCACATCATCTTCAAGACCGACAACTGTGAGGGTATCATCAAAATTAAAACCATCCCTGGCACGCACATAATTATGTAGGATGCAACAGCATTTGACTATATCCACACAGAAATCAACCTGTACATCCAGCGGTCTATGTAAAATCCTCCACTTGTTGGTCAGTATGCCAAAGGTACACTCCACATACCGTCTCGCCCGCGACAGCCTATAATTAAAAACCCGCTTCTTCACATTCAGGTGTGTCCCTGAGTAGGGCCTTAGGAGGTGTGTGGATAGTCCGAATGCTTCATCACCCACGAAGGCATAGGGGACTGCCACGTCACTGCGAGGCAATGGTGCGGGTCTGGGGATGTTCAGGGTCCCACTCTCAATTTCATTCCACAGTGTGGAGTTCCTGAACAGTGTGGAGTCAGAGTCCTTGCCGTATGAACCGACATCCACATAGACGAAACTATAGTTGGCATCTGCCACCGCCAGTAGGCCAATGGAAAAGTAATGTTTATAATTCTGATACAGTGAGCCACTGTGCGGTGGCTTCACTATGCGGACATGTTTGCCATCCACGGCTCCCAGGCAGTTTGGAAAGTTGGCTCTCTCCCAGAATCCTGCTGCAATTTCTAGACATGCCTTGTGTGTCGGTTTTGGCAAACATTGGTCCTTCATGGTTTCCCATATGGTTTGGCACACCTTGCGGACGATCTCACCAGCTGTTGATCTGCCAACGCGGAAGTTATAATGCAGATCCTTCAAACTGCATCCACTAGCGAGATACCTAGAAGACAAAACAAAACTGTTTGAATATGATCACATACCATGAACACAAGCTAATGTCACACTCATCATGTTTTGCAGCACAAGAGGCGATGAACAAATGGTGCACAGTACGCGACAATTATACGCGGGTGCAGAAGAAGCAAGCCATGGCTGCGCGCTCTGGAGCTGGCTCCAAGAAGGTCCGTGGATATATCTACACGGAGCAACTGTCATTCCTCCGAAGGACCCAGGAGCCGCGCAGTAGCGTCAGCAGCATCGACCAGCCATCGACCTCCGGCTCACAGGTCCAACACACGGTGCCAGGAGGTTCTGCCAGCTGCCAGGAGGAGGTGAACCGGGGTGGTGCAGAGTCGCACCTGGAGGAGGATGTGGAGACAGGACAGGTGGCAGGTACCGCAACAACAGTCAGCACCAGACCTGCACAGAGGAGAAGGGCACCAGCTACAGACCTGGAGCAGGCCATGGTTACCTTCATGGAGGCTCAAACCAACCATCCACACCAACGCTGCATGCTTGCGGACTCCATGGACATGTCATTTTTCAATTCATGTATGATCCTCCTCAACAAGATGAGCGAGGCTGAGAAGGTGGAGTACCGGCGCAGATCTCTGGCTATATTTGACGACATCCTTTCGCGTCCCCATCACGCAGCCGGTTACAATGCTGTGCCACAATCCACCAATGCCAGTGGATCTTCCCTCCCCAGTGAGGTGCTGTCCACCCACCCAGCCATGCCCCCTGGAGCCAGGCCACACACAGAGTCGGAGTACTGCTCTAGCCACACCACCGGCCCTCATGACCCAGATGCTCGGCGGTATCATGATCTGTGATACATGTCATGAATATGTTTAAGTTTTGTTTGTCATGTGTTATTTGGTTTCATGTTTAATATATCATGACCTACAGTTAACAAGGTATAATATATGTGAGAATATATTACTGTTATTTTATTTAATGTTTCATATTATATTATTATTTTGGTCTACATTGTTGTCGGAGTCATTTATGATTATGTACGTGTGATGTGATGCCTGTGTGTGTGTGTGTATGCATGTGACAGTGGGCATGTGACTACAGACATGATGCACTCATGTCAGGTGACTGGCAGCGATGTCATGTATGCAGGTGTTTGACAGTACGTACCGCAAAGTGATGACCAGCATCTCCTCCGGTGGTATGGCGGCCCTCATGTTGCTGTCCCTCTTGGTCAGTGGCTCGCGTACCTGCGACAACAGTTCATCAAAGGAGGGGATGGACATCCGCATGTAGTTGAAAAACTTCACGGGGTCCCTCTCTAGCAGTGGCCTGTACAGCGTCACAAAGTGTCCATGCGTGGGTCTGGCAGCGTTAATTTGATGAACCCAGGTTCGCCGCTTTCTCTTCCTCTTAAGGTACAGGTACCCCATTGCAGCAAACACAAAGACTTGTACTGGATCCATCTTTGAAAAACGCCACCATACCCGAAATGGCTTTTTATAACCCTACCCCTTATTTTTTCATTCATCAATTAATTGGATTCATCGGTTTTTTCTCTTTTTTTACAGCTCCGTCATGAAATACGTCCAGAATTGCGCATCGTCTGACCGCTTTCGCGTATTCTGTGAAAAAATGCGTTCGCACGCACCAACGTACGTTTTGACGCTGGACGTCAGAAATGCGTTCGTCTGACCCTAGCCTTAAACGCGTTTTGAAGCCACGTTTTATTACACCACCCAGACAAATTATATATCGTTCTTTCCAGCAGACTCCGCAGATTCATAATATATCATTATTATATGTATACATCGTGTCCTGCCTGTATATTATAACGACAAATGCAATAAAATTAGAATTTTAAATAATTTACAGCGTGTAAAGTGTTTTTCTCTTTTTATTATGTGAGCATTTGCGATTATATTTTCTATGGGGTGCGCTTGTTAAAAAAAATAGAAATGGGGACTCGTTACATTTTTTGGGGGGAAAATTACGTGCTTTTTAGCAAACGCCCCCATAGAAAAAATCATTAGTGCAGCATCATTGTTCACATTATAATTGAAATGGGAACAATATTGCTGCATTAATAAAACAAACAAAAACAAATAAACAATTTAAATATTTTTTAAAATTTTATCTTAATTTTTTTAATTTTGTTTTACACTTAACATGGTCATGTTTGGTATCATCAGCGGTGCCTGACTTTTCCCGGTGGCCCACTCGGTTGGGGAGGGAGAGAGGTCCAAAAGACCTAGCCCCCTCCCCTTCCGGCACTTTCCCCGCACTCGAGGGGGGGGGGTGCCTGTAATAGATGTCATCGTGCTAGCGCGATGACGTCTATTGTGCCCGCTGGGGTCCCGGATGCTGGGTTGACATCCAAGAGAGATATATATATATATATATATATAACTGTGCAAAAGTTTTAGGCAGGTGTGAAGAAATGCTGTAAATTAAGAAAGCTTTCAAAACTATTTATTTTAATTACTTTTTTTAAACTGATTGAGTGAAGAGAATCAAATTAGTATTTGGTATAACTACCCTTTGGCTTCAAACCAGCATCAATTCTTACACTTTTACACTGTGTTCACTTGCAGGATTTTGAAAGAACAGAATCAGGTGTATGTTTAACCGATTATAACAAACAGGTGCTAATGATCATCAATTTCATATGTAGGTAGAACACAGTCATTACCTGAAACAGAAACAGTTGTGAGGAACAGCCAACCTCTGCTACTATTGGTTGTGCAAAACAATTTCATGTCACAGATCATACACAATGGCAAGACAGAGCACAGCAACAAGACACAAGGTAGTTATACTGCATCAGCAAGGTCTCTCTCAGGCAAAGATTTCAAAGCAGACTGGGGTTTCAAGATGTGCTGTTCAAGCTATTTTGAAGAAGCACAAAGAAACGGGCAACGTTGAGGACTTTAGATGAAGTGGATTGGCCAAGGAAATTTAATGCAGCAGATGAAAGACACATCATACTTCCTTCCCTTCGACATCAGAAGATGTTAAGCAGTTCCATCACCAAACAACTGTCGGAAACCAGTGGGGCCCAGGTGCACACATCTATTGTATGGAGAAGTCCGGTCGAAAGTGGTCTTCATGGAAGAATTGCAAACAAAAAACAGTAACTCCAACATGGAAACAAGTCTAACGACTCAATTATGCAGAAACACATACAGTATGAACTGAATAATGCAGGAAAATGGCAGCAGGTGCTCTGGACTGAGGAGTCAAAATTTGGCCGTAGCAGGAAGCAGTGTGTTTGCCAAAGGGCTGAGAGCACCTCAATATGAGTGTCAACAGGGAACAGCGAAGTATGATGGAGATTCCTTGCAAGTTTAGGGCTGCAATTCTGCAAATGGAGTTGGAGATTTGGTCAGGAATAAATGGTGTGCTCAATGCTGAGAAATAAAGATAGATACTTATCCATCATGCAATACCATCAGGGAGGTGTCTGATTGACCCCAATATGTATTCTGCAGCAGGACAACAACCATAAACATACAGCCAATGTCATTAAAGAAGAACAAGAAGTACTGGAAGTGATGGCATGGCCCCCACAGAGCCCTGATCTCAACATCATCAAGTGTGTCTGGGATTACATGAAGAGACAGACGGATGTGAGAAAGCCTACATCCACAGAAGATCTGTGCTTAGTTCTCCAAGATGTTTGGAACAACCTACCAGCCAAATTCCTTCAAAAACCGTTTGCAAGTGTACCTAGAAGAATTGACGCTGTTTTGCAGGCAAAGGGTGGTCGCACCAAATAGTGATTTGATTTGGATTTCTCTTCTGTTCATTTACTTTCCATTTTATTAATTGATAAAAATAAACTATTGACACTTCTATTTTTAAAAGCATTCTTACTTTACAGCATTTTTTTCACACCTGCCTAAAACCTTTTGCACAGTACTATACAGATTGTTTTTGCAAAAGAGAATATATATAATTATTTTTTTTTGAGAAAGGATTTTACCAGGAAGGATACATTGAGATTTCTCTCGTTTTCAAGTATGTCCTGGGTGGCGAGTATGTACCGTTAGGTGTCATGCCCAGGGATACTTACTGGAGAGGTGCTCATCGGGATCGAACCCATGACTCCTGAGGCTCTCTCCACGCAGAGCAATGATGTTACCTCTACTCCACCCAGCCGGTATTTGTATGGGATGTTTTTAGATTCTTAAATTGCACGACAAATATATCCTGTCTTTACGAACTGCACCAATGTTATCTTTAAATCCTTGAAATGTTTTGCCAAATAATCCAATTATCTAACTTTATCAGCTAAAAAATAGTGCATGTGTTGCTTATTTTGTGTTCTACAGCTGAGCTTTTCATCTACCACTATCCCTATGTGAGTTGATAGCAAGCCTCCTACAGCTCACCAAGACACAAAGCATCAGCAGAATTTCCCTTGTTCCTCTTCCACTTACTCGGGAATTGTAGAACATACAGAGAAGCAATACATGGACTGCTCAAACCTGCTGAGCAAATAGGTTTAGCTCTGTGTAGATGGAATATAGGTACATGGTTTCAGTAACAAACGCTTCTTTAACCCCTTAGTGACCGGGCGGTTTTACACAAATCCGTCCTTTAGTGACCGCTGCTGTTTTTACATTTCTGCGCTGTTAGTGTTTAGGACAAATTTTCCTCTTACTCGTTTATGCAACCTACACATATTTTACACTGTTTTTCTCGTCATTAAATGGACTTTATAAAGATACCATTTTTTTCATCATTTCATATAATTTACTATAAAAAACATTGTGAAATATGACAAAAAAATTGAAAAAACACCACTTTTTCGAACTTTGACCCCCAAAATTTCTTATGTATCAACAACCGTCAAAATTTTTTAATTCCTTAGTAGTTTCTAAATTTAGTTCTGAGTTTAGCAATACCCAATGTTTACATATTCCTCGCTTTTTTCCTTATTTTATGCAACAATAAGTGCAAGTAGCATTTTGCCATTTCCAAAGAGTTTATTTTCAAAACTAGTGATAGTGACATTGTAACACTGATATCTGTCACTAATTCCTTAATAACCCTCCACATATACATATTTTTTTAAAGCACACAAATCAAGGTATTAAACTTGGGGTATTTTGACTCTTTCCATGCAAACCATTTTACCACAAATCTATGCCAAAGTTTGAGAAAAAAAAAGTTTTGGTGATTTTTTTTTGGAACGCAATTTAAGAATACATGTACTGTGAACTTTAAGGTTTACTGCCAAAAAGCACCCCAAAATATGTTCAGCAACATATTCTGAGTAAATTGATACCACCCATGTATAGGTATGTCAGGTCATTTGGGGGCTAATAGGCCTTATTTGGGGGGTGCGCATTTCAGTTTTCCAACTTGGAATTTTCACATTTCGTCATCATGCACCCATGTCCTATTTGGGACATTTTTGAAGCCGGCCAAAGTAATTTACCCCCATCAAACCATATATTTTTAGAAAGGGCACACCCTAGGGTACTTCAAAGAGTTGTATTTTAACACTTTCCATGCACTAGCTCTATGTCAAACTTTCAGGTAGTCACTTTTTGTGTTATTTTTCAACACACATTGTACTTTAGGCATGAATTGTCAAATCCAGTTATGGGTTACTGCCAAAAAACACCCCAAAATATGTTCAGCAACATCTTCTGAGTAAATTGATACCACCCATATATAGATTTGTTCTGTTGTTTTTGGGGTGCTACGCCAATCTTTTGACATGTGCTTGTCAATTTTCTAATTTGACATACAGTATCTTCTTTGCTTATCTTCTTTTTAGGGGCCTTTTTACATACCCCAATTTTATGAACGTGCATATATTTGGTAAGCTAACACCCCAAAGTATTGTAAATGGAGTGTTTTTATGCCATGGATGCAACCGTTTGCTCCAAACAAATTGGATACTGTTTGGTGGTCATTTTTCATTTTCACACCCACATCAGTTTTGGACTGTGATTTAGGAGACACTGTTGTTTGTTACTGCATGAAAACTCTCCAGGTTGTTTTCTGCAAGGTCTCCTGAGTACACCCATGCCCCCCATGCATAGGTGTACAAAGATTTTGGCAAAATACAGCACCAATTGTAGAACATAAAAATGTAGGAATGAAATGTAAAAGTCTGGTGCAGTAAAAGAAAAATAAACTAAACTGAACTAACGAACGTGTAAGAAAAAAATAGAAAGGAAAAAAAAATCACAGATCACGCACAGTGTGATACACCTTGAAACAGTCCCCAAGACACAGACCGGGTTGTCCAGGGCATTCTGGGCAGTAAAAGATTGTGTCTCTCCTCTGCCCCCTCTTGAAACACACCCTGCATCTTTTTTGGGGTTTCTGTTTGCCCTCAGTAGGGGGGATTTTAAAAATAAAATGTGTAGCCCCAACTCTGTCCCCCATCACCGCCCGGGGAGCAGGTGCATCCTGGTACAAAAACCCCGAAATGACCTGGAGCTGAAACTGTAAAAAGGACAGCGTCACTCCGGGGTTTGCCTTTTTGCAGAGCAAAAAGGCATTGTGGGTTGCAATTTGCATCAGGTAAATTGCAACCTTTTTGTACCAGGCCCTTGACTTCCGCATAATCTGGTAGGGCTGGAGCAGCTGATCTGCCAGATCAACCCCACCCATATGCCGGTTATAGGTTTTGATGCACACTGGCTTCCTGATGCGCTCAGCTCTGCCACGTACAGAGACCTGAGGGGTTCTTTATGATGCCCATCAGCATAGTAAGTGCCCAGAATTTCAGAAATTCTGGCACATCTAGCTGGGTCCATTGCTTGCCTTGCCTTCGCAGCACAATGCTGATGGGCATACAGATTTGATTGGGCAACAATGTGGCCCAACAAATCATCCCCCAGAAACACCTGCAAAAACTGTGTGGCGGTAAATCCTGCAACATCAATATTGATACCAGGATTTGCCGTGAAAGGAGGGATATCTGGCCTCTGGCGATGAGGCACTACCCACTCCTCATCTGGAGCTGTGCGTCTCCTGCTGGCAGGTGGTGGCCCAGGATCTGCATCAGAAACATCACTAGATACATCAGCCAGCGTAGATAATGTTTCTAGCGAGGTCTCTGAGCAGTTAGCGGGGTCAAAATCTGGGTCTGAGTCCGACGCAGATGCCTCAGATTCTGACGCCAGGATGGCATATGCCTCCTCGGCGCTGTATATCCTCTCAGACATTTTATAATTATTATATATATAAGCGGATTGTTGGTTCTTAGAAGAACCGTTGGGTTTCACAAGAAAATACAAATAAACACCTAAATCTCTCTAAATCCCTCTAAACCTGCCTCAATTGTTCTAAATCTCCCTAAAATCTCTCTAAATATGCCTCAATCTTTCTAATCTCACTAAATCTACCTAAAATCTCTAACCTGTCAAATCTGATCTCTCTCTCTTGCTCACCAAAACACAAGTGAGGAGAGGGAGGCAGAATCACAGAGGTCACGGCCAATATTTACAAAATATTGACCTGACCTGACAAATTAGAAATTTTATTTTGATTTTTTATAACTTTTGATTGGATGTTGCTAGCCTGCCTCTCTGATGAGGCAGGCTAGGAACATCCCACACAGCCCCAAGATGACCCTGCCCTTAGAAGGGCAGCGCCATCTTGGCTGTCACTTTTATTTTATTTTATTCATTTAGATTTATTTATTTTACTTTTTTTACTCTTTTTTTTACACTTTTTTTAGTCTGCTGGGTGCCTTGATCCCTCGAGGCACCCAGCAGAGCACCTGATCACTTATGTGATCTTTTTTGTACTGAGTGCCACGATACCTCGTGGCACTCAGTACTTCCTGCCGCTACCGGAAGTGATCGCTCGGGGGGAGCGATCACAGACGGACCGGCGGCAGGTAACCATATTGCAAGGATGCCTCGATGTCGAGGCAACCCTGCAATATACTCAGAGCAGCTGGAAGCGATACCGATCGCTTCCAGCTCTCTGTAGACGTGCGGGGCACCTTTCCGGCGAAACCGGATGTTGATCGCTCCCGGGGAGCGATCACAAGGGGCCCCGGGACTTCTGTCCGCCATTGCACGGATGCCTGGACTCCCAGGCAGCGTGCAATGGCCCTGGAGCTGCTGGAAGCGATCCGATCGCTTCCAGCGCTCTCTAGAAGTGCCGGGCACCTCTCCGGTGAAACCGGATGTTGATCGCTCCCGGGGAGCGATCACAAGGTGCCCCGGCACTTCTAACCGCCATTGCATGGATGCCTGGACTCCCAGGCAGCCTGCAATGGCGTTTGAGCTGCTGGAAGCGATCCGATCGCTTCCAGCGCTCAAAAGACCGCAGGACGTACCATGTACATCAGCGGGTCTAAAAGAGACCCACGGCCATGACGTACATGGTACGTCCACGGTCACTAAGGGGTTAACCATGCCAGATTTAATAAAATGTTTTTTTAACATTGATTATTAACCCTTTTGCTGCTGAGCCAAGCCTGTGTGCTGAGATCATTTTTACCGCTTTTGCTTATCATGTTTAAACACGATTTGAAGCCACGTTTTATTATATAACCCAGACATATTTTATATCGTTCTTTCCAGCAGACTCCGCAGATTCATAATATATCATTATTATATGTATACGTCTTGTCCTGCCTGTATATTATAACATAAAATGCAATAAAATTAGAATTTTTAATCATCTACAGCGTATAAACTGTTTCTTTTTTCAAATTTTATCACACAAGCCTTGGTGTTTATATTTTCTATGGAGTGTGCTTGTTAAAAAAATTTGAAATGGGGACTCGTTACATTTTTTGGGGGGGAATTATGTGATTTTTAGCAAACGCACCCCAAAGAAAAAAATAATTAGTGTCGTATCTTTGTTCACATTATAATTGAAATGGGAACAATATTGCTGCATTAATAAAAAACACACACAAAAAAACAATTTTTTTTTATTATTATTATTATATTTATTAATTTTGTTTTACTTGTAACATGGTCATGTTTGGTATCAATTGAAAGGCCATGCATGACCCTCTAGCTGCCACGGTTCTGGAGATATTGGGGTTCAAAGGATATTGGGAAATCCTTGGGAAATCCCCGGGCAGCTAGGGGTTCCCCGGCTAACTGACGTCATCGACCCATGCGCGATGATGTCCAGTGCCGAGGGGGGACCCGGAGGTGGAGCTGCCATCCAAGATGGCAGCCCCCACCGGAGCTAGATCGCGATCCGGTGCTGAATGGCGCCGAATTGCGATCCGGCACTAAAGGGGTTAAAGACAGGCATCGCTTTGAAGGGCAGACACTGCCCTTCAAAGAGGTGCCTGTCTTTTTCTTGTAGACCCTCCCGATCGGCAGGGAGAAGGATCCGAATGCATCCCCCTTCCCTTCAGACGATCTCCCGGCTTTGCCGGGGGTTCGCCTGAAAATGACGTCATTGCGCCCGACGCGATGGTGTTATTACGGCGGTGGGTCTATAAAAGCGGCGTCTGACTTTGAGGAAGTCAGAACGCCGCGGGACCCCGGACCAGAGAGGTGAGTATCTCTCTGGCCCCCTGCCGAGCGGAAGACGTGTGGGGAACATTCTCCGCATACAGCGGGAGGCAATGAGGACGTTCCCCACACGTCTTCCGCAGTGAAAGGGTTAAATAACTCTGTAAAAATTATTTCAATGTTTTAAAAAAATTGCTGTAAATAGTTGATTCAACATGGCACATAAATATCCGTTAGGGAGCACTCGAGGAGTTCATAAATAAAAAATATAACTTTATTCCAAAACCATAAGAAATCTGACGTTTCGGCTCCTTGGAGCCTTTTTCAAGGTAAAAAAGACACACTTACATGAACATGCTATCGGCTCCCCGTACCCACACACCCAGCTCTCGCCTTCTAGACTTCTCTCAACTAGCCTCTTTTCTATGGAACTCCCTCATTAGACTCTCCCCGTCTCTCCAGTCATTTAAGACGTCTCTGAAAACACAATACTTCAGAGACACCTATCGGCTCACTCCAGCTGTACATTTCTTATGGCCATCTTCCCACCCACCCACATGCACCCCGCTACTTCAGGTTCTCTATTTACCCTCCCCTAGTGTGTCACCCCTCTCCTCTTAGATTGTAAGCTCTCGAGCAGGGTCCTCTCTCCTACTGTTCTGTGTGTTTAACCACTTGAATGCTAAGGACGCGCTCAGCGCGTCCTCAGCATTCCCGCTGGTGTGCTGAGGACGCGCTGAGCGCGTCCTCACATTGGGGTCAGCGTTCGGCCGGGTTCCGGCCGATCGCTGGCCCCTCCGGTGCGGGCTGACATCCTGGATGTCAGCCCGGCATCCGGACCACCAGCCGCCAGAATTAGGTGTCATCGCGGGGGCGCGATGACACCTAATTCAGGCGCCCCCCCCGCATGTGCGGAGGAGGCGCCTGAAAGGGAGGGGGGGGAGGTCCTTCGGAACTCTCTCCCTCCCGATCGGTGGCTCTGCGGGGCTTAACCCAGGCATCATTTGGAAGGGCACAGCCTGCCCTTCCAAATGATGCCTGGCATTAACCCCTGGGGAGCTGGATCGCGAATCGGCGCTGAAAAGCGCCGGTTCGCGATCCTTTCCCGGAGCTGGCCGACATCTTGGATGTCGGCCAAGCCTCCGGGAACTCCCCCAGAGGACTGGCGTCATCGTGCGTAGCACGATGACGCCAGTCCTAGAGTTAACCCCTAACTGCCACCAACTGTGGAGATAGGGAGTTCCAATGAACTCCCTATCTCCCGATCCGTGGCAGTTAGGGGTTAAATTTTGGTATGGTTGGATCGGCCAGTGCATGGCCGTTCCAACGATACCAAACATGAAAGTGTAAAATTTTGTAAAAAAAAAAAAAATTAAAAATAAAAATTAAAAAAAATTAAAAAAAAAAAAAAAATAAACACTTTTTTTTTTTTTTTGGGTTTGTTAATGCAGCAATATTGTTCCCATTTCAATTATAATGTGAACAATGATGCTGCACTAACGATTTTTGTATGCGGTGCGTTTGTTAAAAATAGTGTCATTTTCCCCAAAAAAAAATGTAACGAGTCCCCATCTCTAATTTTTTTAACAAGCGCACCCCATACAAAATATAACCGCAATTGCTCGCATGTTAAAATGTGAAAAAAACACTTTACACGTTGTAAATTATTGAAAATACATATTTTATTGCATTTTTTGTTATAATATACAGACATGACATAACGTATACATATAATAATGACATATTATGAATCTACTGAGTCTGACGGAAAGAACGATATATAATATGTCTGGTCATATACTAAAATAAGCCTTCAAAACACGTTTAAACATGATGCGCAAAACAGGTAAAAATGACCTCAGCACAGGGGCGGGAAAAGCCTCAGCAGCGAAAGGGTTAACGTGTATGCATATTTGTTTTTCTGTCTCTCCCATTGTACAGCACTACAGAACTTGTTAGCACTTTATAAATACGTGTAACTGTACCATTTAAATAGAGTAAATGTGCTTTCACCAACCCATGCTGCTGTGCGACGCCGGGGGGGGGGGGAACCATGCCGGAGACGAAGGCGGAGCATCCATAATGACGTTATACAGGTCACATGAGCATGAGGACATCATGTCCTGCGACCAGGTGAAGCATCGCTATGGAAACCCATACTCTTATCAAAGTTCTCTACAAGCAAAGGTATTGCAATAAAAAACTCCTGGATGCATTTAAAAACAAAAGCCAGCAGGATTACAACATGGGGTAATTGTAGAAAAAAAAATTCCAGACAATGTATAAGATAATAACCATCAAGACTATGAGAATATAAAAATAAAATAAATTGTTAAATCCAAAAATTGCGATTTCCCCCAAATAAATATTATGCAGGAGAAAAAAAGTGAAGTGGCTGAAGGACTAAGAGCCTAAACTGAAGAAAGGAAAGAACATGTTGAAAAAAGGGGAAAACTTAACAAGAGAGATAAAAATAGAAAAGTGATGGAAGTGTATACCTAGAATGAAAAATAATAGTGAAGGAAATGATGAATAAAGGAGATGAGCATGTGTGTATGTGAGAGTGGTTAGCGGGTACGAATGTGGATTGAAGAGAAGTGAAAAAAAATAAGTAATGAGTGAGCGATTAAAAGGGTTAAAGTGGGGAATGAGTGAAAAGATAAAATACTCTTTTACTTTTACAAAGTTTACTTTTACAAAGTTAAAGCTAACGTTAGTGCTCATCTATGTGAGCGTTATCGTTAGGTTAAGTAGCCATATTACATTTCGATTGCTAATGGGGTAAAAACCCATTAGCGATTTGGAGCTTGTACTTTTCAGCGCGAGTTTACTGTACTTTGCGCTCCCTTTGCTTAACAGGATTAGCACCTGCCCCATCATTTCACACTAAAGCAGAGACGCTACTGATAAACCTGCAGGCACAGGTTTTCCACCTTAGCGTCCCTGTTTTAGGGCACTATTACACTCTTTGCGCACAATTTTGCGCGTACGCAAAAACGCATTAACGCAAGGGGCAAAACCCTTCGCGCAGAACGTCGTATTACAATGTCCGCGCAAAAAATCTGCGTTAACGTCTACCGCTGGTGAACCTGCATGAACCCTTTGCAAGCGTAATGTACGTTGCGCGTCCTATACTTAACATTGTGAGCGCAAATGCGTTTGTGTGCTGGTACGCGGATGGTATTACAATCTATGCACAAATGTTAACGGACAATGTTTGCGCGCATAATTTTAACGTCTTTGAAAAGCTGGTGGTAAAAGCAAATCTGAAAGTTCTGGCCGAAACCAAATACACCAGTCCGAAAAAAAATACAGCAATGTATAGTTACACATTCTACGCATACCCAAACAATAAAAGTTGTGCGTGTTTTTATTATTGCTGCAGCATATATACTCAAATTGATTTTGACAGGCGCAAAAACTGAACGTGAGACAATTGTGGTTCTTGATTCAGAGTGGCTGAATCGTGTGAAAAAACAGACCGCCCACTGATTTCTGCGCGCAACGTTAATGTTTTCACGCGTTATTTTTTGACGGATGAAAAAATGCGCTCGGATTGTAATACCAGCGTTAATTTACGCGCGTTAACGTTTAATGCTGCGTGCAAAAAAATAGCGCTGCACGTGCGCTTTTGCGCAAAGCTGTTAATAGATCCCTTAGTGTGTAGATTGTAATATGGCCATAGAGGTGTGAATGTGATGGGCTAATATTGGAGTGCATGTGGAGAATGTAAAAAAAATTAGTACATCAGGGTTAATCAGAGAGTGGTGAAAAGCAGGAGAATGAATGGAGAAGTGAAAATTCTAGGTCAAAATAGCCAAACCAGAAAAATTCTCCCATTCATCTCACTTTCCAAATCAGCTGTTTTGACCTCGAATTTTCCATTCTCCAGTCATTCTCCTGCTTTTCACCGCTCTCTGAATAACCCTGTATGAAAGCTGTGGTATGTGAAACAAAAGTGAGAAAATGAGCAATAAAAAATGCGGGGGGGAAGAGGTAATGGGCCTATGTGAGTAGATGAGAAATGTAGTCTGCTAAGAACAAGAGGGAAAAGTCTAGGTGAGATGGGAGGAATGTAAAGAAAAGTGAGAAACAAAAAAAGAGGAATTGAACAAATGTAAATAGAGTGGAAAGTGGGCAAAAGTGACAAGAATAAAATATGAAAAAGAAATTAAAAGATGAAAAAAGAGGGGTAAAAAAAATGAAAATAAAAAATAAAATAAATGAGAAGGTAAATAAATAGGAAAAAGAGTGATGAGCAGAAAGTGAAAGGTGACGGGGAAAGGAAATCTTAACAATCATTCAGAAGTCAAGAAAATATATTAATTGAGTCCCTGGCGGGGCCTCTGTGTTGAGTGTCTGGATCCAGTAAGTTTCCCTCTGAAGTAAAGCCTGGGGGCGATTGCCTCCTCTAAGCAATTGTGGGACAGTCTATAGCTATAAATTTAAGCGAGGGTAGTCAATGGCCAAGTTCCAAAAAATGTTTAGGCACCAGCTTGTCTGTGAATCCATCCCTATAGGCCATGGTAATAACAAAGTGATATCTGATGTGGTCACGAAGGGTGAGGTCTTGCCCACATAGGCTAATCCACAAGGGCAGGTAATGAGGTAAACAATGTTGTACAGATGATCCAAAGCCGTATTTTAAGATTAAGATTAAAAAATATATATGCATATATAATAAAATTTGCTGGAAGATAATCAAATTAATTAGGATAGAATGAAATCACTGGCTAAAAAAGAAATGAAAAAGTACAATGATATCTTCACACACTTAAAAGCCAGTTGAAAAATTTGTGTTTTTTTTTTTATTTTTATTAGCAAAGCAAGATCACAAGTAACAAATTTACAGTGCAAGTGGAGATACGAATAATGGTTTATGACATTATTTAAATCAAATCAAGGCAGATCAAAAAATGTAAAAAAAATTAAATAATTTTTATGAAGCCTTCCACTGACTAGAAGGCCTATAGAGTTATGTGTTAGATTCGGAAGTACTAACCTCTGAGCATAATATAGTCACAGGACATTGATTACTCAGAGTACTCCATACTTCGGATGAAAAAATCAACGTGGTCCATTGTAATCAATGGTCTACAATACACATCTCTGGAATTCAGGAGTACACAGTGTTGATAAGAATAAACCTCAGAAAGTTGGAAAACAGAATGGCATAAAGAGAGGAGAATAGAGGTGGGTCAGAGATTCTGGAGGTGGATAAGGGATTGGGGGAGGCAGGAAATAAAAAAAGAAACAGAGGGAAGGATCTAAAGGTAAAAAAGGGTAAAGAATGGTGGAAGGAGCAAGGGGGAGGTAGGTGGGAATAGGCGAAGAGCCAGAGGTGACTAGTACACCACAGAGTGCACCACGTGCCTCCCAGCAGCTAGTTACATTTGGTGGGTCTGTTGGGCCATTTGATACTGGCATGACACAGAAGGTAGGTATTCCAGTACAACCATCTTTGGTGAAATACCTCCAATTTGCCTTTCATCATAGCTTAAAAGTTTTCTAAGACCTAGTATAGTTCAACTCATGCAGTCTACAACTTAGAAGAGGGGGGTTCCACTCGGTTCCAACTAGGGGCAATAAGGGACCTGCCACAAGGAACAGATGGACTATAATCATTTTCCTAAGCCATTCTGTGGAGTAGTGTTTGTAAAAGGAGATAAGATTCTGGTGTGTAATGATAGTCAACATCTGTGAGTTCCTAAATTGCGTCATGAATCAGATGCCAGAAGGGTTTACTAATCGGGCATGACTACCACATATTTAAATATGTGCCATGCAGGTGGTCTTGTCTACAGCAGTGTGTATAAACGTTCTGTGCTCTTTGAGAAAAGAGAGCAGGGGGTGGTACCAGCACAATACTAGCTCAATCTTAGCTCGGACGGTGCACATCTCTGACATTAGTGTAGAATGTATCATTGAGACAACTTGGGAGATAGGTGACGTGGAGAGACACAGTAACTAGAAATGAGATAATTCCCAAAGGAGACAGTGTCCTCCTGTAAGTGTGTGCAGGTAGTGCTACAGTTGGGTGAACTTGAAAAGTTCCATTGGAGGTGGGCGGATAAACAATTATAAATGCATTTACTAAAAAAATTACTATGGGAATCTCTGAAACTGTCTAAGAAATCTCTATCTTACTCTGAAACTGGACGTCAATCTTAAAGGACTGGTGTCCAGTGGTGTTAATGTTGCCTTAAAGTACTCCACTAAGAAATTATAATTAAACAGGTTACTTCTAAAATTAAAACAAATTTCAATATCAACTAACAAGCAGCTTTTATAAAATAGTCAAAAAATGGCAGGTACTTAACCTGCCCATTCCCCCTCGTCCCTCGTTCTTTCTCCAAATGTCACCAGTTCTGGTTCGGCCTCCTGGCCTTGACCGGTAAAAAGGCTATCCTGTCCCAGTAGATCTCCACTTCCCCACCCACATTCCGCATGGTCTACGATAGAATCTATTCTATATTTCTGTCCTACTGGACTGAAGCTTCTATGCAGCAGGTGGAGAAAACTCAAAAGGTTTTTTTCTTAACTGGTCCCCCTTTAGCCGAACCCTCCCGGCCGATACTAAAACCTCACTACGTAATGCCTTTTTCTATGTCCCCTGGTATTCTCTGCAAATGCTGTGAGGCTCCCCGCCATTCCACATGAACCTATCAATCGTTCTTTAGCTTCATCCCTTGCCTCTACTCCCCTGGACGCCCCGAGCCCTCGGCACAATTCTTCTCCGTCTGCTCCCGTGTTGATTTGAGTAATCTCCCACCTTCCCGGTACTGTCGTTCCTCTTCGATTGTTGTACTCCAATCTATTTACTGTTAGGATTCCTGGCTAAACGCTGGATGCCACGATTTAGTTTTGTAATGCTTATCATAACATGTAAAATATGGGGGGCGTGGCCAGCTGCTGAAGAGAGAGGACGTGTGTCTGTGGAGCTCCGGCCCGTCCTCTCTCTTAGGGACCTTTAAAACGTACTTTTGCTGCTGGGAATCGCATGTTGGGAGCCCTGAGTAGCTGGCCATTGGAGGCGTACTGTCTGGGGCCCATTTTGCCCCCCCACCGGACTTGAGACTACCGATCGCCAGGCATTTTGTTAATGGAGATTGCTGCCGGTGGCCATCTTGGGGCCTACCCCCCAGCCTCCACTGCTTCCTTGCTGTGCCCTCCTGTGGATGTCTTTTTTGCCGGGCCTGGGGCGTGAGCTGTGGGGATGGAGGGCCCCCGTCTCCTTCTCGCCGCTCGGGATGGAACATTGAAGAGGGACGAGGCTAGTGGGTCTGGGGGCTGGGTCGCTCCCCCTCCCCACACTTCAGTGAAATTGGATGTGCTCCAGGGCCTGGAGGCCTGTCTAACGATGTTGGAGGGGGACGATCAGAGTCCTCTTACGAAGGGGACTTGGCGCCAGATAATGGCTGTGATACGGCGATGCAGAGAGCCGCTGACCTCCTGCCTGCGCGCATCGGAAGATGACTTTATTATATTAGCTGTCGGGGAACTGGCGGCTATTGACGACGGATCGGAACTCGGAGCAGGGGCCTCGATTACCTCGACGCGGATCGACAATCCACCGCAGGGGGCGACCCCGGAGCAGTTTGTTGGTGGGGTGCTGATGCCTGATGGGATTAGCGGAGGAGCAGCGGATCCCGCACAGTCCACAATGACCCCCCCCTGAGCCGTCGGCACTGGGAAAGCGGCGGAAAGATAATAAGCTTGTAATAAAATTGAGACTCAAAGATGTCATCTAAAAATTACAAAAAGGTGCTCTAAAAAGTGTTCTAAAAAGTAAATAAAAAGTTTTTTTGTTGAAAATGAAAAAAAAAACAAAAAAAAACCATGTAAAGTATGTTGTTCTTACCTGTGTATTCTTACGCTGATCCATCAATAAAATATATATTTTTGTAAAAAAATGGCAGGTACCATTGTATTTAAGAGAAGATCATGTTTAATACATTTGTTGAAAGGTTGCTGTGAAAGTAGGTGAATGTGCAAGCTGTATGCAATTCCTTTTTTAAACTGATATAGCATAATCACACAGCAATTTGTTATTTCTCTTTCAAGATTCCCCTTCCTGAATTTACATTTATTATGTATCTCTTCATTTAATGCAAACATCACTTAATTACCCTTTGTGACTATTGCAGATTCCTAAATTCTGTATAAAACCTTCTTGTAAGAGATCTGCGCAGTTCTCATGTCCACCACTAGGAATGCCCACTTCCATCTTTCAGGATTTTTTTTGACCAATGAATCCCTTGCCTCTTTTTATCTTCTGTAATCACATACATATTCTCTTATGGATTAGGATCACTTTTGAGTCTATTAAAGATACCAAGAATTACCGGTGAAATTCTAACTTTCAGTCAGAATAGCCCATTTGCAGAAAATAAAATTCTCCTACTCGGCAGTTTTTCTGGTTCTGCTGCAAAGCTTAACATTTTATATTCTGCAGTTCCTGGTTTAGTAATAAACCTGATGATGTAAAACACACATAGTTGCCTTAGAGGCATGAACTGGAATGCATGCATCCCGAAATGGAAAGCTGTAAGGTAACTAAATTTAGGGTGACTTAGTTCGATTGCGGAATCTCTGGCATTGTATAAAAATAGGTTTTAAATGATGACGTACATAAACAGGTAGACCGTTGCTACCTGTACAGCATTATTAGGAATATAGCATTTGTGCTCACTGCACTTACCAAGGAACTCACACTGGTCATGAGTCAGAGGCTGTTTCTCCAGTGTCACGTTGTACATTCTCTGCGTCATGTAGTCTTCAGATGACTTTCACGTTCTAATCTAGTTCTGTGATACCGGAGCCTCTCAACTTGAGCTTTTTGTGTAACGATGACATAAGCAAAATACCCTGCTTCATTACATGTGACTCCATTAGGGAGATCTTAGCTCCTGACAAGCTAGGGTCATCCCTAACCTTTATTAGGATCACCTGATTACTACAAATCCCACTTCGACAATCTCAGTGAGTCATTGACCATTAATTTAATGCTAATCGGCATTAAAACCTTTACATTCTTTCTATTAAAAAGATTTGTATTTACACAAAATATTCTGTTTAGTTTAAAGCTTCTTTTTACTTATGTAACTTAAAATCAGTTGAAGCAAATGGAAATTTGATTCCGCTGATAATTAAAGGGTCACTAGACCAACACGGTCCAGTATAGTTTAATATAGTGGTTGTGATGCAAGGACGTCAACCCTGAAACCTTATTTTGACATGTTGGTCCTAACGCTTTCATTTTCATTTACAATGCATTCTGTAAGTAGTCAGACCCCTGTATTTTTTCTCACCTTTTTGTTTTGCAGCCTTACGATAAATTGTTTTGATTTTTGCTTATCAAATCGGTCTACACCAGTGTTTCCCAAACCTGTCCTCAGATACGCCAGGTTTTCTGAAGCACAGCACAGGTGATATGATTTGCTGCTCCGTGATTGCAGGATTCAGTCTGCATCTCCTTAAGGTGATCTGCAAAATCTGGCCTGGATGACGCGGGTCTCGATGACAGATTTAGGAAACACTGGCCTACACTTTATCCCCATAAAGTTCCAGGACACAACCATCACTTGCAGACAAGCACGACATACAGTCAGGTCCAGAAATATTGGGACATCGACACAATTCTAACATCTTTGGCTCTATACACCACCACAATGGAGTTGGAATGAAACAAACACAATGTGCTTTAACTGCAGACTGTCAGCTTTAATTTGAGGGTATGTACATCCAACTCAGGTGAACGGTGTAGGACTTACAGCAGTTTGCAGATGTGCCTCCCACTTGTTAAGGGACCAAAAGTAATGGGACAATTGGCTTCCCAGCTATTCCATGGCCAGGTGTGTGATATTCCCTCATTACACCCAATTACAATGTGCAGATAAAAGGCCCAGAGTTCATTTCAAGTGTGCTATTTGCATTTGGAATCTGTTGCTGTCAACTCTCAAGATGAGATCCAAAGACCTGTCACTATCAGTGAAGCAAGCCATCATTAGGCTGAAGAAACAAAACAAACCCATCAGAGAGATAGCAAGAACATTAGGCGTGGCCAAAACAACTGTTTGGAACATTCTCAAAAAGAAAGAACGCACCGGTGAGCTCAGCAACACCAAAAGACCCGGGAGACCACGGAAATTAACTGTGGTGGATGACCGAAGAATTCTTTACCTGGTGAAGAAAAAACCCTTCCTCAACAGTTGGCCAGATCAAGAACACTCTCCAGGAGGTAGGTGTATGTGTGTAAAAGTCAACAATCAAGAGAAGACTTCACCAGAGTGAATACAGAGGGTTCACCACAAGATGTAATCCATTGGTGAGCCTCAAAAACAGGAAGGCCAGATTTGAGTTTGCCAAACAACACCTAACAAAGCCTTCACAGTTCTGGAACAAGATCCTATGGACAGATGAGACAGATGAGTGATGGGAAGAGAAGAGTATGGAGAAGGAAAGGAACTGCTCATGATCCTAAGCATACCACCTCATCAGTGAAGCATGGTGGTGGTAGTGTCATGGCGTGGGCATGTATGGCTGCCAATGGAACTGGTTCTCTTGTATTTATTGATGATGTGATTGCTGACAAAAGCAGCAGGATGAATTCTGAAGTGTTTCGGGCAATATTCTCTGCTCACATTCAGCCAAATGCTGCAGAACTCATTGGACGGCGCTTCACAGTGCAGATGGACAATGACCCAAAGCATACTACAAAAGCAACCAAAGAGTTTTTGAAGGGACAGAAGTGGAATGTTTTGCAATGGCCAAGTCAATCACCTGACCTGTATCCTATTGAGCATGCATTTCACTTGCTGAAGACAAAACTGAAGGGAAAATGCCCCAAGAACAAGCAGGAACTGAAGACCGTTGCAGTAGAGGCCTGGCAGAGCATCACCAGGGATGAAACCCATCGTCTGGTGATGTCTATGTATTCCAGACTTTAGGCTGTGATTGACTGCAAAGGATTTGCAACCAAGTATTAAGAAGGGAAAGTTTGATTTATGATTATTATTCTGTCCAATTACCTTTGGTCCCTTAACAAGTGGGAGGCACATCTGCAAACTGCTGTAAATCCTACACCGTTCACCTGAGTTGGATGTACATACCCTCAAATTAAAGCTGACAGTCTGCAGTTAAAGCACATTGTGTTTGTTTCATTCCAAATCCATTGTGGTGGTGTATAGAGCCAAAGATGTTAGAATTGTGTCGATGACCCAATATTTATGGACCTGACTGTATACACCTAGTCCGACTGCCTATTTCTACTCATATGGTTATGCTTACTATGGTTTAGTTTCTATGGTATCAGTGATTCTTACAGTGATGAATAATAAATGGGAATGTGAAATATAAGGTGCTAAATCTACCTTTGTTTCCCTATTCAAAAAGACCTGTTACCTGGAAAAAAACTTTACATTGTTTGGATAACAAGCATAAAACTGTCTACGTGATTCATTAAGCGTAGTTAAACAACTTTTAAAAGATCTTTAATAAGCAATTTATAATGACACATTTAGCACAGTGTTGTAATAATTCCCATTGCTAAACTAACCTATTCTTTCTCATTCACTACTCTACTTGTATTGTGTATATATATCTAAAGAGAGTAATGATACGTGGATACGTGTTGTTAGAGAATATTATGACTGCTTGAAGTGGCCTTTTTTCCTTTGTTTTATACATTTGACTGGTGGAGTACCTAAGCATCTTGACCTGTGAAATTAACGCATGGCTCAAACTATATATATTTTTTAAACATATGTAATTGTTTGTACATGTAATGCTCACAACTAGATATAGAATGGGTACTGAATATATCAGCAATTCACATGCAAAATTACTTGGCCCACAACAGCTAAATAAGCACAATATTAAAGATTATAAATAACGATAATACATTTTATTAAGGTCTAACATATTCTCTACAAAGGGTAGACTGGATAGATACATACAGATTAATGTACAATAGTAATAAAAAAAAGTGTTTTTCTCATTGCATTAGTCAACTTGCAAGCAAATATCTAAATTTAATTAGATTTTTTTTATATAGGTTTACAGCAGCGCGCAGATATAGTATATACATATTGTTGCTTTTGGGAGCACACAAACATCTGATCGCATCCCCAGCAATGATTTTAGTTGAAGGCTGGGGGTCAGTCTAACGCATTTTTAACCTTTGTTTAGGCGCACTTAATCACGGCTGTAGTAGCAGCAAATGACGGCCAATAACGGGCAATATACGAAGTACAGCCGCATAAAAGATCGGCCGCGCAACGCAAGCGGCAAACGAATGCATTTTTTTTTTTTTTAAATTCTTTATTTAGAGAATTATACATAACAAGAAATTCACGAAATCAAACGTAGAAAAAGACAGCCGTCTAGGGCTGGCCAAACTAACTACGGTCAGCCAGTCAGATAATGTAAGATGCAAGTAGTAACAGGTCAATAAGGGGAATAATAAAAACAAAAAACAAAAAGCAAGAAGTCCCAACCTCAGTGAAGGAAGAAAACACAAAAGAAACACATAAGCATGTAGGACTATCAACGTAAATGCCATAAATTGTCCTGATAAATTATACTCAGAGCTTATCTATAGACCAGTGACACGTAAACAGAGAAGAAAAAAGCTGGGGGGGATAAACAATATCACTCAGGTCTCAGTCTGGCTGAAGTTCCGGAGGGTCCGGCGAGATGCCCGCCGCTTCAAGGTCGGACCAGGCGGTTTCAGGATCAGTGATGGTGTAGGGGACATTATGTGTCACCACCAATGCTCCCGCCAAGCCCCACCGATAACGGATCCCCCTCCGACGAAGAACCGCAGTCACAGGACGAAACCGCCTGCGAGCAAGCAGAGTCTGGAATGGAAGGTCGTGATACAAAGCCAACGTGGAGCCCTCAAATTTCACTGGATCTCTTGCACCAGGACAGACATAAGCTTGACCTTAAATGCTACGTTACGAAAGGCCACCACGACATCACGGGGTGTCCCCTTCGAAAGCGCCGCAGGTTTCCGAACCCTGAACACCGATCCGATCACATCTGGCTTGTCAGGAGGGAGTCCCACCATCCGAAGGGTCAAACGAGACACATAAGCTGGGAGTTCATCCGATGACACAGAGTCCAGGATGCCTCTGACCCTGACGTTACGACGGCGGTGTCTTGTTTCCAGCATCTCCACAGAGCAGGACAAAAGCTCGACCTGGGATCTTAGACCAGCGACCTGTCCCAACAGGTGAGTATGTTCCGATAGCACTGTAGAGGTCGTCGCCTGCACTGCTGTCACCTGCGCACGGATTGTTGCAACCTCCTCCCGAACCGCCGCCACTTCAGGTTTCCACACCCCCCGGATCTCCCGGAGTTCGTCCAGGATCCTCCGAAGGTCTCTTTTCGTAAGAGAAAGATCATCATCCTCCTCCTGCCGACTTTCCTCAGGCTGTGTCATACGGGTTTCGAGTGAGGTCGCTCTAGTTTGTTGCGGTTGGACACCCGGTCTCAAAACGTCCTGTCGTAATAAAGCCACACTACTGCTGGCTGAAAGCTGGTGTTCCTCGGCCGAATCCCCGTCAGAGAGGCCACCAGCAGTAAGTGAGGCACTCAAAGACGTCGTCAGCGCTGCTTTTCGTTTCTTTTGCGCCCTTTTTTTTGCTGCTGCAGATAGTGGTTGGGAGTCTGGTGTCCGAGATTGTGGGGAGATCCAGGTCATCGTAGAGCTACCACCCGAGTGCCAGGGGTCCTCTTTGTATCAATATGTGTGGAACCAGGAAGGAGAGTGTTTGTAACCAGGGGGAAGGATATATGTGTTACACTGCAGCTCAGCAGGATATAGGGGAGGAGTCACATGGACACGGACTAGTTAGCAGAACTGTAGATTAGAACCTGTTATAAGATGATCTCTTAATAAATATATAAAACCCTGCAGCTGGAGTCAGAGACAATATTTACAGAATCAGTCTCATTTATACATGGTGGCAGCGGATCTAATTTGAAAACTACTCCAAAAGCAGATATGGAAGGTTTAAAAGCACACAGTCTCCTGGATTTTCAGGCAAGAAATCTGTCTCAGGCATGGAAGAGATGGAAAGAAGAAATGCTTCTATACACAGACCTGGTCCTGGTTGATAAACCAGAAGAGATGAAGGTAAAGCTGTTCCTGTACTTGATTGGGGATAAAGGCAGAGAGGTTAAAGACACCCTTCTCCCAGGAGTGGCAGCTCCCTCACTGACTGTCCTAATGAAAGCATTTGATGATTATTGTGAGCCAAAACAAAATGAGACTGTGGAAAGATATAATTTTTTTTCACGGAGTCAGAGGGAAGAAGAAGGCATAGACGCATATGTCACAGAGCTGCGTACACTGGCAGCCACCTGCAATTTTGGTAATATCAGAGACTCTTTAATAAGGGACAGAATTATATGTGGCACAAGAGATTCTAACCTCAGGGAACGTTTACTGAGAGAAGTGGACTTAACACTTGATAAATGTCTACAAATCGGCAGAGCTGCTGAACTGTCTACAGAGAGGGTGAAGCTCCTGGAGAGGTCCAGCACCGGTGCAGTGTCAGTCCATGGAATGGAAACAAGCTACACTCTTAGGAAGAGTCCGAGCAGAATGGCAGAGACTCCACATAAGATAATACAGTGCATATATTGTGGTAAGCGTCACGAGAAACTGAAAGAGAAATGCCCAGCATTTGGAAAGCAATGTAAGGGGTGCGGTAAGGCCAATCATTTCATTAACCAGTGCCGTGCCAGTCTGCACCAACAAAGGAAGCCGGCAGTACAAGCTGTATATAAGGAAACAGCGGATTCAGAGGAATACGAAGACATTCTGGGTCTGACTTTGGAACCAGCTTTTCAGATTTGTGCACTGAAGAAATCTACGAGCAAATTTTCATCAGCTTTGTTTGCTACCATGCTCATCGACCAGCAAGCTGTGAGATTCCAAATGGATTGTGGGGCGGACTGCAATGTCCTACCAGCAAGGATGGTGAAAGACCAATCTAAAATTCTACCCTGTGATAAGATACTAAGGATGTACAATAAGAGTACACTGACACCAGTAGGGATATGTAAACTCAAAATAAGGAACCCATGCAATCAAAAGTTATATCAGGCTGAATTTGTTGTCATTGACTCAGAGCTGTGTCATCCTATACTATGAAGTAGAGCTATCCAAGCCATGGATCTGATCTCGGTGCAGCACCGAAATATCCTAACTGTGGAACAAGACAGCAAACAGTCAGATAGCGCTATGTGGGGCTGGTCAACCATCAACAAGGAGTATGCTGATATTTTTCAAGGAGTGGGCTGTCTAGAGGGAAAATTAAAATTGGAAGTGGATGCTCTTGTACAGCCTGTTAGACTTCCAAAACGAAAAGTTCCTGTATCATTACTCAAACCCCTTCAAGAGGAGCTCGCCAGTTTAGAAAAACAGGGGATTATCACCCCTGTAGAGAGAAGCACAGACTGGATTAGTAGCATGGTGATAGTGAAGAAACCATCAGGGAAGTTAAGGATTTGCATTGACCCTAAGCCTCTAAATAAAGCTTTGAAAAGGAGCCACTATCCTTTGCCTACACTTGATGACATACTTCCTGATCTAGCAAGGGCAAGAATTTTTTCAGTGTGTGATGTAAAGAGTGGATTTTGGCATATCGAATTAGAGGAAGACTCCAGCTACTTAACCACTTTTTCTACTCCTTTTGGCCGATACCGGTGGGTTAGGATCCATTCTTCACATTTCGGCGTGGAAGGATGTCTACGTAGAGCCAGGGAATCTGTTTACTGGCCAGGAATGAATGCGCAGTTGAAAGAGTACATTGACCAATGTGACATATGCCGGTCATTTGATACTAAACAACAAAAGGAGACCTTGATGCCTCATGAGATCCCAACTAGACCATGGGAAAAGATCGGTACTGATTTGTTCACATTCCATGGACATGAGTATTTAATAACGGTGGACTATGACTCTAACTTCTGGGAGATAGACCAGATTCAAGATACAAGATCAACAACAGTGATAAGAAAATTGAAGGCTCATTTTGCCAGATATGGAATCCCAGACACTGTATGTTCAGATAATGGACCCCAGTTTATTTCGATGGAGTTTAAAGAATTCAGTATGAATTGGGACTTTGACCACATTACCTCATCACCAGGATACCCCCAAAGCAATGGGAAGGTAGAGTCGGCAGTAAAAACGGCCAAGAGACTCCTGCAAAAGGCTGTGTCCTCTGGTAATGATCCCTACCTAGCATTGTTGGATCATCGCAACACACCAACGCAAGGTCTGGAGTGCAGTCCTGCTCAAAGACTGATGGGTCGAAGGACCAAATCGTTACTTCCCATGAGAGGAAGTCTGTTAATGAAGGATCACGGGATGAATGACAGGCACCAAATTCTATGCACAAAACAACGTGCATTGCAAGCCGCTCAATATAATAGGGGAGCCAAAGACCTGCGGCCTCTAAATGTTGGCGAACAGGTGTGGGTACAACCACCAATTAACCAGGGAAAAGAGTGGCGGAAAGCTTGCGTAAGAGCCCCTGCTGGAATCAGGTCCTATGAAGTTGTAACAGAGTCAGGACAAGTTCTGAGAAGAAATAGGAGGCACCTGAGAGGCACTGGACGATACAGGCCTCAAATAAGGACCCAAAGTAGCAATCAAGAGGAATATGACACGGACGAGACAAACCAGCCATCAATAGCAAATACCCCAGAAGAAGATCAGGAAGAATCACACTGTGAAATATCAGACACAGAAAGACTGGGGGATGACACCAATGTTCTACGAGAACAACCACAAGGATACAGAAACACCCAGACTAGAAGCGGGAGATCCATCCTAAAACCAGCATATCTAAATGATTATGTGGACTAACATGTGACCCACTACAAGAATCCGTTTCACGATCCATCTACCTCCTAGACTTGAGCTAAAGGAAACAACTTCCATTTTCCCAAAAAGGGACAAGATGTATCATATGTGTGGAACCAGGAAGGAGAGTGTTTGTAACCAGGGGGAGGATATATGTGTTACACTGCAGCTCAGCAGGATATAGGGGAGGAGTCACATGGACACGGACTAGTTAGCAGAACTGTAGATTAGAACCTGTTATAAGATGATCTCTTAATAAATATATAAAACCCTGCAGCTGGAGTCAGAGACAATATTTACAGAATCAGTCTCATTTATACACTCTTCATCTTCTGAAAAGTCATAGCCCGGGGGGAGGGAGGAGGAGATCGCATCTCCCTTCGAAGTGGACCCACCTCTCATGGAGTCCCGAATGTCCCTCTGTCTGGACCGCAGCTTCTGTGAGCGACCGGTGGGCATGTCACCAAAAGCGCAGGCACAAGGAAGAAGAGCGGTAAAAGGTCTCAGAAATCTCCTTCCAGGCTTCTAAAATGGCCGCTAGTACTAGGCCCCGATTGTGCCGCGGGGGTTAATCCGTTCCGGAGCGTCAATTTCGGGGGTAAGGCAAACTCACCGAGTCCCCCAGTGCCCCCAGAGACCGTAGAGCATTTCTCAAGTGCGAGCAAGCGGCGGAAATAACTTTAAAAACCGTGTTTATCACGGAGCTCCTTCAACATGCAGCCGCTCGCTTCCTCGGCTAGCTCCGCCCCCGAACGCATTTTTTTGAGAACGTAGAACCACTAGTACTGACGTACAGTGCGCTGCATCCACATAGCAGCATGTGTGCGTGATTAGGAGACGTCAGACGCTGCTAATGTCTAGCCTACATAACGTCCAGACGCAAAAAGTGTTTCATTGACGAGCCGTAAAAAAACACGCACGAAAATGCGCATCGTTTGACCGCTTTCGCGTCCATCGGAAAAAAAATACGTCAATGCATTCGGATGCCCTTTTTGACAGTCAATGCGAAAAATACGTTCGTTTGACCCTAGCCGAAAGGGGCCAAGTCAGACTTCAGCCAAGCAGCATTTCATCTAATTATTTGATGGTGATTTTACCAGTAAGATACATACATTACATTTTTAAACCTTACAAACAAAATTACTTTATCATTTGCTCTTTTTTAATGGATCACAAAATTCATGTAAACTGGAAATCTATACTTTCATTATTATTGAAAATATAGTATTATTTGTACAATTTTAAATCTGAAACAATCACAGGACATCTTTTGGAGACACTGAGCACTTGGGGAATAGTTTTGTCCCTTAAGGAGGAGTTAAGGCCAGGGCTCAAGTCCTGGGATAAAAAGTGAGGGAACTCACCCACGAATTCCACAACCCCTAATACCTGAAGAAAAAATATATATACACTGTATCACGAGTATAGCAGTACGTGTGATACCATTTTTATTGGGTTAACTTTACATTTAAAAGACAAGCTTTCAAGAGTGTAAACTGGAAACTATACTGATCAGTGAAAGGTATCACTACGTACAGGTATACTCGTGATTTTGGCAACTGGACTAACGCGTTTTATATATAATATATGTACAGTGGCAAGAAAAAGTATGTGAACCCTTTGGGATTACGTGGAGTTTTGCATGAATTGATCATAAAATGTGCTCTGATCTTCATCTAAGTCACAACAATTTGAAAAACAAAGTCTGCTTAAAATAATACAACACAAACATATGTTTTCATGTGTTTATTGAACATAACATGTAAACATTCACAGTGCAGGGTGGAAAAAGTATGTGAACCCCTAGCCTAATGACTTCTCCAAGAGCTAATTGGAGCCAGGAGTGAGCCAACCTTGGAGTCCAATCAGTGTGATATTATTGGATGTGTTGCTGAAAGCTGTCCTGCCCTTTAAAAACACACACCAGTTTTGGGTTTACTGGTTTCAAGAAGCACTGCCTGATGTGAACCATGCCTCGCAGAAAAGAGCTCTCAGAAGACCTACGATCACGAACTGTTGACTTGCATGAAGCTGGAAAGGGTTACAAAAGTATCTCCAAAAGCCTTGATGTTCATGTGTCCACGGTAAGACAGACTGTCTACAAATGGAGAAAGTTCAGCACTGTTGCTACTCTCCTTAGGCATGGTCGTCCTGTAAAGATGACTGCAAGAGCACAGCGCAGAATGCTTAATGAGGTAAAGAAGAATCCTAGAGTGTCAGCTAAAGACTTACCGAAATCCCTGGCACATGCTAACATTTTTGTTGACACATCTACAATAAGGAAAACATTAAACAAGAATGGAGTACATGGGAGAACACCACAGAGGAAGCCATTGCTGTCCAAAAAGAATATTGCAACACGTTTAAAGTTTGCAAAAGAGCACCTGGATGTTCCACAGCACTACTGGCAAAATATTCTGTGGACAGATGTAACCAAAATTGAGTTGTTTGGGAAAAACACACAACACTATGTGTGGAGAAAAAAAGGCACAACACACCAACATCAAAACCTCATCCCCACTGTAAAACATGGCGGAGGGAGCATCATGGATTGGGGCTGCTTTGCTGCCTCAGGGCCTGGACGGATTGTTGTCATTGATGGAAAAATGAATTCCAGAGTTTATCAAGACATTGTGCAGGAAAACGTAAGACCATCTGTCCGCCAACTGAAGCTCCGCAGAGGATGGGTGATGCAACAGGACAATGACCCAAAGCATACAAGTAATTCAACAAAAGAATGGCTTCAACAGAACAAAATATGCCTTCTGGAGTGGCCCAGTCAGAGTCCTGACCTCAACCCGATTGAAATGCTGTGGCATGACCTTAAGAGAGCGAATCACACCAGACATCCCAAGAATATTGCTACACTGAAACAGTTTTGTGAAGAGGATTGGTCCAAAATTACTCCAGATTGTTGTGCAGGTCTGATCTGCAACTACAGGAAACGTTTGGTTGAGCTTATTGCTGCCAAAGGAGGGTCAACCAGTTATTAAGTCCAAAGGTTCACATACTTTTTCCACCCTGCACTGTGAATGTTTACATGTTCTGTTCAATAAAACCATGAAACATATAATATTTGTGTTGTATTATTTTAAGCAGACTGTGTTTTTCAAATTGTTGTGACTTAGATGAAGATCAGAGCACATTTTATGACCAATTCATGCAAAACTCCACGTAATCCCAAAGGGTTCACATACTTTTTCTTGCCACTGTATATGTATATCTATCCAGGCACAGACCCCCCAGAATTATATACACAGGCACAGACCCCCCAGAATTACATACACAGGCACTGGACCCCCAGAATAATATGCACAGCACTGAACCCCCAGAATAATATACACAGCACTGAGCCCCCAGAATAATATACACAGCACTGAACCCCTAGAATAATATACCCAACACTGAGCCCCCAGAATAATAATATACACAACACTGAACCCCTAGAATAATATACACAACACTGAACCCCCAGAATAATATACACAGCACTGAGACCCAGAATAATATACACAGCACTGAGCTCCAGAATAATATGCACAGCACTGAGCCCCCAGAATAATATACACAGCACTGAGCCTCAGAATAATATACACAGCACTGAGCCCCCAGAATAATATACACAGCACTGAGCCCCAAGAATAATATGCACAGCAATGGTTATATGGATATATTTGCCCCGAGCTCACATGGATATATTTGCCCCAACTCACATGGGTATATATTGCCCCAGCTCACATGGATATATTTTCCCCAGCTGACATGGATATATTTCCCCCAGTTCACATGGATATAATTGCCCCAGTTCACATGGATATTATTGCCCCCAGTTCACATGGATATTATTGACCCCAGCTCATATGGATATATATTGCCCCAGTTTACATGGATATGCCCCCAGCTCTCATGGATATTGTCCCAGCTCTCATGGATATTGCCCCAGCTCTCATGGATAATGCCCCAGCTCTCATGGATAATGCCCCAGCTCTCATGGATAATGCCCCAGGTCTCATGGATAATGCCCCAGGTCTCATGGATAATGCCCCAGCTCTCATGGATATACCCCAGGTCTCATGGATATGCCCCCCAGCTCTCATGGATAATGCCCCAGGTCTCATGGATATGCCCCCCAGCTCTCATGGATAATGCCCCAGCTCTCATGGATATGTCCCAGCTCTCATGGATAATGCCCCAGGTCTCATGGATAATGCCCCAGCTCTCATGGATATGCCCCAGGTCTCATGGATATGCCCCAGGTCTCATGGATATGCCCCCAGCTCTCATGGATATGCCCCAGCTCTCATGGATATGCCCCAGGTCTCATGGATAATGCGCCAGGTCTCATGGATAATGCCCCAGGTCTCATGGATAATGCCCCAGGTCTCATGGATAATGCCCCCAGCTATCATGGATATTATTGCCCCCAGCAGCCAGCTCACCTCTCTGTGTGCCGAAACGATTGCCGACTGCCGCGTGCTTTCTGCTAGAACGGCCGCTGACAGGAAGTGCAGCCGCTCGCCTGGGATCGATGAAACAGCCTGCCGCGATCTCGCGAGATCGCGGCTGGCTGTTAGATTCCAGGCGAGCGGCTGCACTTCCTGTCAGCAGCCGTTCTAGCAGGAAGCACGCGGCCACCGGCAATGTGCGGCGGCCTGCTCAATCGTTTCAGGCTCGGGCCACAGTGGGAACCTGCGTTCCTGCAGCGTTCCCACAGCGTTCCCGCTGTCGGAGAAGTGCGGGAACGCCATTCCCGCAGGACTCGAGCCCTGGTTAAGGTTGACTAAATAGGTTCGTGAAAAGAGCATAAAGAGGCCACTGAGTGTACCTAGGTAACCTCTGTTACAAGAAAACTCCCATACTGAGGGTAAAATGATTTAATGTATTGGCAACTTTGATACATTCTGATTGCCTCTGCCATGCTCCTCTACCTCACCCGCCGCTCTGTCTCCCCTCTGCGTGTCCCTTCACTGGCTCCCCATCCACTGCAGAATTAAATTCAAAATCCACTCCCTGACCTATAACGCCCTCACTAACTCTGCTCCCCACTACCTGTCCTCACTAATCACCAAATACACCCCAGCCCGCTCCCTGAGATCAAACAGTGACTTGCGCCTACCTTCCCCCTGCATCACCACTTCCCATGATAGACTGCAGGACTTCTCATGCGCAGCCCCCATCCTCTGGACGCTAACCTCATAGTGTCAGACTTACCCTTAGTTTCCCTTCCTTCAAACGCACCCTTAAGACTTTCCTATTCGGGCAAGCCTACCACCCGACTCACTAATACACCTCACTGCCCCAACCAGTCCATCACTCTCACCATCCTACCGTTCTAGATTGTAAATTCCCAAGGGAATAGGGCAATTGTTTCCTCCTGTGTTGGTTTGTCAAATGTTGTGCAGTCTCATTGTATTGTAACCCTGTCTATATGATGCCCATTGTTCAGCACTGTGGAATATGCTGGCGCTATATGAATAAAGAATAATAATAATACGGCATGGTGTCCTATCAAACTATCTTGAAAGATTTTGGCCGCTGTTGATGCTGGACCCCCAGCTACAACATATCTTTCTAAGATACCACCACAACCCATAAGTCCTAGAACCTCAGAGACATGCTGGCTCATTGCCACCTCTATCATCGGGACCACATGACAAACCCTCAGTTGCCCACACACCGCTGAGGGGTATATACACATGGGCCCATTGCATAACCCGTTGGTCCATCCCTAGAAATGCCAAGTGTTTTTCTGACTCCAAACGATGTGAAATCTTTGAAACCATATAATTTATCAATTGCAATGATTTTTTATTAAATATTTATGAGGAGCATTTCTGAAAAATGTATACATTGAGTGTGTGAACAGTATAAACACATGAGTTTGCTGCGGCACCTTTTTCATCACATAGCCATAGCCATGAACATGTCTTGGAAAACATGGCTGATCCAACAACCCTATCTTCTGTATAAACACTGTGTATGAGCGGAACAAAGGCAAATGCACCTTGTAATACACAGTCTGCCTCTTGGAGGTTGGACTTTGGATAGGGTGGAAAGAGTGATGCTCTCAGTAGAGACCGATGAATGCGTGGGGAAGGTGCTGACTGGCTGAACCATTTCCCATGTAAGCATTGACTAGGCCATGCCCTCCCCAGGACTTACAACTTAAAGTACGTATTACAATTAAATGATACTTGTTTTGTTTGTAGATTTATTTCCATCATTACAATAATAACCTATGGATGATATGTCTGCTACATGTTTAGTTTGCCTTTTAAAATGAGATGGAGAGGGATACATTTTAACTCTTTAAATAAACTGTATCAATGAACATATTGCAAAACTAAATAAGCTTTGCTTGGTTTCCACTCCATGACTTTCAGAGTATGTGTACTTTGCATTACACAGAGATTCTGTGACTTGAACTGAGAACATTTACCCACCGGGATCCACCAAAAGAAAAAAAAAGAAAGAAAGAAAACAATGCACCTTTTCAATGCGCTGCTTTCCCTGTGGTCCTAAAATTTATGGGAGTCCCAAATTGAAACGCATCAGTTCTCTGGGCACGGCAATACCAGAAAAGAACCTTTTCCTTGGGTACTGACATGACTGCAAGGTGCATATATAGCTTGCTTCAAAACAAGCAGGTGCATGAATTTCTTGGAAATAATACACTCTCCCCTGGCCTCAGGAAACGTTGAGGAATTAGCTGGGAATAAGAGAAGGCCGGCTGCTTAGCAACCTGTGTGCGAGTAGATCCCATTAATCCCTTGTGTATTTCCTAACCTTGATTCAGGGGCCCAGAACATATTCACAGGCCGGAAGACAGAGCATTGTCCCATACAATGGCAATTTTATTAACGACCCTGATGCCACAGGATACCGCAGACCTCACTGGTACTCATTTTCGTTTGAGCCAGGTTACGGTATTATTAATTTGGTTTAGGTGATGTTAATGTGGCTGTGGTTTTAGGATTATGCTTATGCTTCTCAAATTAATAGATAGCAGTTCCATTTTGCATATGGGTTCCATCCAGACATAAAAAGACAGATCACCAGATGCAACTAATTGTGCGTTAAACCATTCAAGATATTTGTGCAACATTGTTGCCATTTCAGGCCCACCATTCCCACAATTTCTGTTTCTGTATGTCTTCTCTTTGGAGGAAGAGGTTGTGAGATTTTGGCAATATCGGTTGCGGTTTGGAAGATGAGCAAGAGAAGTCTCAATGGTGTCCACTGTGGGAAGGTGAGCAAAAAAAAGAACTCTCAGTGTTCATTGATGGTGATGGGGATGAGATCTCAGCAGCTTCCACTGGGAGTGATGGTGTGGCCAAAAAGGGAAGTTGCAAAACTGTTCAGTGGGGTGCCTGTGTGACTTAAGCCATCATCTCTCGCTACAACTAAGAACATATTATCATTTAACGTGACTCTATCATGCCTAACGTAAGTTGGGCTTATTACATAAGGTGCTGTTTTTGGGCACTGGAACTGGGCAAGTAGTGGTTGGCGATAGATCGTTAAGGGATGAGCTACAGTTGTGTTCAAAATTATTCAACCCCCACTGAAATTGAGTGTTTTGGCCAGTTTGACATTGATTTTGATCATTCAGTCATCTTGCTTACAATTAAATCAAAGAGGCACGTGTAGGTCAGACAAATATAACATAACATTTATAATGAAATAACCACAAATGTCTTTTCTGTGCTCACATCATTATCAGTTTTATTCAACCCCCAAGTGACATTCAATCTTAGTACTTAGTACAAATCCTTTTACAGTTATAACAGCTTTTAAACGTGAAGCATAGCTTGACACAAGTGTCTTGCAGCGATCTACGGGTATCTTCGCCCATTCGTCATGGGCAAAAGCCTCCAGTTCAGTCACATTCTTAGGCTTGCGCACTGCAACTGCTTTCTTTAAGTCCCACCAGAGGTTCTCAATCGGATTTAAGTCAGGTGACTGCGATGGCCACTCCAAAATGTTCCAGCCTTTAATCTGCAACCATGCTCTAGTGTACTTGGAGGTATGCTTGGGATCATTGTCCTGTTGAAAGGTCCAACGTCTCCCAAGCCTCAGGTTTGTGACGGACTGCATCCATTGTCATCCAATATCTCCTGGTACTGAAGAGAATTCATGGTACCTTGCACACGCTGAAGCTTCCCTGTACCTGCAGAAGCAAAACAGCCCCAAAGCATGATTGACCCACCGCCATGCTTCACAGTAGGCAAGGTGTTCTTTTCTTCATAGGCCTTGTTCTTCCTCCTCCAAACATAGCGTTGATCCATGGGCCCAAACAGTTCTAATTTTGTTTCATCAGTCCACAGAACACTATCCCAAAACGTCTGTGGTTTGTCCACATGACTTTTGGCATACTGCAGTCGACTCTTCTTATGCTTTGGAGACAGCAAGGGGGTGCGCCTGGGAGTTCTGGCATGGAGGCCTTCATTACGCAACGTGCGCCGTATTGTCTGAGCTGAAATTTCAGTACCCACATCTGACAAATCTTTTCTCAGTTCCTCAGCAGTCACATGGGGACTTTTCTCCACTCTACGCTTCAGGTAGCGCACAGCAGTCGAAGTCAGCATCTTCTTTCTGCCACGACCAGGTAGCGTTTCAACAGTGCCCTTTGCCTTGAATTTGCGAATGATGCTTCCTATGGTCTCTCTTGGTATGTTTAACATCTTTTCAATCTTCTTATAGCCATTGCCCTTCCTGTGAAGAGTAATCACCTCTTCTCTTGTCTTCCTGGACCATTCTCTTGACTTCACCATGTTTGTAACCACACCAGTAAATGTCTAGAAGGAGCTGAGTATCACAGTCATTTTAAAGCTGCCTAATTGGTGCTTATTATGCTTTATTGCTGCTCCGTGACATCCACAGGTGTTTTCAATACCTGATTGAAAACACTTGAATGAACCTCTGTTCTTCAGAGTGGTAGTCTTTTAGGGGTTGAATAATTGTGTCAATGAAGAATTCACAAAAGAAACATTTACTACTGTATTACAAAACCAATTGATGTCATTTTAGTTGCATATGGTTCTTTAAAAAGTCCTTGTAGGATTTCATTCTGAATACAATTACAAATGTACACTAAATTCCCTAAAACCCTTTACAGCATTGGGGGTTGAATAATTTTTAACACAACTGTATGTCATTGATCTAAATGACCGTCATCATTTAAGGAGAAATCGCAGGAAAAAGTGACTCTGTTGATGATATGTTCACTTTAAGATTCAAAGAAGTTGGCAAGCATTCATGTAAAAGGTGCATTAAGTATGACACATAAAAATAACTACCTTGCAAAAAATTCTGTAGCATCGAGGAAACTAACAGATTGACAGCACTTGAGAGACCTGTTTATTACATAAACCATCAACACAAATGTTTCAACAATAGGAGTGTAACAGTAGGACAATGATGTAGTGACATTTAAGAGCAGGTCGAAAAATGTCAGAACTGAGCATTATTCAACAAACTATCCACCCACCTACACACCACCAAGTCTGTTTGAGATCCCAATGCAATAGCATGCAAAATAATGTTGGCATTATTTCTATATCATAAAAAACAAACATTTACAGGGTTATTCGAAGAGATCCGAATTGCTTGAGAAAGGTAACCGAACACTGAAAATCAGCGTTTGGTTACCTTTCTTGGCCATTCGGCTATCCAGAGAGCAGGCAATTCGCAAAATCCTGGCGAATTGCCTGCACATACGGTGCCTGTTCGGTGCCTGTTCGAGGGCAGTGAAATCCCCATGAAAAAGCACTGCTTCAGCTATTCAGAGAACACAAACCAGCAGTGAAAGGTTCCCCTAATGCCCTGCCATTTGGTGGTTTAATTCAACAAGTTTATTCAGGAGAATCTCATAGGCTTCAATGTTACAAATATTCCGGTTTTAAGTCAATATGTAATAAACTGTTCATTATAAAATTCTGCAGTAAAGAGTCTTTTTATTTATAGATTTTTTAGGATATTTTAAGCATTTTTCTGAATTATTTTTTTTTAATAAAAGTCTGATTTTTTTTAACTTTAGTTATTTTTTCTGTAACACCCCTCTTTATTATCATTCCCTGGACCTCATATGTAAATTTCAGACATTTTCGCTCAGTAGTTTCTTTGCAAATAGCGTTTCACTTTTCAATCATTCATGCAAACTGTTTTCCTAATTTATTCACTTCACTCTGTCTGCGGTCTCGGCTTTCTCCGGAGGCTTCGCTGTGTGTGATCAGCTCCTGCTCGGGTTTTTCGGCAGGTCAATCCAGATGTTTGAGGGTTTTCGGCATGCATTCGCTGGGTTTTGCGGTTCGTTTTCGTCAGGTTTGCGGCAGCTTTTCCCTGCAATTCGGGGACCCTATGGTGCTTGCTGAATACACCGCAGGGTCACCGAAATGGGATCGGCAAAAGGAACCAAATTGAAGAGAACGAAAAGTCACCGAACGTGCGGTAGGCTTGTGCACCGATTTTTTTTTCGGTTCGATTCGGTTCGATTTGTTCAGATGTTTAAACTTTTCGATTCGGCTCGTTTCGACCGATTTCTGTTTCGATTCGGTTCGGTTCGTTTTTCGTGTGCATTTTATTTTCGGAATATCGACCATTTTTCGTATTTTCGTGTCACTTTGCTCGTTTTTTGTATCGACTTTTCGGAAATTTCGGAAATTTTCATTTTTTCTGAACTTCTGTTCTCCTCGTTTCAAAGTGTCTACGATAATTCTGGCGATTTTATCGTGTTTTTTTTATTAAATAAAGATCAAATCATGAATAGAGCAAAAATAAATTTCGATTTGACACATTTCAAGTCCATTCGAAAATTCCGAAAATTTTTCGTTTCGGCTCGGAAAACTTTTCGGATCTAAAAATTTTCGGAAAATCGGCCGCATCCGAAAACACGAATCGGGAAATTTCGTGAAAATTCCGAAATCTGAAACGCACATCCCTAACTTGCGGTGACTTTTCGAATCTCTTTGAATAACCCTGTTAGAGGCATGCAACATCTATTCCCAATTTCTGTTACAGGAAGTGAAAACGTAGTTGCACAAAGATCACCCAATACATGGGTACAGCATTCTAGTTGAACAAAAACCTGGTACAAATGGTAGTACAACGAGAAACCGCTGTAATGAAAATCATGGTGGTCATAAGATTAAAGATACATGTTGCAAAACAACAAATTGTAGTAAAAGGCTTATGTTCAGTCAGGGCCGTAGGGAGGGCGAGGCGAGTGAAGCGCTCGCCTCAGGTGCAGCTAGGAGGGGGCGCAGCCAGCGCCGCCAGCCAGGGGTCCTCCTGTAGCTGTCTCCGAAATGTAAATTGCAATGACCACAGTGCAAGTGAGCGGTCATCACGATTTACAATGGAAAATCCCGATACGCTCCATGATCCATAATGCCTGGGGGCATAAACTAATGCCATGCTGGCCAGCAATTACCAGGGCCAGCAACACCCAGTGCCAGGCTGCTAGCAACACTCAGTGAAAGGTATGATATTTTCTACATAAAATCTTAAGGGCACTATTACAAAGGTAACACTAAAATGGGGACGCTAAGGTGGATAATATGCGCCTGCAGGTTTCTCCTTAGCGTCCCCATTTTAGTTCCATGTTACGAAACACACTAATTCAGCAGCCTGCTCCGTAATGCAGCGCTAAACTAATGTGCCGCCCCTCCTGTAGTTCATTGGATTCCATTGAGGCTTTGACTGCCAGGTCACATGACCTGCAGGATCTTTCCTCTTGCGAGATCCTGCAGGTCGGCTGAGTGATCGCAGAAGGACACTGGGGACTTTTCCCCCCATTATCACTCTACTCCCGGTGGCCAGAAGAAGGTCGGGCTGACGTTCTTGCTGCGGGATGAGAGGTGAATATGTGATTTTTGGGGGATTTTCAGCAGGTGCTGATTCTGCAGAAGCGGAATCAGTTAGCGCCAGCTCTTAGCTGTGGTTAACTTTTCAGTTAGCTGCAGCTGTGTGGTAATTAGTGTTTGTAATCCTAATGCTAAATACTCCTTGCGCTCCATGTTAAGCATAGGGAGCGCAAAGTACAGTAAACACTGAGGGCCCTATTACAATCTTAATGCTAACGTTAGCTTAAGAGGCCCTAGAGCAGGCCACGCATATTACAATTCGAACGCTGACGGGTTAAAAAAAATCAGCACATCCGGAAGCGAGCGCAATCCTGGATGCGCTAACAGGTTTTTTAACCCATCAGCGTTCGAATTGTAATATGCGTGGCCTGCTCTAGGGCCACTTAAGCTAACGTTAGCATTAAAGCCCTGTTCACACTGTGCGATTTATCGCGCGGATTTTGCCGCGACGTCGCAGCAAAATCCGCGCGACGTCGCGCTGTGTCGCTTCTCCAATGCATTTCAATGGAGCTGTTCACATCTTGTCGCGCGACGTCGCATGTTGCGCGTCGCAGAAGCATGTCGCAGGTACATGACCCTTTTCTTGCGATTTGCTATCTGCGATTTTGCGATTTGTATTGGTGGTGCTTTGCAAAAATCGCACAAAACAGTGATGTCGCTCGACATTATCGCACCATGTCGCGAATATGAAAATCGCGCGGAAAGTCACGCGATTTTCAAATCGCACAGTGTGAAAGGGGCCTAAGATTATAATAGGGCCCTCAGTGTTTGGATCACTATATATATAATGGTAGGATTTCAGTTGCCAGGCACAGCATAAGTTCAAAATAACCTCTAAAAATATTTGGGGGGGGGGCACAATTTTCTGTTCTTGCATCGGGTGCAAAAAGAGCTAGCTACGGCTCTGTGTTCAGTAGTAGTATGTTCAGATATAAGTCCTTTGTCCATGGAGCCTAGAGAGACGTTGGTATAACCCCTGGGGATCACAGAGTTATCAATGGTGGACTGAGCAGTTGTACATCAAATGCAGCTCAGCCCCGTCTCTTGCAAAATGGCAATATTGGCTTCAGATGCATGGATTTGGACTAAAGATAAAATGATCGGCTCTCTAACCTCAAATCCAAGGCTTTGTATAGACAGGAGGGGGGAGACATCATAATGCTGATTTTCCCAGTTTCTCACAAATGGTCTTTATGGAGACATATGTTTTTTCCATTTATTTTTGTTTGAGAAAGTATTTTACCAGGAAGGATACATTGAGATTTCTCTCGTTTTCAAGTATGTCCTGGGTGGCGAGTATGTACCGTTAGGTGTCTTGCCCAAGGACACTTACTGGAGAGGTGCTCTGGTCGGGATTCGAACCTGTGTCTCCACAGTCTACACGGTTATAGAGCAGTGATATTACCTCTATTCCATCCAGACGGTATATTCCCAAGTTTCTATTATTTTGACTCCACCCTCATCCCCCTTTTCTCATATATGGGCACGTGAACTGTAATTTGATGGGGAAAGATAATTTTTTACCAAGTTCTTGTATCGCTAAACAATTTTCACTGTTGCGTAAAATAATGATAGGACTAAATGAGATGGCCAGTCCACATAGAGACCCATTCCGGTCAAGCTTTGGCCTCCCACAATTGAGGCAAATATTGGCTGTGGGGGAAATGGGTCAGAAATATCAGGAGTTTGTGTGAGTCAAGAATAAAAAACTGTTAAATTGTTGAAATCAGAGTGAGATCTAGTTTGGCTCCTGTAGAGAGATGCATGATGTAAAGGTATGAGTGTGGGAGACTGTGATTAAACAGAAATGTAGATATCTGGGTTTTAGAAGTCTTTTGAGCAGTGACAATTACCCAGAATTGGTGGAATGTCCTTATGGCAACATTAGTCTAGTCATAGATCAGTGGTTACGCCGCGCGGCAGAACAAGTTTTGTTTTTACGCAGTTATTACCCTAATCTTCAGTATAAAGCAAACCCATTAGCCAGAGGGAACGATTTTGACCTCTGTCACTAAACATTTGTCCACTGGCTTTATAAAGAGCTATTCTACGAGTTATGCAAAAATGGCACCAAACATTAAATTGGATGTCTCACGGCTGTAGCTGTTGCACATTTCAAGGATATCTACTACAATTCTAGTAAAATCCTACTAAGCTTTTTACTAGCTGTGAACATAAGAGGAACGGTCGCTCCCATTTCCTTGTTAGGTATTCAAAGGATAGACCATGTGCAATACTACGCACACAACTTGGTCAGACTACTTAACTTGACCAACCATTTTATTAATATCTATAGTCATTTATTAAAAGAGCTAAACTGGTCGTCGCTGGAATCTAGATGCTCCCTTCACCTTTCCAACCTGGTGTTTAAGAGATTTTCTGGGAAGCTACCACCCTACCTGAATAGGCTGCTTCCCCTAGCAGTTCCCTCATCCTACAACCTCTGATCCAGGACCAGCACCTTACCTGCAGTACCACAATACAAAAAGACAGTGGCTCGATCCTCAAAGTGACAGATCCTCATTTTCCTACAGAGCACCGCAAATATGGAATAACCTCCCAGACGCCATCAAATCTTCCCCCAGTCTAAAGTCACTCAAGAGCTCCCTATGAACATACCTCAATACAGAATGCACCTGTAAACATGTAACATAATGACTATTTCCTACATATTTATTTTCTATGTTAATCTGTATATTTGTGGGGGTTTTTTTTAGATCTTGCATTTATTACTTTGTATTTCTGTAACAACTGTAACATTTCAATGTTCTTGAACCCAGGACATACTTGAAAACGAGAGAAATCGCAATGTATCTTTCCTGGTAAAATACTTTGCAAGCAAATAAATTTATTCTTAATTATAGAACCGACACCGGAAAACTCTTGTTCTTTCACTAATATGACGTGTAATTTTTGTCACTCTGAATTTAGAGATCACGTGCATCATCAACGAATGTTCTCCTAACCGCTAGACATGTGCACAGCACAAAATTTCGTTTTGAACTAATGGATTAGTACTAAAATGCAATTTATTTAGTTGCTAAAGAAATTCGTTTTCAGTTCTTTAGTATGAAAACAAATTTCGTTCATCCGAAAACCAGTGGATACAATTACTATTGTTGTGGTGGCTCCTCAGAGGGCTGAGATCGCTGCTTGCTACAGTAACTCTCACTCTCAGCACAATGTGGGCCATATTACATAGTTGGTGCTAACTTAGGCTAGGGTCAGACTAACGCATTTTTCACGTTGTCCGTGAAAATGTGCGTTCGAGAATGGATGTATTTTTTCATGGAATACGCAATAGCGGTCATACTATGCGCAGTTTCATCCGTGATTTTGTACGGATCATCAATAAAACACTTCTTGCATCTGGACGTTATGTTGGCCGACATTAGCAGCGTCTGACGTCTCCTAATCACGCACACACGCCGCTAGCGGACGCAGCGCACTCTGTACGTCAGTACTAGTGGTTTAACGTTCTCGAAAAAATGCGTTCATTTTCCACTTGCGTTGCGCAGCCGGACTTTTGTGCGACCGTACTTCGTATATTGGCCGTCATTGCCCGGCATCTGCTGCTAGCACGGCCGTGATTAAGTGTGCCAGAACGCGCGTTCGCACTGCCTCAGTCTGACCCTAGCCTTAACCAGAGCTGTTGTAACCTTCCAGAGCCATTATAGCCTATGGAGGTTTTCAGTTTACAACAGGTTAAGTTAGCACCAACATTGTAATACTGCCCGTGTCAGGCAAGCTGTTACAGTAACTGACTGCTGCTCATCACAGCGCTCAGAGTTTCTGTAAAACTAGTAAATAATATTTTTATATGTAAGAGGTTAGAACAATATTATTTCCTTGTTTTACTGAAACTCTGAGTGCTGTTACAGTCAGTTACTGTAACAACTGAGCCTGATACATTGTACTGAGATATAATGTAACAAGCAGCCGATCTCAGCGCTCACAGCCACTGGATTTAAAGGGCTAAAAAAAAAAGGCTCCTCTCTGTATAATGTTTAGAGCATCCTCCTGCATTAATTAATACCCCTCTTTGTATAATGTAGATAACATCCTCCTGCATTAATGTCCTCTCTGTATAGAACATTCTCCTCAATTTATACCTTTCTCTGTATAATGTATATAACATCCTCCTGCATTAATACCCCTCTCTGTATAATGTATAGAACATACTCCTGCATTAATTAATGCCACTCTCTGTATAGAACATCCTACTGCATTGGCATGTGGAGGTGCAGAACTTCAGATGTTGCGATGTTGCGATCTTCATTGCTGGTCTCCTTCACTCATCAATGTAATATCACAAAAAGGACTGAAACTAAAATGTAGTGCATTTTATTTTAGTTTCTTTCGTTTTTTGTACTGAGCAGTTTCGTTTCTCTTGAGTCATACTAAAACTAAATTATCCCAAAATTCGGACTAAATCGTTTTAGTACTAAAACGAATGCACATGTCTACTAACCGCTGGAATGTGTGCAAGTGTTCATCACCATCTGCCAATGCACCACTCAAGGTCCACTGCACAACTGTCTTATCCATGAAAGTAACAGTAAATCACAGCATTTTCACATAAATGTCATTATAGAAGAGGCTAAAAAAAACTCACTTTAAACAAACATCGCAGTTTCAAAGCAAAGGATGCAAAAACCTAGAAACTATTAGAATATTACTTTTTGCATGGTAGTTTAACAGGTTTTCCTTCTTTCCCACGGCAAGTATTTTCCTTTTACATGTTTGCTTAGCTTTCTTCAGAGAGGATTCTGGTTGAGAATGACATGTCTGACAGCACAATGCGTTCAGGTTTAAGCTGTAGAATTATCTATTACGCCAGCAGCTCATGTGAACCAGGAAGAGATGGTAAACAATTCATGGTAACAGGCATCTTAGTCATTTACAGTAGATGTTGATGGTCAGTACAAGGTCCTGGATGAAGTTGGATTCTTCGGGGCTCCTGTGCCTGTCATACACCTTATACCTGAGTAGTGTCTAGCATTTTGTAATATACAGGGTTATTCAAAGAGATCCGAATGGCTGCCGAAAGGGAACCGAACGCTGAAAATCAGCATTCGGTTACCTTTCTTGGCCATTCGGCTATCCAGAGAACAGGCTATTCACAAAACCTGGAGTAAAAGTAACATCACTGCTCTGCATGGAGAGAGCCTGTGAAGTCCTGGACTCGATCCCAGCGAGCAACCTCTCCAGTAAATGTCCTTTGGCAAGGCACTTAAGGGTACTCGCCACCTAGGACATACTTGAAAACGAGAGAAATCTCAATGTATCCTTCCTGATAAAATCCTTTCTCAAAAAAAAAAAAAGACACAGGATGGATGTCTGGCAGCCAAGAAAGTCTCTAGGCCCCAGAGGATAGTGGTCCGCGTAGTCAGGCAGCTGCAGACTCCACAGGAATAGCACCAAGGGCCAGGCAATGGTGATTCTAAGGTAAGGTGGATAACAGGAACCCAGGCAGAACTCCAGTCTCACTGGATAGTGGGCTACGCAGTGGAAGACCAGCAACAGGAGCCAGGAAAACTTAAACCACAGGACAACAAGGAATAAAGGGTTATACTGACAAGCAGGGGGAGGCAGCTCAGAGGACCTCACATGAATAGGGTTAGGAACAAAATGAGAGAGCATGGAAGGAAGGGGGTGTCTAGGATATATATGCACAACCACACAGAATCTGGCACAGGGATTAACCCCTGAGTGGAATGCAGACATGGAGCAACAGCAACATACGTGGCTACAAGCAGGCTCCTAGGGCTGGGGCATCACACAGATGGAGAAGGTAACTCCCCAGAATATTAAAGGGTTACAACTTTGATAAATAATTATCTCGTTTTGCCCACACCTTCTCTTATGAGTGATGTTGTGAACCTGGACAGGTAATTCGTCCATTCAGGGCCTACAGTTGTGTTCAAAATTATTCAACTCCCAATGCTGTAAAGGGTTTTAGGGAATTTAGTGTACATTTGTAATTGTATTCAGAATGAAATCCTACAAGGACCTTTTAAAGAACCACATGCAACTAAAATGACATCAATTGGTTTTGTAATACAGTAGTAAAGGTTTATTTTGTGAATTCTTCATTGACACAATTATTCAACCCCTTAAAGACTACCACTCTGAAGAACAGAGGTTCATTCAAGTGTTTTCAATCAGGTATTGAAAACACCTGTGGATGTCACGGAGCAGCAATAAAGCATAATAAGCACCAATTAGGCAGCTTTAAAATGACTGTGATACTCAGCTCCTTCTAGACATTTACTGGTGTGGTTACAAACATGGTGAAGTCAAGAGAATGGTCCAGGAAGAGACGAGAAGAGGTGATTACTCTTCACAGGAAGGGCAATGGTTATAAGAAGATTGCAAAGATGTTAAACATACCAAGAGAGACCATAGGAAGCATCATTCGCAAATTCAAGGCAAAGGGCACTGTTGAAACGCTACCTGGTCGTGGCAGAAAGAAGATGCTGACTTTGACTGCTGTGCACTACCTGAAGCGTAGAGTGGAGAAAGTCCCCGTGTGACTGCTGAGGAACTGAGAAAAGATTTGTCAGATGTGGGTACTGAAGTTTCAGCTCAGACAATACGGTGCACGCTGCGTAATGAAGGCCTCCATGCCAGAACTCCCAGGCGTACCCCCTTGCTGTCTCCAAAGAATAAGAAGAGTCGACTGCAGTATGCCAAAAGTCATGTGGACAAACCACAGAAGTTTTGGGATAGTGTTCTGTGGACTGATGAAACAAAATTAGAACTGTTTGGGCCCATGGATCAACGCTATGTTTGGAGGAGGAAGAACAAGGCCTATGAAGAAAAGAACACCATGCCTACTGTGAAGCATGGTGGGGGGTCAATCATGCTTTGGGGCTGTTTTGCTTCTGCAGGTACAGGGAAGCTTCAGCGTGTGCAAGGTACCATGAATTCTCTTCAGTACCAGGAGATATTGGATGACAATGGGATGCAGTCCGTCACAAACCTGAGGCTTGGGAGACGTTGGACCTTTCAACAGGACAATGATCCCAAGCATACCTCCAAGTCTACTAGAGCATGGTTGCAGATTAAAGGCTGGAACATTTTGGAGTGGCCATCGCAGTCACCTGACTTAAATCCGATTGAGAACCTCTGGTGGGACTTAAAGAAAGCAGTTGCAGTGCGCAAGCCTAAGAATGTGACTGAACTGGAGGCTTTTGCCCATGACAAATGGGCGAAGATACCCGTAGATCGCTGCAAGACACTTGTGTCAAGCTATGCTTCACGTTTAAAAGCTGTTATAACTGTAAAAGGATGTTGTACTAAGTACTAAGATTGAATGTCACTTGGGGGTTGAATAAAACTGATAATGATGTGAGCACAGAAAAGATATTTGTGGTTATTTCATTATAAATGTTATGTTATATTTGTCTGACCTACACGTGCCTCTTTGATTTAATTGTAAGCAAGATGACTGAATGATCAAAATCAATGTCAAACTGGCCAAAACACTCAATTTCAGTAGGGGTTGAATAATTTTGAACACAACTGTGTACACCTTCAAGGCAGTGCAGACAGCACTGTAACGTGCAATGTGTAATGTGAGGGTTTGGCTGAGTGACACTGAAGTGAGTTGGTGTGGGTAAGTTGGGTTAGAGTCTGTTCTTTCATAGCACTGTTCATTTGATTATGTGTGACTAATAGAGATTGGGGTGTTTGGCTGAGTGATATGGAAGTGGGCATGTGTGGCTGTGTGTGATAGGAGTAACTGAGTGATTTGGGAATGAGGTTGGCTAAATGAGAAGGGAGTTTGGGTGTGTGCTCACCCCTAATTTATCGCTCTGTTTGCATCCTTTACACAGCGGACATCCCAGGTTATCCATTGGTTTGCCATCTGGAGCAATGATTGAAAATTCTTGTTTTTGTACTTCCACTTTATGTATGCTTGCGTGTGTACAGTGGCAAGAAAAAGTATGTGAACCCTATGGGATTATGTGGAGTTTTGCTTGAATTGGTCATAAAATGTGCTCTGATCTTCATCTAAGTCACAACAATTTGAAAAACACAGTCTGCTTAAGGCTAGGGTCAGACGAACGCATTTTCGCGTTGTCTGTGAAAAAGTGCGTTCGAACGAATGGACGCATTTTTTCACGGAGTATGCGATAGCGGTCATACGATGCGCATTTGCTTTCGTGATTTCGTACGGATCATCAATAAAACACTTTTTGCATCTGGACGTTATGTTGGCCGGACATTAGCAGTGTCTGACATCTCAAAATCACGCACACACGCCGCTATGCGGCCGCAGCGCACTCTGTACGACCGTAATAGCGGTTTGACGTTCTCGAAAAAATGCGTTCGTTTGCCACTTGTGTTGCACGGACGAACATTTGTGCGGCCGTTCGTCGTATGCTGCCCGGCATGGGACGTCATTTGCTGCTAGCACGGCTGTGATTTTGTGCGGCTAAACGCACGTTAAAACTGCGTTCGTCTGACCCTAGCCTAAAATAATACAACACAAACATTATATGTTTTCATGTTTTTATTGAACAGAACATGTAAACATTCACAATGCAGGGTGGAAAAAGTATGTGAACCTTTGGACTTAATAACTGGTTGACCCTCCTTTGGCAGCAATAACATCAACCAAACATTTCCTGTAGTTGCAGATCAGACCTGCACAACGATCTGGAGTAATTTTGGACCACTCCTCTTCACAAAACTGTTTCAGTGTAGCAATATTCTTGGAATGTCTGGTGTGAATCGCTCTCATAAGGTCATGCCACAGCATTTCAATCGGGTTGAGGTCAGGACTATGACTGGGCCACTCCAGAAGGCACATTTTGTTTTGTTGAAGCCATTCTTTTGTTGAATTACTTGTATGCTTTGGGTCATTGTCCTGTTGCATCACCCATGCTCTGCGGAGCTTCAGTTGGCAGACAGATGGTCTTCCGTTTTCCTGCAAAATGTCTTGATATACTCTGGAATTCATTTTTCCATCAATGACAACGATCCGTCCAGGCCCTGAGGCAGCAAAGCAGCCCCAAACCATGATGCTACCTCTGCCATGTTTTACATTGGGGATGAGGTTTTGTTATTGGTGTGCTGTGCCTTTTTTTCTCCACACATAGTGTTGTGTGTTTTTTCCAAACAACTCAATTTTGGTTTCATCTGTCCACAGAATATTTTGCCAGTAGTGCTGTGGAACATCCAGGTGCTCTTTTGCAAACTTCAAACGTGCTGCAATATTCTTTTTGGACAGCAATGGCTTCCTCCGTGGTGTCCTCCCATTTACTCCATTCTTGTTTAATGTTTTCCTTATTGTAGATGTGTCAACAAAAATGTTAGCATGTGCCAGAGATGTCTGTAAGTCTTTAGCCGACACTCTAGGATTTTTCTTTACCTCATTAAGCATTCTGCGCTTTGCTCTTGCAGTCATCTTTACAGGACGACCACGCCTAGGGAGAGTAGCAACAGTGCTGAACTTTATCCATTTGTAGACAGTCTGTCTTACCGTGGACACATGAACATCAAGGCTTTTGGAGATACATTTGTAACCCTTTCCAGCTTCATGCAAGTCAACAATTCTTGATTGTAGGTCTTCTGAGAGCTCTTTTCTGCGAGGGATGGTTCACATCAGGCAGTGCTTCTTGAAACAGTAAACCCAAAACTGGTGTGTGTTTTTAAAGGGCAGGACAGCTTTCAGCAACACATCCAATAATATCACACTGATTGGACTCAAGGTTGGCTCACTCCTGGCTCCAATTAGCTCTTGGAGAAGTCATTAGGCTAGGGGTTCACATACTTTTTCCACCCTGCACTGTGAATGTTTACATGTTATGTTCAATAAACACATGAAAACATATAATGTTTGTGTTGTATTATTTTAAGCAGACTGTGTTTTTCAAATTGTTGTGACTTAGATGAAGATCAGAGCACATTTTATGACCAATTCATGCAAAACTCCACGTAATCCCAAAGGGTTCACATACTTTTTCTTGCCACAGTAGGTGTTCCATGAGAGTCTGTGTTCGCTCTTCAAATTGTCTTCTCCGTGTGGGTTTCTCAGTGTGGTTGACAATATAAGGCTATGATGATGGGCACAAGACAATAGACTTAATCAAAGTCACGTCCCACTCAGCTTGGAAAGCCACAATCCAGGAACTCATTGAAGACAAGGAAGAAACTCGTCATACTGATGAGATCATGTGTGACGGACTATTTCAGAGCAAGAAAACTTGCAACATATTTGCTCTACGATTGAGTCTTTATCAAGCATCAAAGGCTCAATCGTAAAGCCGAAACTATGTTTTGGAATTAAATCTCCCATGTTGCTTCATCATTTGATAGGTTGGCTGAGCGTCATGGGAAATCGTTCCAATACGGCTGGCGGGCCACGATTGTTGACCCCTGTATTAAAGCATCTAATCATGTAAGAGCATAATAGCCTATCACCTTATCATTTCTTAGTAGAGGAGGGTTTTAGGTGTTTGTTTGATTTTTAAACATATCTGAGTGTTAATGAGTGTTACATGTGAGTGCGAGGGTGCTTCCTAGGTTTTGAGATTTTGAGGTTTTATATAAAATGAATGATAAACTATGTAGTTTGCCATTGTCTCCCCCCTCCCGTCTATACAAAGCCTTGGATTTGAGGTTAGAGAGCCGATCATCTTATCTATAGTCCAAATCCATGCATCTGAAGCCAATATTGCCATTTTGCAAGAGACGGGGCTGAGCTGCATTTAATGTACAACTGCTCAGTCCACCATTGATAACTCTGTGACCCCCAGGGGTAATACCAACATCTCTCTAGGCTCCATGGACAAAGGACTTACAGTTGTGTTCAAAATTATTCAACCCCCGCTGAAATTGAGTGTTTTGGCCAGTTTGACATTGATTTTGATCAATCAGTCATCTTGCTTACAATTAAATCAAAGAGGCACGTGTAGGTCAGACAAATATAACATAACATTTATAATGAAATAACCACAAATGTCTTTTCTGTGCTCACATCATTATCAGTTTTATTCAACCCCCAAGTGACATTCAATCTTAGTACTTAGTACAACATCCTTTTACAGTTATAACAGCTTTTAAACGTGAAGCATAGCGTGACACAAGTGTCTTGCAGCGATCTACGGGTATCTTCACCCATTCGTCATGGGCAAAAGCCTCCAGTTCAGTCACATTCTTAGGCTTGCGCACTGCAACTGCTTTCTTTAAGTTCCACCAGAGCTTCTCAATCGGATTTAAGTCTGGTGACTGTGATGGCCATTCCAAAATGTTCCAGCCTTTAATCTGCAACCATGCTCTAGTGGACTTGGAGGTATGCTTGGGATCATTGTCCTGTTGAAAGGTCCAACGTCTCCCAAGCCTCAGGTTTGTGACGGACTGCATCACATTGTCATCCAATATCTCATGGTACTGAAGAGAATTCATGGTACCTTGCACACGCTGAAGCTTCCCTGTACCTGCAGAAGCAAAACAGCCCCAAAGCATGATTGACCCCCACCATGCTTCACAGTAGGCAAGGTGTTCTTTTCTTCATAGGCCTTGTTCTTCCTCCTCCAAACATAGCGTTGATCCATGGGCCCAAACAGTTCTAATTTTGTTTCATCAGTCCACAGAACACTATCCCAAAACTTCTGTGGTTTGTCCACATGGCTTTTGGCATACTGCAGTCGACTCTTCTTATTCTTTGGAGACAGCAAGGGGGTGCGCCTGGGAGTTCTGGCATGGAGGCCTTCATTACGCAGTGTGCGCCGTATTGTCTGAGCTGAAACTTCAGTACCCACATCTGACAAATCTTTTCTCAGTTCCTCAGCAGTCACACGGGACTTTCTCCACTCTACGCTTCAGGTAGCGCACAGCAGTCAAAGTCAGCATCTTCTTTCTGCCACGACCAGGTAGCGTTTCAACAGTGCCCTTTGCCTTGAATTTGCGAATGATGCTTCCTATGGTCTCTCTTGGTATGTTTAACATCTTTGCAATCTTCTTATAGCCATTGCCCTTCCTGTGAAGAGTAATCACCTCTTCTCTTGTCTTCCTGGACCATTCTCTTGACTTCACCATGTTTGTAACCACACCAGTAAATGTCTAGAAGGAGCTGAGTATCACAGTCATTTTAAAGCTGCCTAATTGGTGCTTATTATGCTTTATTGGTGCTCCGTGACATCCACAGGTGTTTTCAATACCTGATTGTTGTTTTGCAACATGTATCTTTAAACTTATGACCACCATGATTTTCATTACAGTGGTTTCTCGTTGTACTACCATTTGTACCAGGTTTTTGTTCAACTAGAATGCTGTACCCATGTATTGGGTGATCTTTGTGCAACTACGTTTTCACTTCCTGTAACAGAAATTGGGAATAGATTTGCATGCCTCTAAATGTTTGTTTTTTATGATATAGAAATAATGCCAACATTATTTTGCATGCTATTGCATTGGGATCTCAAACAGACTTGGTGGTGTATGGGTGGGTGGATAGTTTGTTGAATAATGCTCAGTTCTGACATTTTTCGACCTGCTCTTAAATGTCACTACATCATTGTCCTACTGTTACACTCCTATTGTTGAAACATTTGTGTTGATGGTTTATGTAATAAACAGGTCTCTCAAGTGCTGTCAATCTGTTAGTTTCCTCGATGCTACAGAATTTTTTGCAAGGTAGTTATTTTTATTAGGGATGTGCGTTTCGGGTTTCGGAATTTTGGAATTTTCACTAAATTTCCCGATTCGTGTTTTCGGATGCGGCCGAATTTCCGAAAATATTTAGATCCGAACATGGCAGATCCGAAAAGTTTTCCGAGCCGAAACGAAATATTTTCGGAATTTTCGAATGGACCTGAAATGTGTCAAATCGAAATTTATTGCTTTGAAACGAGGAGAACAGACTTTCCGAAAAAACGAAAATTTCCGAACTTACGAAAAGTCGATACAAAAAACGAGCTAAGTGACACGAAAATACGAAAAATGGTCGAAATTCCGAAAACATGTATAATTCCGAAAAACGAAAATTCGATACAAAAAACGAGCTAAGTGACACGAAAGTACGAAAAATGGTCGATATTCCGAAAAAAAAATACACGAAAAACGAATCGAGCCGAACCGAATCGAAACAGAAATCGGTCGAAACGAGCCGAATCGAAAAGTTTAAAAATCCAAAAAATCGAACCGAATCGAACCGAAAAAGCCTAATTTTTATGTGTCATACTTAATGCACCTTTTACATGAATGCTTGCCAACTTCTTTGAAGTTTAAAGTGAACATATCATCAACAGAGTCACTTTTTCCTGCGATTTCTCCTTAAATGATGACGGTCATTTAGATCAATGATATAGCTCGTCAAGGGATGTGCTATCGCCAACCACTACTTGCCCAGTTCCAGTGCCCAAAAACAGCGCCTTATGTAATAAGTCCAACTTACATTAGGCATGATAGAGTCACGTTAAATGATAATATGTTCTTAGTTGTAGCGAGAGATGATGGCTTAAGTCACACAGGCACCCCACTGAACAGTTTTGCAACTTCCCTTTTTGGCCACACCATCACTCCCAGTGGAAGCTGCTGAGCACAAACACTTGTGCCAGCCTTGAATATAGTTATAATGATAAATTGCACTAAATAAGAAATTTATAACTTCGTCTCACTTCAGGCACAGAAATATTTTGAGCAGTATTACATACTGCCTGCTAAAATGGGGACAACAAGGAGGAAAACCTGTGCCTGCAGGTTTCCCTTAGGGTCCCTGTTTTAGCTCCATAATACGGGGCAGACACTGATTCAGCAGCCGGTCCTGTAATGCAGCGCTAAGTCTCGAGATGCTCGAGGCAGCGCTAAGCGCCGCTGTGAGCATCCCCTCCATGGAGTCCATAGGACTCCATTGAGGCTTCAACCGCCAGTAACATGACCTGCAGGAGCTTGTTTCTAGCGAGATTCTGCAGGTTGGTGGAGTGATTCGAGGAGGGAGACTGGGGAGAAGATGCGGATCGAGCCGCCGTTCTCGCTGTGGGATGAGAGGTGAGTATGTGATTTTTGGGGGGTTTCTGCTGGTGCTGACTGATTCTGTAGAAGTGGAATCAGTGAGCACCAGGTCCTAGCTGTGGTAACTTTTCAGTTAACCGCAGCAGGACGGTAATTAGTGTTCGGACATTGTAATCCTAACACTAATTAACACTTTGCGCTCCCCATGTTAAGCATAGGGAGCGCAAAGTACAGTAAGCTCGCGCTGAAAAGTGCAAGATCCGAATCGCTAACGGATTTTTTAACCCATTAGCGTTCAGAATATAATCTGGTCAGGCTGCGCTAGGGCCACTTAAGCTAATGTTAACGTTCACACAGGTGACCGCCAACGTTAGTGTTAAGTATGTAATAGGGCCCTTTGTGTCTGAACTGGCCGGTGTGTCAAAAAACCTCTAAGGCTGGGGTCAGACGAACGCAGTGTTAACGTCCGTGTTGCCGCACATAAGTACGTCCGTGATAGCATACAATTGTGTTAAATGGAGCCCCACACACGAAGTACGTGCGCACAGAAGTGCGGACGCATGACGGACGCTGCAAACGGACGCAGGTTAGGCAAGAACGTAATACTGCTAGAACGGACGTGCGGAGTGCGCCACGTCCACAACGTCTGCATAGCTTTGTGTGTGAGTGATGCAACAAGGTCAGACGGACTGCATTTATACGTCCAGCATTTTTGACGGACAGAATGTTTTTTCATTGTAATTTATTTTTCCCTCCTACATCCGTCAAAAAAATAACTTCAGTGAAAAAACGGACTGTGTGACCACTACTGCGTCATCCGTACTGACGATGTCCGTACTGCACAGACGTACAGCCCGTAGAAATCACGCTCGTCTGACCCTAGCCTAAACTGTCTAAATAGAAATTCTCGAATTTTATTGGAGGACTTTCCTCGAAAGAAAATAACAATCACAGGACCATATAGGATATAGGTGAGGGGTTATTGCTGCTCTTTATTTTTCTTTTTTTTTAATTCTTTATTTATAGTAATGAGCAACACATCACAGTAAACATGTGAATTATTGTTTGCTCTTTTACCTCTCATTTTCAACCAATCTCACCAGGAGTGGATTCATTAGACCTGGATTTTCTTAATATAATACCACACCATAAAAAGATAGTAAACAGGCTCGGATTGCTAATGTAGGAAATGAGAAAGTCAATGGAGATACATTTAGACATTATATATATTTGCACATTAAAGCCTTTTCTTGATACATGTTAAAGGGACACTCTACTCAAAAAATCACCCCCCCCCCGTTTTTTTTATCCTAACCTATCCCTATTCCCTTAATAAATCTTTCGTTTTTTTTTTTTTTTTGCAACTGTAATACTTACCCTAAAATCCTCTTGTTTCCAGCGGCGTCTTTTTTTTTATTTTTATACTCACCTCCCTCCTCTTCCGCTCCCGTCCTTCTTCATGCTTCTTGGCTTCTGGTTTACGTGAGAAGCGCGCATGCGCGCCGCTCACATAAGCCAGCCAATCGGCAGGCTTCCTCCCGGCTCCCTCTGAGGATTAGTGTTGCGCGCAAGAGGATGCGCGCAACACTAACCCTCAGAGGGAGCCGCCAGCTTTTGCGGTGAGTTGGAGACGTCATCGCGCTGAAAGCGCGATGACGTCTCCTACTCGGCAAAAGTCAGCAGAAGCGGGAAATATGATTCCCGCTCTGCTGACTGACAGCTGGGAGGGCGGAGTAAAGTTCTCCGCCTCTCTCAGCTGTTTTCAGCCTTTCCTGACGATCGGCTGAGCGGAGGCAGGAGGGACAGGCAAGCGAATACTCCGGGCATCATGACCACCTAAAATAGCTTAGGTGGTCATGTTGCCTAGAGTGTCCCTTTAAGAAAGGAAGAAGCATTGATTTTATAAAAGAACACTGTCAAACAAGTGTTATTGATTCCTTTATGGAAGGTAGTAGAGATATCTTATCTGGCCTACAGTAAAGAATTCAGCACACTCATTTACAGGTTACGGGGTCATGACTGTTTTCTAGGAATTCATATATTATGGTATTTGTATATAGTCTGATAAGTGGTCATGTAGTTTAATAACTTTTACGGATAAAGGCCCATGGCTTTTTTTACAATGTCCACTGCTATAGTAATCGGTTATTGTATTGTATGCAAAAAGAAAAAACTATAATTAAAATTGTAATGTTTTTATGCCATATTCTACAGAAATGCAACTTTGTATACAGCAAAATACTGCCTTTTGTAAGAAAAGTTGGTCTTCTATGCTACAAAAACAGTAAGCCATAACTTGAGTCTCTCAAACTAAAAAATGGTCACAATATGCCTGCAAAAGGTGACAATTTCGGTTTCGGGCCAAATGAAATCAAGCCTTGGTATCTCCTACAGTATCTCTATATGTCATTTTTGTAGGATAGCTCTCCGTTTGAATTATTTCTGGAAAACATACTAACTGTTTCATCTTACTGTTCACTATATTCTTCCACGTTTTTGGATGTTTACTGCTATGGTTGTTACCATATAATAAAATAAATTATAATTACAAAGTCTTATAATTAAATTGGGCTTTGTCTTAGGTTCTCTTTGTCTTAAATACATTAATACTGGCTCCCGTGCATGTTCTCCTGGAATTGTCTGGCAACCTGGCATTGCTTACTTTTTGACATTTAGGGCCCTATTACCGGGTGTGAGCTAAAATGCCATCGCTAAAGAAAAAATTTAGCGTGAGTCGCTAAAACTTAGCACCGGATGACCTACTAACAGATCACCTTGTACACAGGAGTCGTGTACAAGATCGCTTAGCTCGCGCTTCGGAAACGCTTAGACCCACCTTGAGACCCGCGCTAATGTGGATGTGACTTATCCATGTGCTCCTCTCTACAAAAACTAGCATAATATGTCCCTTTAAACATGGACCAAACGGTCAACCTAATAATCAACAGCTTGCATACTATGAATAAACCCCCAGGATAATATGTTTTAAATTATGCAATATATTAGGATATGTGGATAAAGGATACATATATATATCATAATAGAGCCTACTGCAACAGCAGCAACATTGCTGACCAGATCCATTACTATGGTGTATAGGACACGGAAAGTACAGTAAGCTTGCGGTAGGAATCACTAAAAGTGATGCGCTAATTGATTTTTCCCGTTATGAGTGAGAAGCAAACGATCTGTTGGTCAGGCGCTAAACTCATTTAACCCGGTGCTAACGTAAAAACATGCCAACAGGATGGCAGAGTCTTTATAAACCACAAACAGATGTTTTGTATACAAATAAATGATGATTTACTCAGCATGCGGGCCTTACAGCGAGATTTATTACAGAAATATCAAAACAATACAAACAGAACCCTACTCCACTCTGGAGACTTACATATAAATCCCTTAGCATCCTAATGGGCAGCCAAACTGTATCCAGTAGATACAGGCAAACAACAGACAAAAGTAAAACAATTACAAAAAAAACATTGATTCTCACATTCAGTCTCGCTCAGTATTGGTGTCCCAGCTCCTACACCTTAAAGGAAGAGGCCTGAATTACTCTCTGCATTGGGTTTGGAACCTTCCAAATTTCTGGTATAGGAGCAACTTGAACTTTAACCCCGTGCTGTTGTGTCAATACTGTTGCTCAGAGAGTAATCTGTTACATTAGACATTCAGAACGTGATATGTCTTATGCTTGTGTCGGACTCTCAAAAACATCCAGTATATATTCTTTTATCCAAAAGATCAGCAACCACATGGCAAACCTGACACTAAACACGCCTCCTTGTTGGCAGATGATGATTCTAGTTATGTTTGTGGTCAATTAGTCTCATGGTGTTTCTTATTTGTCAGCACCATTAAAAGTTTTGGAGATGCCCAGCTAAAGCCAGCTGATGAGCTTATCGCCCAGATATTTTATAAACTGGACAGTCCTCCATCTATAAATATTTTGCAGTTCTCATGTGTCTGAGCAGGCACCCAGTGCTTCACTCCTTGCTTGTTTAACTCTCTATAGTTAGCATTCTGTGTCTGCATTTTGATAGGCTGATTTGGCCAATTTTTTTGAGTGCACGCTTTCTTTGCCTGTGAACTCAGCTTTTTGTTGTCTGTACCTGTTTAACCCCTTAATGCCAATGGGTGTTCTATGCCATCACAGCGGTGGGCAAGTCCGAATGCTGCAGGGTAGCATAGCATGCCCTCGGCTCTCTGGTAAATCCTACGGCACGCCTTCTTTCCCTGCAGCCAAACAACGTCACTGGCCGCGGGGGGGGGGGGGGCTGCCTGAGTTCATGCTATGCCGACACTCTCCATGAAGTTTTATACATGCACCCTGTATTTGTTTTTTATAGATAAATTCGTTCAAAGCAGGATCAAGCTTAATTTTATGGAATCCTATGGACTCCAAGAGTTTAAACCAGCAGCAGTGGCAGCTCTCAAATATTCTGACTCACGCCACTAAGGCCAGTGCCAGACGATCGATTTTCAGAGCGGAAGGAATGTCCGTGAGAGTGGACGTTCCTTACACTCTGACGTCCATCCTATAGGGGATCGCGCTTTGCAGCCCCATCGAACGTGCGTCGTAGCGTTTCAACGGGGAGGCTTTCAGCGTGTCCGCTGTAGTGCGCGCAATTCATGCATGTGGCCGGCCCCGTCGAAACGTCACAACGCTGCAACGGGCGTCGGAACACACGTCAGTATGGGCACACATAGTGCGCTCGTCTGACACTGGCCTAATACAGCAAGCAACTCAGTTCTTGTAGAGTCGCTGACATGGATACGCTAATAGTTATTGGTTTGCAGCATTATTTTTACTTTATTGGCTCCCTGTTGTCAACAATGTCATTTAACCTCTATAGACAAACACTACAGGTAACAAAATGGTCTGTTCTTCCAAGCTCATGGATTTTCAATCTAGCATTATGACACCCATCCATCAAGTTTCTGTTCACTATAATGTTAACTGTGTTGAGAGCTCATGACATTAACATAAAAAGTATTTATTAAGCCAAAGGTCTCTTTTGTGAATAGTCAAACTATAATTGGGCAAGTACAACTCATTTATTGCTCTAAGGCTGGGGTCAGACTAGCGCATTTTTAACGTGCGTTTAGGCGCACTTAATCACGGCCGCACTAGCAGCAAATGACGGGCAATGACGGCCAATATACGAAGTCCGGCCGCACGAAAGTCCGGCCGCGCAATGCAAGTGGAAAATGAACGCATTTTTTCAAGAACGCAGAACCGCTAGTACTGCCGTACAGAGTGCGCTGCGTCCGCTAGTGGCGTGTATGCGTGATTAGGAGATGTCAGACGCTGCTAATGTCCAGCCTACATAGCGTCCAGACGCAAAAAGTGTTTTATTGACGATCCGTAAAAAATCAAGCACGAAAATGCGCATCGTATGACCGTTTTCGCGCATTCCATGAAAAAATACATCAATGCGTTCGGACGCACTTTTTGACGGTCGCTGCGACTAATGCGTTCGTTTGACTCTAGCCTAATTGTGTGAAACGTCACCTAAAATGCAATTATAAACCCCATTTGCCCCAGAATATTGCCTACTCAATCACACTGAGGCCCCACCCGAGGTATTTCGGAAATCGATCACCGTCAGACTTCTACACGCTGCATGCCTGGTCATACCGATGTTCTGGCGTAAACCCATTGCCCCACCTCTTGCTGTATGGTTGCGTGAAGTGGAAAATATTCGATCGGCGGAAGAAAGGGTCACCCTGTATCTAGGTAAAGTTGCTGAACATTATCGCTCCTGGCATTATTGGCTAAACACCTGCCTACCCCGGGTGGGCAGGATAGTCCCCCGAAATCAATGAGACTGCTCCATTATCCCGTATACTTCCCGCTGAGTTCCCTCCCCCCACCCATCCCTTCCCGAAACTACACCTACCACCATGAAGTTTATTCCACCCGACCATGGGCATGTGTCCCCTGTTCAAGCCCACTGACTTTGTATTCATAGGAAATGCCACATTTTATGCAACGTTCTAAGCTCTTCATTTATTTACTATAATTTTATTCACTGTTGACATTGACTATGTATGATTTATCGATTTCTTAATAAAGAACAATATGTTAAAAAAATAAATCCGTGATTGCAATATATTTAGCAGGCATTGGTCATTGTAAATTTTGGGACAAGTGGAGCTGTTATTTATAAACAAGTTCTGTAGCGCTGTACAATGGGAGAGACAGAATAACAAATATACATACAAGTTAAACACCCAGAACAGTTGGAGAGAGGACCCTGCTCGAGAGCTTACAATCTGAGAGATGTTGTGTATTATGCAAATTCAACCACAAAAATGAGAATTATTTAAAATTTAGAATTTCTAGATAAGGCTATACTGGACAAAAAAGAGTTAATTCTCCAACTCCAGTTATTTTCATTTTTAAAATCTGTTGACTTTTTGTTGACTTTCCCTAGCACGGTGTTGCCTGACAAGAATTGTCAGAATGCATTTTAAGATCCAGTGATATTTTTAGTTTGTGAGCAAATCAGCTCAGTTGTTAAATCTGAAATTGCGAGGCCGTGACCTACAGACACAACGAAGGCATATATTTTAAAATGCTTAAATATGAAATTTGTAATCAAGATCCAAATGAACCACAATGTCTGCACTGGAACATATTCAGTGGCCACAATATAATAATCAGGAGAAAATCAGCTTAATTGCAAAGCGCATAAAGACTTTATAACCCCCTCTGTCAACATCAGTGTACTTCTCTCTAATTTTTTATTGGATCAGGCATATAGCATGATCCATTCACAGTGCGACAAAGAAAAGCAAGGTAAGGAGTAATATTCCTACTACTAATCAATAGTAGCTGGCTGCACAGAATTTTTTATTGTGCAAATATTTTTGGGTTTCAAACTGAATGCTTGCCCAAATGTAAACCTGAAGTTGTTCTAATGTATTGAGTCATGGCCTCTCTTTCAAGTTTTAACGTGCTCACATTTATTTCCACTTGCCTCCATTTAATTATGCCCACATTCCGCATTGCCTCCATGCTACATTGTCAAAATTCCTCCATTATGCCCATGTCACATTACCTCATGTATGCCCACTTGCCACTATGCCTCCAATATGCCCACAAATGCACAACGTAGGCTGGGATCACACGGGCGCACTGATTGCCTCTGTAGTGACCCCTCCTGCCAGCGTCCATCGCAACATTATGACGGCTCGACAGGAAGGGCCACATGGTGTAACGTACGTACTAGTATCGCAGGTTACAACGGGCATGCTGAAATCCTCCCCATTAAAACGCTACAGCTGACGTTGGACGGGTCTACAAAGCATTTTGTAGGGCTGAACGCACTAACGTGCACTCAGCGAGGTGCTGACCCGGGTGTCAGAGTGGCAAGAAGCTCTGTTCTCACGGATTTTCCTTCCACGCTCGTGTGACCATGGCCTAAGGCTAGGGTCAGACGAATGCATTTTTATCGCATCGTCCGTAAAAAATGTGCGTCCGAAAGCATTGACGCATTTTTTCACGGAAGATGTGAAAGCGGTCATACGATGCGCATTTTCGTGCGTGATTTTTGACGGAGCTATTAAAAAACAAATGGACGTGATGTTGGCCGGACATGTGCAGCGTCTGACGTCTCCTAATCACGCACACACGCCGATATTCCGACGCAGCGCACTCTGTGCGTCAGTACTAGCGGTTCTATGTTCTCAAAAAAATGTGTTAGTTTGCCGCTTGCGCTGCGGAGCCGAACTTTCGTGCGGCCGTACTTCGTATATTGGCTATCATTGGACATCATTTGCTGCTACTACGGCCGTAATAAAGTGCGGCTGCACGCGCGTTCGCACTGCGTTCGTCTGACCCCAGCCTTAGAGGGACCAGTGGTCAGAAGTTTATATAAAAGACAGAAAATCTAGCATATGCGAGTTCCTTAAGTAATGTACAGACAATACCAGGCACAAAAATAACCCCATGGCCCACAGTCTTGCATATAAGTGGGAAATACACAGGCATCTGCTGATTTCGCAATAAGCAGGTTACATTACAAACACTCATCTACTGTATACGTATCTGTTAGAATTTACATATGACCCTCACCAGGAAGAGGTGTCCACATCATCAGATACAGCAATGAGCACAAGCTGTCCTTTCCCAGAATAGTGGCGAACCTTTAAATTACAGAGAGAGGCTGTTGTGGAATTTGGGGTGCTGTCGTGCTGAACCCCGTAAATAAACAGCTGATTAAGGCTAAGGTCAGACGAGCGCAGTTTTAACGTGCGTTTAGCCGCACGAAATTGATAAATTTGGATTTAAAGCAAACAAAACAAACTCCCTATAATAATTACCATTTATGAAATTTCAATAAACCTTTTCTAGTTTCTTCTCATATATCAAAGTTGAAAACTGGGCGCGGCGCGTCACCATGGCGAGAGACAACAAAATCAGCCACAAAGCAATGTAGCGTCAGTCCTGTCTGAAATATCCTTCCTTAGACAGGTCTTTTATTAGATTTCAAAGAACTTATAGCCAATCAGCATACAGATACATTTCTACGTCAGAGTTTAACCAACAGTGAGCCAAAAATTACTATATTGATTCAGAGATGGCTTTTTCTAGCATACATTTTTCACACACCCCTTCCTGCACACAAAGGAAATGGCTAAATTCCACAGGCTAACATCCTATGCAAGTAAAAGACTTGCAGGGTTTGACACTTATAATGGGGGGGGGGTGGATTCACACTACCTATCATATTAAAATACCTTTCAATCGTCTCATTGATCACATATACAATCGTGATCACAAATAGGGATGAAACAAACTAGACAATTAAACTAATTATAGATGGGGCCATAGTATCCTCGCCTAATACCTGTATGATATACGAAAAGGATTCCCCAAGGATGCCCTTTATGAGCATAAAATACACTTATCTATCTAGATTCACTCTTCCAGCGAACCACATTTGGAGCGTAGGCAAAAATACCTAATCTAGACATTAAATAACTATTTATTCCCATTTCCCAAAATATAATTCACCGAACAAGAAAAGTATAATAACTTGAATGTAAAAGTTCATTTATCTAATAAAGCAACATGAGTCAGATCTATATCTGTGTGTTTTCCTATGTTCAGCTTCACTCCACAAAACGCATATACACCTGCATTCATACACACATTCAAGAAATACATTCTCATTTTCACAAATTAAATCCTTTCTCAAACTTATCTAGGGGATTAAATAAATAAAAAAAATAATATTCCATAATCTAATACCATAGTCCACAGTGCGAGATCAGGGTGTGGTCTTTTTTTTTCCAACATCCCAGCTTGAGACGCATAATCATTGAATGTCATTAGAGCTCCCACCATAGGGACTCCTGAACAAGCTGTCTCTTTGCGCTGGTTGCTTATTACCTGTGACCTTTGACCTTGACACAAAATGTCCATGATTCGTTCCATATGCAGTCATTGTGACTGTCAGGTTTCTTGATGATGTGGTATGGTTTCAGCAACAATAAAGAAAATAAAAAAGAAAATATGGTATACCCCGCTAATCATATACATCCATTCATTCATTGTCACTCTCAAATGCACGAAAACAATAAAAATGTTAATTTACACAAGAAAAGACACAGATAATAAATTTCAAAATGTCCCCGCGAAGCCTGTCGGCCTCACGCAATAAAAAAATTATACTACTTCTGACTCATTGTTAGAGAGAAATATATATATATATATATATATACGCAACTTTGGCTCAAAAGGGAAATAGCCGAAGTGCATATTCCACCCTTTTATTAAATATAATTGTTTTTTTCTTTTTTTTTTGTAATTACTATCCTATTCAGTCTTGTTCGGTGTTGTGAAACAAACCTGGCGTTTATAAAACACACCAATCCTCAAATGAAATAAAACATAAAATAAAAACCGCATTAATTTTATCGAATTAAAACTTCCCATTTACCACTATATATGTCATGAAACGTATTCATGCAAATGCATTAAATTATATGTTCCTAAAAACATTAATGAACTCTAATTTTAATTGGATGTGATCTTCAATATCCTAAATGTGTCAGGGAATTTTGAACAATATTGATTGTAACTAAACACAAAATAACAAAATATAAAATAATAAAAGACACAAAATAATTATCACTTAGACGACATCAGAATATAAAAATACATTATCTTCTTTCTTTGTCTTCTGTCTTATTGGTTGAAAATAACAGTTTTGTAAAACTGACATGTCTTAAGTTGTATTTCCAAATCAATGATCTTCTATAAATAGCATGATTTATTGATGAGTTGTCGATAATTAGAATGTTTTATTGCCTGGTGTCTGATAATTCCTTATTATCCGGTTGATGTAACATTGCAATGTGAAATGATAATGTGTTTGAGTAAATTTCCTTCAATTCCAACATCTTTATCAATATTGGTATCGCATAATCTTCCATCTAGCTTGAGCAAAGTTGGCATGCATGGGTAATGTTCACCTAAAGTAAAAACTTGGGAAAAAAATGTATTATTAACCTGTCAAAAACTTTAAAATTCATATGGTTAAAATACTTTTAAAATGGAGAAAAACAATGCACACACATTTTTTGGACACAAAGAAAAGGAGTGGTCATGAGTGAGACAACACGGAGGAGGGAGGGGTCATGAGAGAGACAACATGGAGGAGACTAGGAAAAGAATGTGAACTTCAATTCAAATAAAAAACACAACAAAAATATCATGAACTGGGAAAGAAAGTATAGAAGGGCATGTTTAAAACTTGACGCGTTTTTAGCACAAAGTTCTCAGAGGAAACTCAGAGAAAAAGATTCTTAATAAACATCAATAATCTTTATTAAGGATATTGGTTAAAAACAAACATTCAAACGTGAGGTGTTGTGCAGCTATTTTACAACCTGTTTTATTCCCTCCAAGAATATGCAATAGAGGCAAAGTTATACGCTATTGCACTTCACACCAAAAAAAAAACAAAAACATCAAAACAGCAAAAAAAATAATACTAGACATCTGGCTACCACTGCAGAAAAAGAAAACAAATCAAACAATACTCAGATACCAAACTACAACCTTCCATCTCCCTTAGTCAACTAAAATAAAACCCAAAAAACCACCTTCTCTTATTTGAAATCTGCCTAAATTCCTTTGTACAGCGCTACTAAACCTGTAGGCGCTTTCCTTTAAACTTTCACTCAAATCCTTCAGCTTTATATCACTTCATCCTCTTAGATTCCAAACAACTAAACATGAACCTACATATATATTCCATTATACAAGTTACAACACTGTAAATGATCTCAGTCAGCCATTTTGGCAAAACATATTCCTATATTAAGGTGCGGTCAATCCCTTAGTGCTGGACTCAAACAAAGACCAGAGGAAAATAACCGACCACGCCTCTCTTGGGAAAATGTACAACTTTGAGCCCATCACCTTGATACACTAATTTTTTATATATATATCATACATCAATTTATAATCCATTTACAGTAAATCCAGCTCCCATAATTACTTTCTTCTGTTCCACTACTGTACGCACGCCGAAGCACTCAAACCACGCCCAATTCCACAACAGTTACAGTTTTATAAAGCACTAACAGCTCCAGAATTCAACTGCTACTACAGTCTTTCAAGGCATTAGAGACATGTCATTTGTATATACTGTTCAATTATCCCAAATACTCACAGAACAACAAAAATAACTACATATTCCATTATCCAACTTGCACTGCTAAAAGACTACTGGCATTCAAAGAAAAAATCCTTATACAAACACATAATAACATTATACATTACAAATAAAGAGTTTCTTTCATTAAATAAAAAAAAAGAACAAAGAGAAAAAATGAATGTATGAGAAAAAAAGTTAGCAGGCGCTTTTGAAAGTCACTGTAAAAGTAAAGCCCTATTGTCTTCTCCATTTCCTGTGCCTTCTTCTTTTTTTTAATACACGAAGCAAGGCAGTAATGACACAGAAACAAAGAAACCTGGTTTACGAAAAGCAGTCCCTATACATAAATTACATATAAAAAACATAATATCAAAACTACGAAATACAAACAAAGAATAAACACATACATTAATAGTTAGTAAAGACAAACATTTAAATAAACAGACGCAATCAATGGCCAGAAACAAAATAAAAAATAAAACAAAAACAAACATGCAATCTGAAAGAAAAACAGTTAGCAAATCCTTTAGAATCAGCGCGCAAACACATGCAGCAAAAAAAATAAAAATAAAAAATGGCAGCAGCGCGCAAGAAAATAAAAATAAAAAATTAAGAGGAAAAAAAACTGTCTCTCAATGGGAGATTAAATCAGTTGATATACAAGAAGAAAATCCAATCAGTTAAAATAAAATTCTCACAATTACAGATATGGACGACCCAGAAACACCAGAATTGAAGTACAAGATAGACACAGAACGGAGACAAAACAACTAGAAACATCTCGTTTCTTTTTTTATGAGTTCAATTTCCAGCAAATACAAATACTCAGCACACAGCGGGCGAGTTCAAACACACGTGAGGTCCTCAAACGATTTTCCTTTACTACAATACATAAAATGACAAAAACAAATCAAGACAAAGAGTCCAACCTTGCACCAAAAAAAAAAAAAAATTAAAAAAAAATCAACAAGCTCTGAACCATAGCTTTAACGTCAGGGAAAATAACAAAAACCAAACCTGGAGGCAAGTTCGCAAAATCTGAACAAGCAAATGTAAGGATATATTCAAATGTAAAGTTACACTTAAATATAAATAACATCTGAATGGCAAATCCCACTTCAGACAACAACTGATAAATTTGGATTTAAAGCAAACAAAACAAACTCCCTATAATAATTACCATTTATGAAATTTCAATAAACCTTTTCTAGTTTCTCTCATATATCAAAGTTGAAAACTGGGCGCGGCGCGTCACCATGGCGAGAGACAACAAAATCAGCCACAAAGCAATGTAGCGTCAGTCCTGTCTGAAATATCCTTCCTTAGACAGGTCTTTTATTAGATTTCAAAGAACTTATAGCCAATCAGCATACAGATACATTTCTACGTCAGAGTTTAACCAACAGTGAGCCAAAAATTACTATATTGATTCAGAGATGGCTTTTTCTAGCATACATTTTTCACACACCCCTTCCTGCACACAAAGGAAATGGCTAAATTCCACAGGCTAACATCCTATGCAAGTAAAAGACTTGCAGGGTTTGACACTTATAATGGGGGGGGGGTGGATTCACACTACCTATCATATTAAAATACCTTTCAGAAATCACGGCCCATGCTGCAGCAAATGACGTCCAATGCGGGGAACATACGACGAACGGCCGCACGAAAGTTCGTCCGGCCACCGCAAGTGGCAAACGACGGCATTTTTTCGAGAACGTCAAACCGCTACTACTGACGTACAGAGTACGCTGCGGCCGCATAGCGGCGCGTGTCTGTGATTAGGAAGACGTCAGACGCTGCACACTCCCCGGCCAACATAACGTCCAGACAAAAAGGTTTTATTGATGATCCGTACAAAATCACGGACGAAAATGCGCATCGTATGACCGCTGTCGCGTATTCCGTGAAGAAATACGTCCATTCGTTCGAACGCACTTTTTCACGGACAACGTGAAAAATGCGTTCGTCTGACCCTAGCCTTAGTATATACCGCATATTAAAATCCAAGCGCAAACGGGTTAAGTAACCTGTTTGCATTTGGTATCTTGCGCTTTTCAGCGCGAGGTTACTGTACTTTGCGCTCCCTATACTTAACATGGGGAGCGCAAAGTGTTAATCAGCGTTAGGATTACAAAGTCCCAGCGCTGTTTAACGTCCGGCTCTGGTTATCGGACAGTTAACCAGAGCCAGGACTTGGTGTTAACGGATTCTGCTTCTGCAGAATCCGTTAACACCAGCCTAAAGAAAAATGGTACTATTGGGGAAGTGTAGAGGCATGAGACCCGTGCAGAGGTGTCAAAAGAGGCCTGTCTCACTGGCGCTCACACATATTATTCATAAACCTAAGGGGTTATTCAGAAAGCACCACAATTTTGGTGCTTTCTAGTTCAGTGCACTTCAGCGATTTCATTTCGCCAACTCTGCGGGGAATTTCCTATTCACTGCAGCGTCACTAAAGTGTCGTGAACACGGAGTTGGTGAAGACCACCGAACTGGAGAGAAAGAAAAAAAGACGGGACTCTGCTATTCTTCTAAATGGTATTTAAACCAATAAAAATGCATGAAAATGTGTGGAAATAATAAAAAACATCCTTTAAAAAAATAATAAAAAGGTCTATTACAGAACAAAACAAAATGCCTTTTAAAAAAATTGGGAAGCAAAAATTTTGTCTAAAAACCACGAAAATATATTCAAAATAATAAATAACAAGACAGTTTGCTGAAAATGTAAAGAATAAACGGTTGGATAAAAGTAAAATGAAATGATAATATTATTTTACATTGAATCCAATGGGGGTTGTATTGTTTAAACCTGTCAAACTGAACCACCAAAAATCAGGGCATTTCATTGACACTTTGGTGCAGTTCAGCGTCTCTGAATAGATTAACCATTACTTCTCTACTTTTAGGCTGGGGTCAGACCAGCGCACTTTTAACGTGCGTTCTGGCGCACATAATTACGGCCGCACTAGCAGCAGATGACGGGCAATGACGGCCAATATACGATGTACGGCCGCACAAAAGTCCGGCCGTGCAACGCAAGTGGAATTTGAACGCATTTTTTTGAGAACGCTGAACCGCTAGTACTGACGTACTGAGTGCGCAGCTGCGGCATAGCGGCGTGTTTGCGTGATTAGGAGATGTCAGACGCTGCTAATGTCCAGCCAACATAACGTCCAGACGCAAAAAGTGTTTTATTGACGATCCGTACAAAATCACGCCCGAAAATGCGCATCGTCTGACCGTTTTTGCGCATTCCGTGAAAAAATACGTCAATGCGTTCGGACGCACTTTTTCATGTTCGCGGGGAAAAATGCTTTCGTCTGACCCTAGCCTTACTGCTGCTGAAAGTCACCTATCTGCGGCAAACTACGTCGTATTTTGCTGTCAGTTCACCAGTATTTGGCAAATGGACAGCTTAGTGAATAGACAAACTGCCACAAATTGCACATTGACACGTGAACAGTCAACTCATATTTCAAGTTAACAGGCATTAGCCCAATATATTAAAAGCTCCACAGAAAGAATTTCAGTAACAGTACAATTAATAGCCTGGTATATTTCAGTGGATTTTACTAGACAGTCAGCAGATATGTGTACGATTGACAGGTGTCCAGTATATCTAGATTGTAAATTCCCATGGGAATAGGGTTCTCACGTCCTCCTGTATCTGCAGGCAGGAATACTGACCGGCCTCCTGTATGTATTGTAGAACTGTCCTGTCTTTACCCATTACACCTTGTACAGCGCTGTGGAATGTGTTGGCGCTAAATAAATAATTATTATTAATAATAATAATATAGCACTCAATGGGTTGCGAAGCCCACTTGTATCTAAAAAGACTTTCAGGGTTATTCAGAGGAAGGTGAAAACCAGGAGAACTTGCAGGAGAAGAGAACAATCTAGACCAAATAGCCAATTTGGAAAGTGAGATAAATGGGAGAATTTTTCTGGTTTGGCTACAGTATTTTGACCTAGAATTTTAACTTCTCCAGTCATTCTCCTGATTTTCACCTTTCTCTGAATAACCTTGATAGGGGAATTATGGGTATCACTATCTTTAGGGATGAGACTTTAAGGCACAAGTCAATTAAAGAAAAAAAATGTGGGATTGTAGATTCTCCCATTATTTTTGCAGAGGGACCGGAGGACCCATTTGGCCTACACTCTGGTGATGGTGTGTGCCTCCCCTGCTGGTTGATCAGATGATATATATTGAGTAAACAAATTTGTGCTAGTGGAAGGATTATGCTTATTCAGGCATCATAACAAGGTGTCAAGATCAGAACAAAGGAAGGTATTAAATATGAATCAGAAGTGGATAAATGGTTTGCAGTGGTTCACTTCTCTGAATATATAAATCAATTTGAGTGTGAGATGGTGGGTGAGTGAGATGACAACGCCAGGTTGGATTAACATAGGGGCAATTTAAGCTGCAGCTCCAGGCCCATGCCTCATAATAGGCCCACAGAAATAATAACTATCAGGGTTATTCAAAGAGATCTGAATTGCTGGCGAAAGGTAACCGTACGCTGAAATTCAGCGTTCAGTTACCTTTCCTGGCCATTCGGCTATTCAGAGAGCAGGCAGTTCGCCAAATGTTGGCGAATTGCCTGCACATACAGTGCCTGTTCGAGGGCAGTGAAATCCCCATAGAGAAGCAATGCTTCGGCTATTCAGAGAAAAAAAACCAGCAGTGAAAAAGTTGGCAAATTGTCCTGCCATTCGGTGATTTCATTCGACAGGTTTATTCCGGTGAATCCCATAGGCTTCAATGTTAAAAATATTCCCGTTTTAATACACTATCTAATAAAGCGTTGATTATAATAGGGGTTATTCAAAGAGCTCCGAATGGCTGCCGAAAGGTAACCGAACGCTGAAAATCAGCGTTCGGTTACCTTTCTTGGCCATTCGGCTATTCAGAGAGCAGGCAATTCGCCAACCTGCACATACGGTGCCTGTTCGAGAACAGTGAAATCCCCATAGAGAAGCAATGCTTCATCTATTCAGAGAACAAAAAATCAGCAGTGAAAAGTTGCCAAAATGCCCTGCCACTCGGTGATTTCATTCGACAGGTTTATTCAGGCGAATCCCATAGGCTTCAATGTTAAAAATATTCCCGTTTTAATTCAATATCTAATAAACCGTTCATTATAAAATTCCGCAGTAAAGAGTCTATTTTCAGATTTTTTTATGATCTTTTAGGCAGTTTTTGGGATTTTTTTGCTTTTTTTAAAAAAATCGTCTTTTCTTTTTTCTGTAACAGCCCTTTTTATTATCATTCATTGTATCTTATATGTAAATTTCAGACATTTTCGTTCAGTAGTTTCTTTGCAAACAGCGTTTCACTTTTCAAACATTCAAGCGTACCGGTATTTTTTTTCTCACTCCATTCGTCTGCGGTGTCGGGTTTTTCCAGCGGCTGCTCTGTGCTGTGATCGGTGGCTGCTCGGGTTTCTCCGGCGTGTTCGGCGGGTTTAATGCAGATGTTTTTGCGGGTTTTGCTGTGCGTTCGCGGTGAGTTTTCGGCGGGTTTGTGGCTGCTTTTCCCTGCACTACGACGTCCCTGTGGTGCTTGCTGAATACACCGCAGGGTCGCCGAAATGGGATCGCCGAATCGCAGCGAATTGAAGAGAACAAAAAGTCACCAAACGTGCAGTGATTTTTCGATTCTCTTTGAATAACCCTGTAAGTCATGATTGATGGTCATTTGGACCCCTGTATTTCTGGACCCATACAGGGTTATTCAGAGAGCGTGAAAAGCAGGAGAATGACTGGAGAATGAAAAATTCTAGGTCAAAATAGCCGATTTGGAAAGTGAGATGAACGGGAGAATTTTTCTGGTTTGGCTATTTTGACCTAGAATTTTTCATTCTCCAGTCATTCTCCTGCTTTTCACGCTCTCTGAATAACCTGATAGTATCTAGAGGATCATGTCCACTAGACTGTAAGATCCTATGAGCAGGGCTTTCTACACCTCTTGTTTCCATCCTATGTCCATTTAGGCTGCGGTCAGACGAGCGCAGTTATCACGTCCGTGTTGCCGCACATTTGTACGTCCGTGGCAGCATAGCATTCTGACCAATGGAGCCCCACACACGAAGTAAGTCCGCACGGAAGTGCGGATGCATGGCGGACGCGGCAAACGGACGCAGGTTAGGCAAGAATGTAATACTGCTAGAACGGACGTGCGGAGTGCGCCACGTCTGCAACGTCCGCATAGCTTTGTGTGTGAGTGATGAAACAGGTCAGATGGACTGCAATTATACGACCAGCATTTTTGACGGACAGAATGTTTTTTAATTTTAAGTTATTTTCCCTGCTACATCAGTCAAAAAATACGTCAGTGAAAAAAACGGACTGTGTGGCCACTACCTTGTTGTCAGTCAGTAAGTACGTCCGTCCTGCACGGACGCACAGTCCGTACAAAATGTGCTCATCTGACCCTAGCTTTAACTGTATCTTGTTACCTTTGGTTATTGTAAAGCGATGCAGAAACTGATGGCGCTATATAAAGGAAGATAATAATAATGAGGTATCATAGGAAAGGCCAGAGCATTGCCTTTCCAACGTTACCATCATGACCAGGTTTTATCTAAGAATAAAATAAATACAATTTTTTTTATTTTTCTGTCTAACACAGTACTATTGATCACAAAGTGAAAAATAATGCTGCACTAACTCCCCATCTCATTTCTCATGTTGACAACAAGTGTGAAATTGATGGCACAATGCGTTATTACGCATTATTCCATCAAAAACCTATACCATCGCACTGCAGTGAGGAGCACAGAGGGCGCTTTGGAGTGGTGCAGTAGCTTGTGTTTAGATGCATGAATGCGTAATAATACATTGTGCTATAACCTCCACATTTGCTCCTGGCGTAGGAAAAAAGAACGTGAGTTACAAAGCAAAAAATCTGCTGCACTAAGTAAAAACACATAATGCCACTGCCTTAGAACGGAGAAAAAAATAAAATTTTGCATTTATTTTTTTTGTTCATTTTTCTGTTTTTACTCATACATTGTTATTTGGTATTGTTGGAAAGGCCAGACTCTGACCTTTCCAATGACACCTCAATTGACCTTGTGTTGTATAAAGATTAGAGACACAGGGTCCCAAAGGAACCCCTGTGCCCTCGCTGCAGTTTGGTGGAACAATGCGTAATAATGTGCTATTGCCTCCACACTTGCTGTCAACATGGGAAATGAGACGGTGGGTTAGTGGAGCATCATTATTCACTTTATAAGTGAAAAGTGAACAATAGTGCTGCATTAGATTAAAAAAGAAAAATATATATATATATATATATATTTGGTAGATGGGAAGGCCAGAGCCTTTCTAACAATGTCTAACTTGACCCTCTAGCTTCTATGGTTCCAGAGATACAGAAGTCCTTTGGACCCAGGTATTTCCTCCCCTTTCGAATTCCCTGCCCAGCAGGGGGAGATCCCGTTACTGATGTCATCACACCCATTTGTGATTATGTGAGTTGGTGTGGAAAAGGTCCGGCATGGGAGGAGTCCACAATCGGTGCCGAGCCACGGAGTGGGCCATTGTTTTTGCAGGCTCAAGGGGCAGCAGCATTGGGCCCCACAACGACTGCCCCTTTTGCCCAACGTTAAAGATTGACCGAGTTTCCACACATATTTTTCTTAGGATTTAACCCCAGGTTGAAGCCCATCACAATGAAAATCTATATGCAATGTCTGGTACATAATTAGAAGTATGTGATGAGGAAAAGAATCACTTTATGTGTGACATTGTGTAATCTGTGTAATGCATTAATATGATAATATGTGTATTGTATTATTGTATATGTTTCCTATCTATTTGGGACAGAAGTGCAGAAGCCAAATACGCAGGTGATAATATGTAGAAACAGTGTAGAGCAGTGGTAAATAATTTCCCCTTGACCTGTAACGAGAAAGGTCATGTTCTTGATCAGTTGACATGCTGTCAAGCTAGACACATGCTGGGCTCATTTGACAGTGAATCACTCCCTATATGTGTGGTAGCGTTTTGTGTTTTTTCCTAACACATGTGTTTTTCCCTTTAAAACATTTACTATCACCCACTTCCAAACCCAGAAGCAATAAAAATTAAAAAAAAAAAAGATAAATAGAAAAAAAACATCAGCCTAACCAATGTAAGGATCTTATTAGTATATGAAAGAAAATGCTAATTTGAGCTGTTCAAGTTGGAGGGCTGGTGAATATGCTACATGAAAATAGAATTCCCAGGTCTACTGCCTCCATAATCATTTGGCCTCTTGTGGATCAGTAAGGCATAGTAACCGTGGTGACCGTAAAGCATTATAGGATTTTATTGGCAGAATTCAAAACAAGAGGCTGCTCCGGCCACACCATAGCGGGGGTTCTGGGTGCCTGTCACCACCCTGGCCAGACCCAATGCGCCCGATGGTCTAATAGGCCGAGCAGCAGCAGGGAGTTTGAATGGGCCGGGGCCTCTTTTGGGCTGCGTCCTCGGCTAGGTCCAGCATTGTTCTAATTAAACAATTTAAAATATTTATTTCAAGACCAATTATTATTTTTATTTTTAAAAATGCTGTTTGTTTTTTAACCACTTGGCTACAGAGGACACGCTCAGTGCGTTGTCAAAATTGCTCACAGTGAGTGAACAGCATGCTGAGCAGGTCCTGTTTTCGCTGCCACAATCGGCCGATATTTTGTCCGACAGTGATGTTCTACCTCCAGGGCCTCCCCCCGCCAACTGACGTCTTCACGTATGGGTGCGATGAGGTCAGAAGAGGACTTCTTCCCGGGTGGGCAGGGACATCCCTACGTGTCATGGTATGTAGAGGGTCATGCGTGATATCGTTTGAAAGGTCAGAGTCTGACCATTCCAATGATACCAAATACGACCATGTAGTTTGTAGAAATAGAAAAACAGAAAAAAAATTAAAAGCAAAATGTTATTTTTTTCTCTAATTTCTACGGCCACGGCATTATGTGCTTTTACTTGTAAAGGACACAATGCTGCAGGGCTAACTCACATTCATTTCCCACACTGGAACCAAATGAGCAGGTAATGGAGCATTGGTCCATCCAAAACAAAAGTCGCCGCATCACTGGAGAAGAGCGGTGGGTACTTTGGACCCCTGTATTTCCATTCTTTACACCCCACAGAGTCATGCTAGGTGTCAATTGGCAGGACAGAGTCTGGCCTTTCTAATGATACCAAACATGACCATGTAAAATGTAAACAAAAACAAACACACAACCTCAATGTAAAAAAATGTATTTTTTGTTACAAAGCATATGGCATTTTCCGTTTGTCACGTATAATATGAGCAATAGCACTGCTGTTACTCACCTTATCATTTTCCATGCCATGAGCAAGGTCAGTGTAATATACTGTAGGAGTTATTGAGAGAGAGAGAGACGATCTGGCCCCCAAATGTCACCGAACAGGGAATTTCTCCGCACAGTGAAATTTCGTGGCCATTCAGCTATTCAGAGAGCAGGCAGTTCATCAAATTCTGGGGAGCTGCCAGCAAGTACGGTGCCTGTTCGACGGCAGTGAAATCCCCCATAGAGAAGCAATGGTTAATCTATTCAGAGAACACCGAACAGCAGTGAAAAGTTGCTGATCTGCCCTGCTGTTCGGTAGTTTCATTCAGCCGGTTTATTCAGGTGAACCCCATAGGCTTCAATGCTAAAAATATTCCCATTTTTATGCAATATCTAATAAACCGTTTATTGATTTTTGGATCTTTTAGGCATTTTTTCAGCCAAATTTGTTTTCCTTTTTTTTTTTTTAACAGCGGTTTTTCTTTTTTCTGTAACAGACCTTTTTATTATTCATAAGACCTTATATGTAATTCTAGGCAATTTCATTGAGTAGTTTTTTTGCAAACAGCATTGCAATTTTGACATGTTCAATGTTTTTTTATTCCTTTTTAACCCGTTTGTCGGCTTTTTCCGGCGGCTGGTCGGCGCTGTGTTAGGTGGCTTTTTCTGACGTGTTCACATGTTTTTTGCGGTGGCTCCAGCGGGTTTTCGGCAGGTTTGGGGCAGGTTTTCAGATCTGTTACCTGCACTCTGGGGACCCTGCGGTGAATGCTGAAAAATTTGATTCCCTGAAGTACGGAGAAGTGCAGGGAACGAGGGAGCACAGAATGTCAGTGACATTTCGGTGCTGTCTGAATAATCTCCATAGACATATTATTCATAAAACCCAATGCAACAAAATACAAGCAATTTTTTTTGTTGTTTTAGTTAAAATCAAATTTTTTCAGAAAAATAAAGTAAAAGGTTCCCATCTCTAAATTTTATTTTAAAAAAGTGCCCCATGAAATATAAAAACCACAAAGGCTTGGATGATAAAATGTGAAAACATTTTTTACATGCTGTAAATTGAAATATTTGAATGAAAATTCACATTTATTTTAAATTTTTTGCTATACCATTTGGACGGGTCATGACATGTACACATATTAGGCTAGGGTCAGACGAAAGCATTTTTAACGTGCGTTTAGACGCACGAAATCACGGCCATGCTAGCAGCAAATGACGTCCAATGCCGGGGAACACACGAAGTACGGCCGCACGAAAGTTCGTCCGCGCAACGCAAGTGGCAAACGAACGCATTTTTTCTAGAACGTCAAACCGCTAGTACTGACGTACAGAGTGCGCTGCGTCCGCTAGAGGCATGTGTGCGTGACTAGGAGACGTCAGACGCTGCTAATGTCCGGCCAACATAACGTCCAGACACAAAAAGTGTTTTATTGATGATCCGTACAAAATCACGGACGAAAAGGCGCATCGTATGACCGCTATCGCGTATTCCGTGAAAAAATGCGTCCATTTGTTCGAACGCACTTTTTCACAGACAACGCGAAAAATGCGTTAGTCTGACCCTAGCCTTAATGATATATTTTGAATCTACCGAGTCTGCTGAAAATAAGTATATATAATAAAACATGACTTCAAAACATGTTTAACCTCCCTGACGGTAATCCCGAGTGTGGCTCGGCGTTAACTTTTCGTACCGAAAGCGGTATCCCCGAGCCACACTTGGGCTGTATACTTACATGTCCTGTGTTCCCTCGCTGATCCCGCAGTCTCCTCCAGCCACTCGCAAAGTCACACTGCCTGGTTCTCTTCTCGCGAGGAGTGAAACCAGGAAGTGTGACGTCGCAATCGGCTGCAGTGTGACTGCGGGGACAGCAAGGGAGCGCAGGACATGTACTGTAAGTATCAGCCCAAGTGTGGCTCGGGGATACCGCTTTCAGTATTGAAAGTTAAGCCCGAGCCACACTCATACCGCTAGGGGGCCAAAATAAATAGAATCGGACCGCCAGGGAGGTTAAACATGATGAGCACAAAATCGTGAAAATTAGCTCAGCACACGGAGATGAAATGGCTCAGTAGCGAAAGGGTTCAAAGAACTAATCGTATTTTTTTAAGACTTTTCAAAGATTTTTTTTATTATTTAACATACCTTTTTATTATTTAAACACATTTTTACTACGATCCCTATTACATAGAGCAGTGGTTCCCAACCGCGGTCCTCGAGTACCCAGGCCAGATTTTAAGGATTACCTTGGGGAATGCAGACTGAATCCTGCCATCACTGAGCAGCAAATCATATCACCTGTGCTGTGCTTCAGATATCTGGCAAACCTGACCTGTTGGGGGTAACGAGCAGTGGCGTCACTAAGGGGGGCGGCCCGCACCGGGTGGCACCACCCCCTAGGGGGACACCCTAAAAAATATATATATATATATATTTTTTTACAAAGTATTTTACTAGGAAGGATACATTGCGATTTCACTAATTTTCAAGTATGTCCTGGGTGGGCAAGGCCAAGGCTCGCACTTTCCAGGGGGCAGCAAAAAACCACCACTAAAGGGGTTACTAACAGGTGTTCTGTTGTTCCCTACCCACCCACAACTCCCATCATACAAAACCAGCCACCCACACAACTCCATCACACAAAACCAACCAACTAACACACAACCCAGCCACCAACACACAACTCCCATCACACAAAACCAGCCACCCACAACTCCATCACACAAAACCAACCAGCACACAACCCCATCACACAACTCCCATCACACAAAACCAACCAACACACAACCTAGCCACCAACACACAACTCCTATCACACAAAACAGCCACCAACACACACAAAACCAACCAGCACACTACCCCATCACACAAATCCAGCCATCCACACACAACTCCCATCACACAAAACCAACCAGCACACAACCCCATCACACAAAAACCAACACACAACCCAGCCACCAACACACAACTCCTATCAAACAAAACAGCCACCCCAACACATACACAACTCCCATCAAACAAAACCAGCCACCCACAACTCCCATCACACAAAACCAGCCACCCACAACGCCCATCACACAAAACCAGCCACCCACAACTCCATCACACAAAACCAACAAGCACACTACCCCATCACACAAAACCAGCCACCCACCAAACAAAACCAGCCACCCACAACTCCCATCCCACAAAACCAGCCACCCACTAACAACTCCCATCCCACAAAACCAGCCACCCACAACTCCCATCACACAAAACCAGCCAGCACACAACCCCATCCCACAAAACCAGCCACCCACCCACAACTCCCATCCCACAAAACCAGCCAGCACACACCCCATCCCACAAAACCAGCCAGCACACAACCCCATCACACAAAACCAGCCAGCACACAACCCCATCACACAAAACCAGCCACAACTCCCATCCCACAAAACCAGCCACCCACAACACCAACCAGCACACAACCCCAGACAACTCCCATCACACAAAACCAATACACAACGCAGCCACCAACACACAACTCCTATCACACAAAACCAGCCACCCACAACACCAACCAGCACACAACCCCAGACAACTCCCATCACACAAAACCAATACACAACCCAGCCACCAACACACAACTCCCATCCCACAAAACCAGCCACCCACAACTCCCATCACACAAAACCAGCCACCCACAACTCCCATCCACAAAACCAGCCACCCACAACTCCCATCCCACAAAACCAGCCACCCACAACTCCCATCACACAAAACCAGCCAGCACACAACCCCATCCCACAAAACCAGCCACAACTCCCATCCCACAAAACCAGCCACCCACAACTCCCATCCCACAAAACCAGCCACCCACAACTCCCATCACACAAAACCAGCCACCCACCCACAACTCCTATCCCACAAAACCAGCCACAACTCCCATCCCACAAAATCAGCCACCCACCCACAACTCCCATCCCACAAAACCAGCCACCCACAACTCCCATCCCACAAAACCAGCCACCCACAACTCCCATTCCACAAAACCAGCCACCCACAACTCCCATCCCACAAAAACAGCCACCCACAACTCCCATCACACAAAACCAACCAACACACAATCCAGGCACCAACACGCAACTCCTATCACACAAAACAGCCACCCCAACACACACACAATTCCCATCACAAAACCAGCCACATGTGTACTTTTGTTCATAGCATGAGGATGGATATGTTGTGAGTTTGCAAAATAAGAATTATTCAAAAAGAATCTGCACTCGCTTCTTATTGCACAGCACAGAGGACGCATGATCCACCATCGGCAGATTCATAATATATCATTATTATATGTATACGTCATGTCCTGCCAGAATGCTACAACTAAAAATATTTTTGAAAAACATTAAAAAGAGTGCGTGTGATTTTTTTTTTTACATTTTAAAGTTGGGGGGTGTGCCAGATATAGGATCCGCCCCGGGTGCCAAATGTTCTAGGTACGCCCCTGGTAATGAGGGCTGCGGTTGGGAATCACTGCCATAGAGGATGCTAACATGTATTGTAGACGGTAAAAATAGCCTAACCAGGCTGTAATCTGACAAACAATTGTTAATCTTTATTAATTACGACATATACTGGTAGAGGATAAAAAACACACATTGAATTGAGTAGCAAAAAATAAAACTGCCAATTCCCATACAATACTCATATAGTGAGAGAGATATTAGATACTCGCATGATTGCAAAAAAATCACCATTATGTACAATTACTCAGTGGTAAGTACAGGCGGTTTAACAGAGAAACCAAAGAATATCGTTATTGAATATCTTTCATATTGCATATATATTTTTCCTGAAAGGAGATGATATATTGTACCCATATTGGTAATAATTCATTAACTGGTAGCAATATCTCCTAGATTTTAATAGATAAATTAGAGGACATCTATAGAATAAAGACGATAGGTCAATTGATCTGTCTATTCCTCAGCGGTTCATGCCGCTTACTGTACACCACTATTCTAGATAGATAAATTGAGTAAGTGGAGTAAGGGAATTGAGAGGCAGTAAGCAGAAGTTAAACTGTTAAAAAGTTTGGCATAACGACTTGATGCGTTTCGCCGCTAATTGCGGCTTTATCACTCTTGATAAAGGTTAGGCTATTTCTACCTCACTACAGGGAGAGTTCCCTGGGGTTATGTCCTCTATCTGGCAATTTATTATCTGCATTATATAGGTCTCTGTAGTACCTATCCTATTTCTTCTACATTGTAGACGGTAAGCAGGATAATGTGCGTTTGCAGATTTTCCCTTACCGTTTCTAGTGTAGCGCTCACTCCCGGAGGAGCCGCTGAAAATGAACCACGGGTCAGTCTCCCCGCACTAGGGAATAAATATACTCCAACACAGTTGTGAGTTTTTATCATTTAAATAGTTTACTAAAATCTTGAGCAGATGTTGAAACACGGTATTCACAATATTATTACAATATGTTCGTATTACGGTAAAACGCGCAGCGGAAAAGAAACGAAACACGAGGCTTCGTATTTCGGAAAATAAAATATTCGCGACCGACATAAAAGAATGCAATTTCCCGATAGTTCAGAAAAAGGGACACGTAGCGAAACCCCAAACATACAATCCCTTCGTATTACGGCAAACGCGCAGCGGAAAAGAGAAAAATGTATTCGGAACGTATCTTTGACTTTAACCCCCGTTCCGATTCGCAAAAGGAAAGGAGTCCTGTACAAGTTAAGTTCCAGAATGTGAGAAGCGTATCTGTGTGTGTGTGGTACCCGGGTACTGTTCAACTGGCCAGTGAATTTATTAAAGGAAAGTCTTCGACTAGTCAGTTGGGGCCCTGTGAACTTAAAAGAGAAAAACAGCAGAGCGTCCTTTAATCATACAAACAGCCTTGGAGGCCTCTCACCCATCTGATGACTGCTTTAGGCTCCGCTGACCCAGGACGTCTCTCCACCGATTTTGACTGGGGATACTAACGGCCGGATCCGTTGTCTACCTTCATGCAGCTTGTCCAGCTCCCCGCCTGCTCTCCGTTCGATTCCGCCGGTCTGCAGCTGTTGTCTGGGTACTGGCAAGTCTCCTTCTCCTCAGGTTGAGTGACCCAAATAGGAATTACAGGTCTCCCTCGGGCTTTGGCCTAGCTCCTCCAGCGGTCTCCTCAGTGCGTCTGCTTTCTCTCATCCCCTGGCGCGCTCTGGAACTTTCTCCACGAGGCAGAGGATGTAAGTATCCAGTCTCCACCCACTTCCTGGCTTCTTGCAAAGCATGCCAGTTATTGTAGTCCCAATGTCCAGTATCTCTGATTGCGATAGTCTCCATCTTGTGGCCAAAATATAGGTACTGCCACAGCAAGATTTTTAGCACAGCGCTACACTCTCCCCCTCCTAGAACTCTTGGGTCTCTCCAAGGAGGTACAACAGTTACATTACGTTCCACAATATTTGAATACAATTTACGTAACATGTACAGGTTCAGCAGCATACATACAGTGAGTTAGGAACACTTCCTCAAGTTGACTCATATTTTGGGCTACCTCAGCTAGCATAGCAGACACTTCGGGCAACCTCCGCACCGTGGTGATGGCCTCTTCAGTGCTATGTCCTGGGGAGTCGTAGGTGAGTCGTTGGGGCGGTCGAACAGAGCGTTTGGGTTCTGGCTCAGTCAGTTCCTCTTCAGGTGGAAGTACTATAGGCGTCGGCTCAATTCTTCTCTCTATCACTGGAGCAGACGTTTCTTCAGAGTATGATCCCTCCAGTGAAGGCATAGAACTGTAATCACCTGAATAAACTTCCGGAGCTACCGGGATCCCCATAGCCTCAGGGACTTCCAACTGAAATTCAAGAGGCTCAGGGATATCAACAATCTCGGGGACTTCCAACAAGAATTCAGGAGCTTCAGGCCTCAAGTTACTCTCCCACCGCTCAGGGACAACGACAACCTCTTCAGGCTCCGGCGAGCGTATCCAGTCCAGACAGAAACTTTCTTCTTCACTGTCCCTTTCGCTCTCTTCGACAGCCCGGGTTTGTTGAGACCGAGTAACAGGAGGCAAACATGGAACAGGCGGATTTGGCAGAGGCGGTTCGTCCCCAACTGGCATTCTACAGCCTCTCTCAAAGGTAACAAATGATTCCGGTGCCAGTTCTTGAGAGGCCAGCCTTTCCATCCGGGCGAATCTGATACACTGGTAGACCTGGTAACTGTTTACAGACAATGTAAACCTGGGAACTCCACCTATCCGCCAACTTGTGTCTCGCAGCAGCACCCAAGTTCTTCAATAGAACCCTATCACCGGGCTGTAGATCTTGTATTCGAACTTTCAGGTCATAGTTCCTTTTGTTTCTTTGCTCTCTGTTCCCGAGGTCAACCGGGCCTGTTCAAATGCAGAAGCCAAATTCTTTCGAAGTCTATCCACGTAGTTTCTATGGGAAGCTACTGACGTCTGGTCTAGAGATAACCCAAATGCCAAATCAACCGGCAGTCGAGCCTCTCTTCCGAACATAAGACAGTACGGTGAGTATCCAGTTGCATCACTCTCCGTACTGTTATATGCGTGCACCAGAGTAGCTTTGTGCCG